>CM060387.1:3600000-4200000 GCA_030545235.1 Helianthus tuberosus
GGTATCCCGATCTCAGATCAATCTTAGAGTAATAGCTCGACCCTTGCAGCTGGTCGAACAAGTCGTCAATACGTGGAAGAGGATAGCGATTCTTCACGGTCACCTTGTTAAGTTCGCGATAGTCAATACACATTCTGAAAGTACCATCTTTCTTTTTCACAAACAAGACTGGAGCTCCCCAGGGCGAAGAGCTAGGACGTATGAAACCCTTTTCCAAGAGTTCTTGTAGTTGTGTGGACAGTTCTTCAAGTTCTGATGGAGCTAGACGATAAGGTGCTCAAGCTATGGGTGCTGCTCCAGGAGCTAGCTCGATTTGAAACTCAACTTGATGATGGAGCGGAAGACCAGGTAATTCCTCAGGAAATACCTCGGGAAAGTCACGTACAATAGGAATATCTTCAATTCTCTTCTCTTCCATTGATGTGTCAGTAACGAGTGCCAGAATGGCAGTGTGGCCCTTTCGCAAACACTTCTGGGCCTTAAGGAAAGAGATAATTCCTATGACAGCACCACTCTTGTCACCCTGAATCACCAGAGGTTCTTCACCAGAACGAGGAATGCGGGCGATTTTCTCCTTGCAAACAATCTCCGCTTGATGATGAGATAGCCAATCCATCCCAATAACGACGTTGAAACTACCCAGTGTGATAGGAATAAGATCGATAGAGAAAGTCTGACCAGCTAAGACAAGGTTACAACCTTTAACTACGTGTGTTGCTTCAAGACTTTTACCGTTTGCTAGTTCTACCGTGTGTTTGATGTTCAGAAGTGTTGGAGTGCGCTTAAGCATTTGGCTAACTTTTAAGGACACATAACTAGTATCGGCACCCGAATCGATTAAAACAGTAACAAAGAAGTCGTCCAGAAGAAACTTACCCATCACAACGTTGGGATCGTTCCTTGAATCACCTTGACCAATCACGAACACACGACCCCTTGCTCCATTACCATTGTTGTTTCCCCCATTGCCGCCTCCATTGTTGCCTCCATTGTTGTTCCCATTGTGGTTCCCGTTTCCTTCGTTGTTGTTGTTCTGATTCTGGTTCAGTTGGGGGCAGTTCCTCTTAAAGTGGCCTTCAGCGCCACACTGAAAGCATCCTTTATTGCCCTGCTATTGCTGCTGCCGGTGGTTCTGTGAAGCTTGTTGTTGTTGTTGTTGGCGATTCTGATTTGCTGGTCGTGCGCTCCTACAATCCTTTGCTTCATGACCAAACTTGTTACACCTCAGACAGCGACCCTTGTTGCACTGCCCGCTGTGATGCTTGTGGCACCGATTGCACTTGGGGTGGTTCCCTCGGTATCCACCCTGTCCTTGACTACCGGAAGATTGCTGACCTGGACTCTGGTAGTCATCAGTCTTTCGCTACTGAGACTGAACTGAAGTAGACCCCTTACTGGAGTTCCCATCCCATTTTCGCTTGTTGTCGGTAGGTGCATCAGAAGAAGCTGTGGCACTGATTCGTTTGGGCAGTCTGTTTTGCTCCACCGCCTGGTCAGTGAGTCGATGGGCCAACTTGATGATTTGCTGTATGGTACCCAGGTTGGCTGAAGTCACGTGACTTTGAATCTCTGGTACAAGGCCCTTGAGATACAGCTCAATTCGTTTGATGGGAGGGTCCACCATGGTAGGGCACAAGATGGCCAGCTCATTTGACCTTTTCGTATACGCCTCAATCTCAGACCCCGTCATCTTCAGATTGTAAAATTCCACCTCTAGCTTGTGGATGTCATCCCGACTACAGTACTCCTCCTTGATCACCTCTTTGAAACCATTCCAGGGGGTGGCATTAGCAACTGCCAGTCCTAGCAGTTGAACCTGCACCTTCCACCAGGTTAACGCAGCTCCTTCAAGTGTTCCTGTAGCATACTTCACCCTACGATCTTCGGGGCATTCGCACATCTCAAAAACAGACTCAAGCTTCTCGAACCAGTGTAGGAGGCCTACCGCTCCTTCAGTGCCACTGAAAGTTGTAGGTCGGCAGTCCATGAAGGTTTTGAATGTGCACACAGGAGGTTGAGCATGTTGACCTGTTGCGCAAGAATAAAAGACAAGATTAAGCATGAGGTTTGGTTTGCGAAGGTAGGATCTAAACGTCCTAAGGTGAGTTGGTATGGCAGGTTATACCTCCTGCAGGGTTGGCTGCGAGTGCCTCAGCGACTCGTTCGTTGATCAAAGCCGTCAACTGGGCTTGAGTGAGGTTGATACGTCCTCCGCGTCCGCTCATGATCTTCATAATGAAGCAACGTAAGTGAGAAAAGTGTCGCGAAAGTGCGTAAGTGTGGGACGACAATAGAGAGTAAGCATACAAGGTTCAAATAGCAATTATCACATTATCTAATGCACAGTGAGAACTATCTAACCTACAATATAACATAAATCATACCACTTATGGTGTCGAGTCTTGCACGTTGAGCGAAGCATCGTTGTGGATCGTTGAGTACTGTACAGGTTATAGTCTGGTTTTATCAAAAAAATTCCCTTTTTAAAACCAAGTTCACTATAACCAATGGCTCTGATACCAATCTGCCACACCCCCAAAATCCACCATGCGGAGTACCACCGCTTGGAGGCGTGACGTGACCAGGATCGAGCCACCAATCATATTGAACATCGTAATTAAGTAAATAAGACCAACCACAATACGATTGGTGACTAAAGCCAGTTAACCATGTTTAATTTAAACAGCAGAAGCATAAAAGTAAATCCAAAAGCATAAGTCCATAGTTTATAAGTTAAAGTTCAAAACGCAAGTTTAGTAAGTTCGTAAGGATTTAAATAATAACAGTCCGTACACCACAACGACTCCTTCCTCGTGCAAGCTCCAAGCGTTTAGCGACCTGTAAGGCATGTAACAACGAGTCAACAACAAAGTTGAGTGAGTTCACGTTTGGTTGTTTAGTTTTAAGTTGTTTCTGAAAAAACGTGGTTTGACTTTCGTTGGCTTAATTGCCATGGGGGTTACCCCGTAATTGAAAGTATGTTTAACCAGTTCCTTTTTCATTACCCAAACCATATCCATAATCAGTGGGGGCTTTCCCCGTGTGAACTACTAGACGGTATGATATCGACTACTACGAACAATAGTTGTGCCCTACATCAGTGTCTATCATCACTGACAGTTTGCCATAGTCCATTAGTACACGCCCGTCCGACTGGCACGGTGTGAGGTTTGTTAAACCTAATAGCGCTATTAACTAATAACCCGCTCGCCATTGGCCTCGGCGATTAAGTCGATATAAATTGAGGGACTTCATGATAGAGTTTTGTCTAGCTAGTTTTAAGGTTGTTGTCCTACCCAAGGAGGACGAACGTACGTATTCTGCACAAGGAGAATTCGTAGGATTAATAATGGCACCCTACCTATGGAGAATGGCCGTACATATCCACCCAAGGGGATATATAGATTTAGTTTTAATTCTTTAACCCATTCCCAAACCACCGGGAATCCCATGCCTTAGAAAGTGTGTGAACTCACCTCGGTTTGCTCGGTTAGATTCTCAATTATAGCTAACAGTCAAGGTCGGTCAATCACGTCCACTAGCTCAAGGCTAGGGAAGTTCGAGTGTAGAAAAGTGATGGTTAATAGCGAATGGAGAAGGTCCTTCCACTTCCGAGAGCACCAAGCTTCGTTGTATGATCTCTAACACCTATGGATGGCCTTAGAATGGTTGAGGAAGATTGAATGATGATGATGGTGTAAGTGTGGGTGTTCAGCCGAGAGTAATGGAGGGAGAGAGAGGGCTTTGGTGTTTGAGTGATGAAGATGACAATGGATGAATAACTAGTGGATTTATAGTAGAACTTTCCAACATCCTCTTAACCATTAGTCACAATGTTTCTAAAGTGCCTAACATGATCACTTAAACAATTACATAAAATCAAGGGGGGGGGGGTCCCATGCTTCATAAACGGTTGGGGGGGGTAGTTTAGTTGAGATGCAATGGTTGGTTACTAATTTAGTTAGAAGGTTAAGTGTTAAGTTAGTGGTTTATGGTGTGTGGTGAATTATATAGTGTGTTAGGGTGTTCGGGAACCCTAACTAGCTCAGAAAAAATAAAAACAATGTATTTAACAATATTTTTGTGTTTCGGGTAGTGTTCGGTTATTCGGTTCGATACTGTTCCGTTAAAGTGCTTAATTAACCCGTAAGGTGTCCCACATATATATTTTTGTAACGTTTTTAATTTTCAACACTCAGGAAAATATAACGGACTATTTAGTGACCTTTCTGTACACTATTAGTATATTAACAAGTACATGTAAGTATAACATAGTAAATCAGAGAGCAGTTAAATGATTCAGCACAGTCATCAAGCATTTATTTATCATTAATAAATTGTACGGTTACATGGAATTATGAGGGTTGTCACATTCTTCCCCTGTTAAGAGAATTTGTCCCGAAATTTAGCGCGTGGTTACTGAGGAAGCTAGTTAAGTTGCGTTGTTTTCCTGATTTTCCTGGGGTGTCACAGGATGGCACCGCGCTCGGGTGGCAGTTCGGTCGGCTGGCACCTGGTTCGAGTGCTCGGCGAGACGAGTTTTGCCGTTTCTATTAGCGTGTAGCGCGTTGCGTTGCGATGCGATTCGAGTGAGCGATACGATAGAGTTTCCTATTGAAATTACTTTTAATCCCAACTACTATATCTAACATACAATCATCCTTATTTCGTATTCATTTGGCGTTTGTGATTCGATTGCGATTGAATTCGATTGCGTTTCGATTTATTACCACACATAACATAAACGAACATGCACAAGTAACACATAAGGCACACACACACATATAACCATAACCAATGCGTATTTCGAGTTGCGAGTTCGATTGCGATGGTAGTCCGATCGGACAACAATTCGTTCAACATTCAGACTTCAAATGCTTGCAAAAATAGCTAAGTGTGGGACCAAGGTGCAAGTCGTACGGGTGGCCGGTCGTACGAGTGGCAGTCCGTTCGGACAGCAGTCCGATCCGACGGCACTCCGTCCTGGTCGACCTGTTCGTCTTACACTTGGTTATTTTGATGGTTTGTTGTTTTATCGAGATATTTGATAACGTGTTAAGCAACAGAAACCTCGTCAATACTTGGTGCTGCTGATCGGACAGGAATCACAAAACCCGATCAGTGGACGGTTCGAGACAATGTCCCATGTTTAACCCGGAATCGATAATCTCGTGGATAGAATACGGATCTTGAACCAATCACAACAACGAGAATGAGTGGTAAGTCGATGCAAGCTCCGATCCTATCGGTTTTGAGTGCATTGAGTGTAAAAGAGTTGAAAGAAAGTTGGAAAACCTTCTCTCAATCCTTTTCACCGTGAATATGTTTAGATCTATGAAAGATCTTTGTTTGTTTATGTGGAAATCGGTTAGATTTAAGATATTCTTGGTGGATTAAGGCTAAAACATGAAGTTCTTCAAGAACACATGATGACGTCATCCTAGAACACCTTGAATCTTGATTATTTCACGGTTAAAAGTTAAGATTCAAAAGATAGAAAGGTGTAGGAGTGCGTGTAGATTAAGGAAGTACAAGATTTAGGACGAGATCTTACCGGAATTGAGAGAAATCGAAGAAAAGGTGGGGAGCACGGGCAGGTCGGACGTCAGTTGCCAAAAGTAGAAAGCTTGAGAGTCACAAGGGGTATTTATAGGATTCCCAAAATGGAAAGGGCTGGTCGGTCGGATAGCATCTCGCCCGGGTGGCAGCCTGGCCGAGTGGCTCCTCGGTCGGATGGCACCGCGCTCGGGTGGCAGCCCGGCCGGGTGGCAGTTCGGTCGGCTAGCACCTGGTTCGAGTGCTCGGCGCGACGAGTTTTGCCGTTTCGATTAGCGTGTACTGCGTTGCGATGCGATTCGAGTGAGCGATGCGATAGAGTTTCCTATTCAAATTACGTTTAATCCCAACTACTATATCTAACATACAATCATCCTTATTTTGTATTCGTTTGGCGTTTGCGATTCGATTGAGATTGAATTCGATTGCGTTTCGATTGATTACCACACATAACATAAATAAACATGCACAAGTAACACATAAGGCACACACACACGTATAACCATAACCAATGCGTAATTCGAGTTGCGAGTTCGATTGCGATTCGATGTTGATTAAATTAGATTGATCAGCGTTTAGTTGACCTTATCGCATTGTTACTTCCTACAGTTCACAGTCGTACGTCGATTAAATAGCGAATAACACACATCGATTACTGCGATTATTGACACTTACTCCACATAATATAACTGAAGTTAAACACATAAAAGAAATTCACTATCAGTCAAGTCGCGCGATCGGTCGTTGACTTTGACCTTGACTTTGACTTTGGCTTTCGAAACATGGGGTGTTACATTCATACCGAAACATGGATTCTGAATTCTACAATGCGTTTGCTACGGCCCCGGGTACTCCAGTTACCGTTGCTCAGTGTGTAACCATGGAAAATGAAACTGGAACGTTACAGAAACCTCCAAAGCTAATGGGCATTGAAGAATATCATAGTTGGAAAGAACGTTTCAAGAATTGGGTTCAAGCAAATCATCTAAGGTCTTGGGAATGTATTGAAACTAAGTATAATAGACCACTTTCTGGTTTGGGAGTTGCAAAGATTATCTCGGAATTTTCAGATCAAGGGAGAGATATGTACAAGGCAGAAAAAATGATGGTCAATTTGCTTCAACAAGCTGTGAAAGAAGATATTTTCATATTACTTCAACATGATGATAGTGCACGTTCAATTTGGGATGCACTTCGCACAAAATTCGAAGGAAGTGCAGAAATGATCAAGAGTAAAAAATCATTATTGAAGAAGGAATTTGAATTGTTTTCAAGTGTGCCAGGTGAAACTACAAAGACTCTCATTGATAGATATTGTCATCTAGTGCGATTAATGTCTCGATTGGAGATTACTAAAACTCCAGAGGAATGGGTTGAGAAATTAGCTGATGCTTTACCTCAAAAAGAATGGGGTACATATCTCATGATTTTGAAGAATACCGGTGAATATAGTAGATTGTCGATTGCACAATTCATTGAGAAACTTGAAGGACAAGATCTTGAACAACAAAAGATTGCTAGAATGAACAATTCAAGCGGTCAACAAGGCATCAAGATGTACTACAAAGGTAATGTTCAAATTGTTGAAGCTAGTCTAAAGATCCAAACTGCTTTCAGCGTAGAAAACTCATCCGGATCAGTCAATCCAAGTTCATTCAATTCCAGTGGATTTTCTTCATATCCAAGTGTTAATCCAAGTGTTCAAAGCTCAAACAATGGTAATGGTCATGTGCTACAATGCAACATCGCATTGCATCTTCAGAATGGTCAGAATTTTTCTGAAGAAGTCGCTAAGGTCATATGGCATTACTTGTTACCGTGTTGGAATCATATGAGAGCTTGGTTGCGGGAAGGATCGGAAATCCTATGTTGACGAAAGAGGATTATGATCAGATTGATGCTGAGGAGATGGAGCTGATGGATATTAAGTGGTGTTTAGCGAGTGTGTTGAGGAGAGCTGAGAAATTTAAGCAGATTACAGGAAGAGATGACTTTCGTGATGCTAATGTTTCTACTTTAGGTTTTGATAAATCTAAAGTTACTTTTTTTCGATGCAGGGAAAAAGGACATTTCGAGAAGGAATGTACCAATCAAGAAACAGGTGGAACTCAGAATCCGTTCGGCAACAAAGATTATTATCGGAAAGCGATTTATCATCAAGTCTCTCAGCAGCCGCATCAACAACAACCATCATCATTCAATGCTAATCAGATTGAAGATGGAAAGAAGAAAGCTTATCTAGTGAATCAAGATGATGAAAGAGTGCTAGAAGGTTTGAGCTGGGACAAATACATTCCGGCTGATTCAAAGTTTAGAGCATTCATTGCACAAATAGTTCAAGAACCAGAGTTGATGAAAGAGTGTATGGATGTGTTTGCAGATAATGAGAAAAGCCAAGATGGAGAGTCTGTTTCTTAAGAGAATAGTTCAGAAAAAACACAAGTCTTTGATCAATCATCAACTGATAGTAGCGATGATAAGGAAGAAATTAATCAAATTAACATTGGCAAAACTCATCTATCTCCTGAAAGTTTCAAATTTTATTTTGCAGATAAATTGGAGAAACTAAAGGAGAAGCGAGCAGCAAAAGATAAGAAAAAGGTAAAATGCGAGAATGTTGCTCAGGAAGAAAAGTCTGAACAAAGTGAAGAAGTTAAATTTGCAGAGAAGGTGGTTGAAATTGAAAAGATTGTAGAAGTCGCTAAACCTTGTCTAAAATGTTTGGAACCTTGCAAACACTGTGAAGAGAAAGATAAGAAGTTTAGTGAGCTTGACAAGATGAAAGAGAAATTGTTGTTTGATGTCAAGTATGTGAAAGAGTCATATGATGTGTTGAACAGAATGGTTAATAGTTTGCAAAAGACAAATTCAGAAAGTGAAAATGCTTTGACAATGATGAATGCAGTGATGATGTCTAAGCAGAAAGAAATAAATTACTATATTGAAGAATGTGCAAAGTTGAAGCAGGAGTTGGAATCTGAAAAGACTGAAAATGAAAGAATCAGACGATTGCTGCAAAGTTATTCAAGTTCTGATTACTTGATTGATAGAATTTATCCGACTGTTGCAGGTTTTGAAACTTTTCAAGATAAGAATTCAGAAGATACAGATACTTGTAAGAAACAAAGTGCAAATTATAAAAAGTGTCCGCCTCAGATCTGGGAAGGTTATTCTCCCAGAAAACCAAATGAGGAACAAGTCAAAAAGGCAGTCAATATAAAGTTAAAGTCTGAAACAACTGATGAGTTACCAGACAACATTGATGTCACATTCACGTCTGACACTGATCATGAGTCTGAGATAATAAAGAAAATGGTCGATCAGGTGTTGGATAAAAATGAGGAGTCAGAGTCAAAGTCTGAGAGTTCGAGTTCGTCGGTCAACAGTTGAAAATTATCGGTCAAAAGGGTTTACAATAAAGAATTCTTGTTATCAAATCTAATTTGAATTACGAAACCTTCAAAGTTGCATATACTTTGAATGATTCCGACAAATTATATTTTGATGAAGAATTTCCAATAAGAGGTGTTAAAACTGAAATGATTAACAAGGTTTTCAAACTAACAGAAATTAATATTTCTGAAATAAAAGGTGTAAATCTTGCTGAAAAACCTAAACTGTACACCTCAAGAGTTCAACAAATGTTAAACAAGAAAAAAGGTTATAGTCCTGGTTCTGGTTTTCAAAAGAAACCAACCCACAACGGTAACTTCAAAAAGAAGGGATTAGGTTTTATTCCACCCAAAAATCATAAAAATAAAACAAAAACAATATTTGTTTCAGGGGCAAGTTCTGAAGAAGAGAAAAAGAGCTCATTTTGGAAGCAGTCCAACAAGGAGTTTCTTGCTGAAAAACAAAAGTTTGAGAAGACTATGTTTGGAACCAAAAAGGAGACAAGAACATGTTACAGATGTCAAGAAATTGGTCACATCGCCTGGAATTGTCCCACAAAACAGGAAGTTCTTTCTAAACTCAAAGAAAAGATTGTTGATAAAACTGAACCACCAACTGAAAAATTCAAAGTGTTTAAAAATTCTACATTTGAAGTTGGTGAGAGTTCAAAAAGATTTTACAAAAGAAGAGTGAAACTTGACAACCAAACATGGGTTGTTAAGAAATCAAATGCTAAATTTGGCGATGAATTTGATTCGTCAAAGTCAGAGGAGCCACAAGTTGAGGTAAAAAGTGAAAATTCAGTTGACGCAAACTTTCCACCATTGCGGACTGAAAATTTTAAACAAAAAGTTGGTAAAGTGGAGATTTCGAATCAATTCTATTCTGAAAAGAAAGAATTTGATGTCGAAAAGACTTTTAATGACAAAGTAAAACATATTTTTGGAAGAATGGTCGATGGGAAGGAAAAAGGGGTAAAAGAATTTTATGAAGCAAAAAGAAATGTTCAAACCCCAAGTGAAATTGAAAAGGTTACACCCAAAGCTGGTCAGGCTTGGGTGTCAGTATTCCATATGTAAAAATCCTGACTTGCCGGAGCTCCCAAGTTGGTAATCGTGGAGCATGAATCGGCATCTTTCTTGAGAAGCTGAAAATTGTTATATTTCGGTTTACAAGTGGTATGGTTGATGAGAACCTACAAGTGGTTAATCAAGGTCATTAAGTTGAACTTGATTTAACTTTCATACAAGTGGTAATTGGAAAACAATGTGATGAAACCCCGATCCTTACAAGTAGTGAAATCAACAAAACTAATTTTCCGGAAAAACCTTTTTGATTAAAACAAACTTAAGTGTTTTGAAATCATAATGGGAAAATAGTTTGTTGTCAGGGGGAGTTCTGATTGTTTATGCCAAGTGGATGGCGATTTGAAGCAATTCACATAGGTTTGTCAAATTCTTTTTAAATGGTTTTGAATTTTAGGGGGAGTAAGAAATTTCAGAAAATCCAAAAATATTAGAAAATTTGAAAATGTCAAAAACATGATAAAATTTCAAAATGAGTTTTGTTGAGAAAAGAGGAAATGATAGTACATCGGTAGACAATCACAGTACGCTAAAGAATTGGAAAGTCAAATGTGATAAACGGTCTCACTGATGATGTGTCAGCAGGTTTTTACACGCTTAGTAGATTGTATTCGAGATATAAACCTAAATATCATACTTACTTATTTCGTGGGGAACATCTCTCGGATATATAGGTAACCCCTGAAATCTTGTTTGAAGGGCTTTCTATTTCTGACATACTAGGTCTTTGTGCGTGGTGATATCTGGGGTATTATACCAGGACTTCTGATTTTGCGGGAGCAATAGCCTAGTCCTCGTATAATTCTTTACATTGATTTAATCTTAAAGCTCGCCCTCAGCATAAAAAATGATGAAACATTGAAAAATGCTAATCATGTGCTGTTGAAGAAAAGATTCTCTAAAGGGAACCCACCTAAAGTCGAACCATCATCTCTATGATTTTGCGGAAGCAATAGCCTGAGCTCTCATGGTCTCGCATTTAACCCCTTACAGATATCATTAGTGTACATTCACCTGTAAGACTAAATATAGGAATCTGGATACGGGAGTATATTCTGAGGTGGTACACGCGAATAAGTTTAAGTCCTTAAAACACTAATCTCGTATCTCGAAAAAGTTGAACTTTGTGTGAAAATTTAAGTGGATCAGTATACTGACAATCTAAGTGAATCGTTTAGAACTTAAAGTGTTTAAAGCTCAACGGTGCTAGTGATTTGTCTCAAAAACTGATATGATCTTCTTACACAAACTTATAAAAATATTGTCTGCAAATATTTCTTTACTGATTTTCATTAAAAACAAAATCCAAAAAGAATGTGTTTTAGCATAAAATTTTGAAAAATTCAAAAAGATTTTATTTCATCTTATTTTCGACAACTGATGTTGAAAAGCTGATTTTCAAAATTCCAAGTGCTAAACATGATGATCGACAGTGGGTTGGGAGAGTTTGTTTTGAAATGAAAATTGTTATAATTAAATATATCCAAAAGTAAGTTTGAACATGATATAAATTGTTGATTATTGAACAATATCTTCAAGTGGTTTCTAAATTTGTCAAATTTTTTAAAATTTGTGAAATTTATTTTGAGGTAGAGTTTTATGCAGGTCCCCGTGTCTAAGCCTGAGCAGAGTTTGAGCTAGGTTTCAATTCTAGAACAAAAGCTAGGTAAGACTGCGATCCCGGAACAACTTACGGGGGAGTCTGCTAGCAAAGGGGAGTCTGAAGGCAGTAGAGCCAGTTTCTGATCCTAGAACTGTAATCAAGACAGAAGCTGATGATGCTGATGAGTGAGAGAAAGAGGAGATTGAAGATTATTATATCAACATCCAAGGGGGAGGTTAGCTGCTAATGCTGAAAAGAAAAGTGATAGAGATTGAAGGATGCTTATAGTGTCAGGCACTTTGGAGAGAGCGAAGACTGATCAAGGTCAAAGACTTGTCATACTGAAGACTCGACACCGAAGACTTCGTCAACATCCAAGGGGGAGTCTGTTGGTGCATATGTCTGTCGACTTCGTCTTGTATCGAGTCTTGTATCTAAATAGGATAAACCAGAGCTCGGTTGTCAAAGAAATAGGGTTTTAGTGCTGATTGACTAGTTCATGCAAAATGGCCATTCCACACGAAATGGGCATATCCATTTCATGCTAAATGGCCTCCTCATGTCCATTCCATGCGAAATGGCCTCCCCTATATATAGCTGAGCTTGGTCATTCATTTGTAACTTTTGCAATTCCGGTAGCGAAGCTCTGCCGAGGTGTCTCCAGGTTGTAAATCGATGTCAAATCAATACAGAAGACATATAAACTACTTCTTAGTGAAAATCAAGCTGATTCGTCATCAAAACGTCTGTTTCCGCCTCTCGTTTTGATCAAAAACTCTTCTGATCGACTCATTTGGTCGTCACAACGATCCTACACTTACCCGACGAATTGCTTTAGACCGTCTTTGGAAAAAGTCGTGCCTTAGTTGCCCCATCGGTTTATTAGTCTATCAAGTCAAGTTAATAAATACAAACTACCTTAGACTTATAATTGGAAAAGAGTAGGTCAATATTAGGGTATTTACAAAATAATTAGACAACTGGAAGGAAGTCTAATAACCGGTAGGATTAACGGCCTAGGTAGTGCCATAAGTTTCACTTCGAGAAGGGTTGAGGGGCTTAGTTGGTGTCTTAAAAGGTTTAGTATTATAAGATCCCGGTTCCATAAATCATGCAGTTAACTTAATTGGTAATTTCTTAAAAACAATCCAGGATTCTAGTCTAGGTGATCTTTTTTATCGTCTGAGTAACGTCTTCACATTAATTCGTATTAGTTTAATTCTAGCTTAATAATTAGTTTAATAATTTAGTTAAATAGATTTCCTTAGGTTTTCAGTAACCCCCCCCCCCCCCAAACGATTAAACAAGTTAAGTCGTGTCTGTCAGCGTCTATTAGAGTCTAGTTTACGTGATTAATAGAGTCTCGTGGTTCGATATCCGGACTTCCTTAGGTCATATTACAGTGATCGGTACACTTGCCGATTGTGTGGTTTAGGTCGAGTCTAGAATTAAAGCTTTTTAGTGTCTAGCTTAGATAGTCTAATTTAGTTAATTTTTATAGTATGTTTAGCACACATCAAGTTTTTGGCGCCGTTGCCGGGGACTCTTGGCAATCTCGTTCATTAGCTTTGATAGACTTTATTGACATATAAGTGCTCCGTGTCTTGTTTTGTTTTGTTTCGAGTCGTTTATTTTTATTCTTGAGTCTTAGTGACTAGTGTTTGCGTTTCTCATATCCAGGTTTTTGCTTGTAGTGGATGCCACATCTGCGCTCGCACGGCCCGCCGAAGCCGCCAGTCACAGAATCATCATCTCGATTGGGCCAAGGCCCACAGGTTAGTACTTCATCCTCTTCTCAACTTCCTAATTTCGATTCCACTCCGTTACCCACCCCACCTTCATCACCACCCCATTCACCTAAAACATCACCTAAGGTTTCCTCACCCGATAGTCCATCCTCTAGCGCCCCAGAAAACACAAACTTAGAACAAATGGCCAACGCAAGACAGACTGTCCATCAACAAGCCACCCAAAATTTTTCCGGTCTTGCTTCACCCATCACTGTTCCACCCATAGTTAGCGAAAACTCATGGCAGATTCCATCTTATGCCATGCAAGCCATTACCAATACCATTCAGTTCCACGGCCGCGAGGACGAGGACGCCCCTGCCCAAATAAATCGTTTCTCTCGTATACTTGCTACTTTTAGCCTTCACGGAGCCCCAAATGATGCTACTTACTTACAGCTCTTTCCTTTTCACTAGTCGGTCGTGCGGCTATTTGGTTGGACTCTAAGCCAACCGGGACTTTTACCACTTGGGCGGGCCTCCGTCAAGCTTTTCTGAACAAATACTTTCCACCCGCGAAGGCCTCACGTCTTCGCGATCAGATTCACTCCTTTTGCATAGAGCACGATGAGCCCAATTACCTTGATTGGGAGCATTTCCAAAACCTTTGTGCTCGTTGCTCCCAGCATGGTCTTTCTGATTGGGCCCTTTGTGAAAAATTCTATAACGGTCTCACCCAAGAGACTCGTGATCGTTTTGACACTAATGCGGGAGGTCATATGATGGGTATTCTTACTGTTTCCGAGTGTTTAGAGCGTTTCGAGGCATTTGCCCAATCTCAATCTCAGTCGCGAGCTGATCAGCGGTATTAAAGTGGCAATTCAAATACCACTACTAGTGCACCCGCCCGTGGGGTGAACCATGTCACTATGAACCCTAGTCTAGCCGCTGTGTTAGAAAACGTGACTAGAGAGCTCATGGAGATCAAGGAAAAGGTTGATAAGTGTGAGTTTTGCCGAGGGGGTCACGAAACGAGTGCGTGTCCATTGTTAGTTAGTGAGGAGCAAGTCGATTTCGTAGGAGGAGGTCTAGGTAGAGGTCAACCTACTGGGTTTGGTAATAATTTTGGTTCGGATTGGCGAAATAATAATAATAATAACTTTCGGTCCAATGGTAACCCCCCTGGTTTTCAATTAGCTCAAAATACAAATAGGGGTCAAGGTTCATTATTTGGTGGGGGTTCAAATGGGCAGTTCAATAAGGGGTTCAATGGACAGGTCAAAGATGGGGGGGGTTCAAATAATCAGGTTCAACCAGGTCAGGGTTCAAGTTAAGATTTAGGGGGTAGCCTTGAGAGAATGGAAACAATGATGAGCCAGTTAGTTGTTAAGGACCGAACCACCCAAAAGATACTTAACGAACACGACCTTATGCTTAAGAACCACCAAGCCTCTTTCCAAGACCTTCAAAGGGTCGTAGGTGACATGTGTAGGAATCTAGAGGAGAGATTACCCGGTCAGTTTGCGGGTAACACCCAACCGAACCCTAATGCTCATGCCAAAGCCATTACCACTCGTAGTGGCAAAACCGTAGGGAACCCGAGAGTTGAAGAAAGAGTAGTTGAGGAAGATGAAGAGATTGTAGATGAAGAGATCGATATGGAGGCTCCCGGCGAAGTGCAATCGAGGCTAAGCCCAGCAAGTACCGCACAGCCCGGTGAGCCTCAAGTTGAGAAGAAAGTAGAGAAACCACCCGTAGACGTTAGACCTTCTTCACTCATAGACCATTCGCGTGTCCCGTTTCCTTCACGTCTTAGGAACCAAAAGTACTCAAGGGAATATGGGCAATTCTTAGATATCTTCAAGCAATTGAAGATTAATCTACCGTTCATCAAAGCACTTCAATCGATGCCCAAATACGTGAAATTCTTAAAGGACCTTCTTAGGAACATGGAGAAGTTAGGGGAGTTGTCGAATGTCCCATTGAATGGAGGGTGCTCAGCCGTTGTTCTAAATAAGCTTCCCGAAAAGCTTACCGATCCCAGTATTTTTACTGTTCCATGTCTTTTCGGTAGTAACACCAACACTAGAGCCTTAGCCGACTTAGGTGCTTGTATCAATTTGATGCCCTTTTCTCTCTACTATAAGCTAGACCTAGGCGAGCTTTAACCTACCCATATGACATTATCATTAGCCGATCGGTCCGTTAAATACCCGAGGGGTATTGTTGAGAATTTGTTGGTTAAGGTCGACAAGTTTGTTTTTCCCACCGATTTCATCATTCTCGAAATGGAAGCGGATGAGAGAGTTCCCATTATACTTGGTCGTCCATTCTTACGTACCGCTAAAGCCCTCATAGATGTTTACGATGGTAAGATTACACTTAGGGTCGGTGAGGAGAGAGTCACCTTCGAGATAGATCGTTCTATGAACCACCCGAGTGGTTTGGATTACTATAGTGGTCCTTGCCATTCCGTATACTTCTTGAATTCATTCATCTCATGTGTCGACCATTGTCTTGAGTATATTAGTGGTGCCGACTTTGTGGTAGGAGAGAGAGTAGAGGAGGAGTCGTTGAGGGTAGATGAGGTAGAGGTTGAGGGAATTCCTTTGATTCCCGAAGTGTTAGCGGTTAGTGATGACACCACCCAACCCCCACCCTTAGAGCTCAAAGTTCTTCCATCTCATTTAGAGTATGCTTTTCTAGGGGAGGGTTCCGAGCTACCCGTTATTATCTCATCACAATTGGAGGAAGAAGAGAAGTTGAGGTTGTTGGAGGTGTTGAAGGCCAACAAAGAGGCCATCGCATGGAGGTTGTCCGACATCAAGGGCATAAGCCCTTCTTATTGCACCCACCAGATACTCATGGAGGATGATTTCAAACCGGTGGTGCAACTCCAAAGGCGGCTCAACCCCAATATGCAAGATGTAGTGAAGAAGGAGGTTCTAAAACTCCTAGATGCCGGTATGATATATCCCATCTCTGATTCGCCTTGGGTTAGTCCTACTCAGGTTGTCCCTAAGAAGGGGGGGATGACCGTTGTCATGAATGCAAAGAATGAGCTTATCCCTTCGCGTACGGTCACGGGGTGGCGCGTGTGCATCGACTACGGAAAGTTGAATGATGCCACCCGAAAACACCACTTCCCATTGCCCTTCATCGATCAAATGTTGGAGCGTCTCGCGGGTCAACAATTCTATTGTTTTCTCGATGGTTTTTCTGGGTACTTCCAGATCCTCATCGCACCGGAGGATCAGGATAAGACCACTTTCACATGCCCCTATGGCACCTATGCGTACCAACGCATGCCATTTGGGTTGTGCAACGCTCCAGCTACCTTTCAGCGGTGCATGGTTGCCATATTTTAGGATATGATTGAGAGCTCCATGGAGGTTTTCATGGACGATTTTTCGGTATATCGTAACTCCTTTTATGAGTGTTTGAAGAATCTCGAGAGGATGCTAATGAGGTGTGTTGAGACGAAGCTAATGTTAAATTGGGAGAAGTGTCACTTCATGGTGACGGAAGGTATTGTTTTAGGACACAAGATCTCGAGGGATGGTATAGAGGTAGATCGTGCGAAAATATATACCATTAGTATGTTACCTCCACCCACTAGTGTTAAGTCGATCCGGAGTTTTTTAGGTCATGCGGGCTTCTATAGGCGCTTTATTAGGGATTTCCCAAAAATTACTCACCCCATGACCCGTCTGCTAGAGAAAGATGTTCCGTTCATCTTTGACGAGGAGTGTCTTAAGGTCTTCAACTTTTTAAAGGAACAGCTTGTGAATGCACCTATTCTTATATCGCCCGACTGGAGTTTACCGTTTGAGCTCATGTGCGATGCGAGTGACTATGCCGTTGGAGCGGCATTAGGACAAAGAAAGGATAAGCACTTCCACCCCATATACTATGCGAGCAAAACGCTAAATGATGCTCAAGAGAATTACACCGCCACGGAGAAAGAACTTTTAGTCAGAGTATTTGCTTTCGACAAATTCCGCTTATACCTCGTTCTATCCAAGACCATAGTTTTCACCGATCATTCTGCGTTGCGTTTTCTTTTTCAAAAGAAAGACACCAAACCCCGACTCATTCGGTGGACTCTATTGCTTTCCGAGTTCGATATCGAGATTAGAGACAAGAGAGGGGCCGAAAACGTAGCGGCCGATCATCTATCATGTTTAGAGGACCCCAAGAGAGAAGAGATTCATGAGGAGGAGATTGGGGATACATTCCCTCACAAGTCGATCGAGTTTGTAGAGGCTGAGAAGGAAGGATTGCCTTGGTTTTGAGATTTAGCGAACTATCTTTCTAGTGGCAATATTGTGAGGGGGATGTCCACACAACAAAGGAGGAAGTTCCTTAGTGAGTCGAGGAAGTATGTGTGGGACGGTCCGTTTCTCTTTAGAATAGGGGGAGATAGGATACTTAGGCGATGCGTATCGCGAGAGGAGGGTTTGAACATTCTTAAGCATGTGCATGAAGGCCTCACGGGAGGACACCATGGTGCATACGCTACTGCACAAAAGGTATTTTATTGTGGTTTTTATTGGCCTAGCATACTTCGTGATGCCGTTGAGTTCGTGAAAACATGTGATGCTTGTCAATGAACCGGCAAAATTTCAGCCAAAGATGAGATGCCTCAAAACCCGATCCAAGTATTGGAGGTTTTTTATTTTTGGGGCATAGATTTCATGGGACCCTTTCCCGTCTCCAAGGGGAATCGTTATATACTTGTGGCGATTAACTACGTGTCTAAGTGGGTGGAGGCACAAGCTCTTCCTACAAATGAAGCCTTAGTAGTGTTGAAGTTCCTCAAGAAACTCTTTTCCCGCTTCGGTACACCTAAAGCCTTAATTAGTGACCGTGGTACTCACTTTTGCAATGCATTGATGGAAAAATTGCTTTCATGCTACGGAGTCACTCATCGTTTGTCTACCGCATATCATCCATAGACGAGTGGTTAAGTGGAGAATGCAAATCGCGGTATAAAACATATCTTGGAGAAAACCGTTGGTAAGAATAGGAAGGATTGTTTCGACAAGCTTGACGATGCATTGTGGGCATTTCGAACCGCTTACAAGACGCCTTTAGGAACTACACCATTTATGATCGTCTATGGAAAAGCTTGTCACCTTCCCGTAGAGTTAGAGCACCGAGCACTTTGGGCATTAAAAACCGTTAACCTTGATATGAATGAAGCCGCTAGGAAGCGTTTCTTTCAAATCCATGAGCTTGAGGAGCTTAGGGATGCGGCTTATGCTCGATCGCTGGGAATTAAGGAGAAGACAAAAGCTTCACATGATAGGAAGTTAAGAAAGGTCAAGGAGTTTAGCAAGGGTGATAAAGTACTTCTCTACAATTCAAGATTAAAGTTGTGTGCGGGGAAGTCGAAGTGGTCGGGACCGTATATGGTTCATTACGTGTTTCCGTACGGAGCGGTGGAGATTATGGATGAGTCGGATGGCCGGAGTTGGAAGGTGAACGGTCACCATTTAAAGCACTACATTGGAGGAGCAATAGACAAGAACGAGATGGAGGAAACTCCTCTCGAAATTCCATCAAAAGCCGCCACTTAGTGCTTTGGGATGAAATCCCAAGTGTAGAGTATGTACCGTTTGTAATCTCGTTATTTTTCGTATTTTTTCGTTGTTTTCGTGTCTTTGTTTTGTGTGTTTGAGTAATTTTGCATGAATCGTACCATTGAGGAGCTGAATTTGTGAAGGAAACGACATTCCAGGTAAGTCCCCACACTTAGAAAAAATTTGGGATTGTTTTGGGAAGGATTGGTAAGACTTGAAAAACTTTCTAAGGCATAAAACATGAAAATTTTTGCAACCTTCTGCCCAAAACACGCCTTCGTGTGCCGCCACCACAAAATCACCTATCTGTGGCGTGCCGCCACCCCTCAGGTCAAATAAACGTTTTGAACCCTGCCTTCGCGTGCCGCCACCCCATTCGAACCCATCCATCGCGCCACGCGAAACCCTCACTTGAACCCTTTTCTTTGAACCGACCCGTGGCGCTATGCCACAGTCCGCCCACTCATCCATAGCGGCACGCGACGATATGTCAGGTCGGTTAAAACCATTTCTCTCACCAGCTCTCTTCCCAAAACACCAAAACCCTCTATCTCTTATCCCCCATCGCCGAACACCATATTACCCACCATATCTCCACCATTTTCCTCCATTCAACCACCCACGTGACCAGATTTCGAAGCCGAGCAAAACCCACCATAAAAGTCCATCATTCATCCGCTGATTCTTTTGGAATCGGGACCCTCCATATCTCAAATTTTTTGAACTTTGCTTGCAAATTTTCAAGTAACTTAGGTATGTTTTTCCGCTTTATTCTCTTATGTTCGTTGATTCGATTGTTATTGGGATCCGTAGGTAAGTTTTTTGAGTCAGTCTTGTCAAGTCAGTCCTTAGGTCAGTCGAGTCGATTTTGTCAGTCAGTTTCGAGTCTTAGTGTGGTTTAGATAGGTTGTGTTCATAGTTTCGTTTGTCTGGGTCATTACATGTCACTTTGTCTATTCATTTGCGACTCAGTTTAATGATGATGTTTATCAGGTCAATTACCTTAGTCGCGTGTGAAGTTGGATTGTTTAGTGTAGACTTAAAGGGGTGCGGGCTGCTTGGTTTGGGTTTGTGCACATAATGTTATGTTTATGCTCAACTTACCATTGTCGCTTTGACATAAAAATGCGGTCTTTGGTTTCAAGTTATTACATGGGTGCGGGTGGTGTCGGTTTGGGACATTGGATGTGTTTTGATTGAGGATTGTTGGTTTGGGATATTGACACATAAAGTTCCAATCTTGCACATTGAAACGAAATTTTTGCAAAACGGAAAATCCTCCTTTAAGTAGGCGGACTTTTTCAAACGCGAAAAAATTGATTTTAAAACTAATAAATGGCTGATTTAAAAGCAAGGTTGGACTTCAATGTCTTGGTTAGGCACTCGAATTTAATTGCAGAAAATTAAAGTGCCGAGGGGGGTAGTGTACATTGAGTCCAAGTTAGAGTCCTTATGTTCTTTTTAGTCTGTTTTAGTCTAGTTTGAGTCGTATTTTGTCGGTCTTGTGTTTGCTTGCACGTACAAGTGATTTAGGCTCGCCCGTACTTCATCTCCATTCGGGCGAGTTTAATTATCACTTAGCATTTGTAAAAGGTAACCCGTTTAGTTTTTTTAATTCAACTTTATTTTCAGAATTAGCTGCGAATGAAATGCTATACGGCTATTCTAAATTTTTAGAAAAAACTATAAAAAATCCAAAAAAATATAAAAATTTCAAAAATTCAAAAAAATTAAAAAAATTAAAAATACCAAAAAACAGTTTGTTATTACTGATTGTTTGCTTGTTTTGTCTTGTTAATATCTGTTTTGCAGACATGGCTAGCAGCTCACGCAGCGGTAGGGCCCGAAAAAGGGGTGCGGATCAGACAACACCACAACAGGATCTGATTCCAAAGGAGACCCCAATTATACAGATAGCTGCTGATGATTAAAAGTTGAGAAAGATTCAGTATCAAAGGGCTCATGAATTCATTCCAACACATAAAGTTAATCGTCTCGACCACCCGATACTGCAGTTCGAGCCGAATACATTTGAGTGGGAGAAATATGACAAGTTGAGGAAAACGGATTTGCTTCAGCACAAAGTAATAGACTGGACCTGGTTGGAGGAAATAGGTTCAAGGCAGGAAGTGTTGGACCTCCTGGGTCCAAAGTTGACTGATGCATTAGAGTGTACGCAGGCTCAGTATGAGGAGTTGGTGCTGGAGTTTCACAGCACATGGAGACACAAAGAAGGGAAATTTGATAATGACACAGCTGTGTCCTTCAGTCTGGGTAGGCAGGTCTTTGAGATGAATATGGCGAGGTTTACCATTGTGTCGGGATTTTATACTGAGGAGGAGGTGAAGCAGCCGGGATTTTTGACTAGTTTGAGAGGTGCTTATTCTACTATGAGGGATCATAGTGTTGGTTCGGCTGAGCTGCGTAGTTTCTGGAAGACGATTTCCGACCACCCATTTGCGGTTACGAACTTGATTACTTCGGTTCGTAACCCAGTTTATAGGTATGTTTTGAAAATTTTGTCTACTACGTTGGTGGGGCGGAAATCGGGGGAAAATAAGGCGAATTGGATCGAATTGTTCATACTCATGTGCCGTGTGGAGAACCGGGAGATGAACTTAACTACAGTGTTAGCAGATTCTTTCAGTAAGGGACGTAGAGGTGGTCATCGGGCTGGGTTGGCTATGGGCTCGTATATTACTCGGATTGCACAGAATTTGGGGGTGTTTAACAAGTATGTCCCCCAATTTTTACATGAGGGGCCGAAGACGATGACGTTTGGGATTAAGGAGTTACAGCAGGCTGGGATAGTGTCGTGTACTCAGCCCTACGGCTGGTAGCCGATTAGGCAGGGCCCGCAGGTGCAGCCGCCAGAGGGACATCCAGCTGAGAATGTGATGATTCAGATTGACCCTACACACCGACAGCGGCCACCACAACGACACGAGCGGCCAGCACCTCAGTACTCGCTTAGGCAGCCACTACCTGTTCCTCTTACTTTAGAGTGATTCTCTGGCTATGTGGAGCAGAGGTTTGACAGGTTGGAGCATCTGCTTCAGATGGGCCATGATAGGCAGAAGGAGGCCCTCAGGTACATGATGAGCAGGCACAACATGGGGGTTCCGGACTTCTTCTAGCCGAGACAACAGGGTGGCTCGGCTGGTGCTGCAGAGAGGTTTGATCCGACTCCCCCGTTCTGTGTATTTGGAGATAGCAGCTCTGGTGCAGATGGACGACAGGAGGGCAGGGAGGAGACTACCAGTGAGCACGAGGAGGACTAGTGTGGGGATGATGAGGATGAAGCAGCAGTTGATTATATCTTTTGTTTGATTTTTCTTTTATGTTGTTTTCGATCCTTATTTGATGGTTGGGCGGGGTGGTTTGGTTGTGTTTGAAACTGATGTTTTGATGATATGTATTATGATATGTTGGTAGTTTGCTGATGATGATTGATAGGTTGATGTTTTTGCCGATTTCGTTCGCGTGTCCGAGAATAGGAGTTGTTTGTTGAGCGCTTTTCGAATTGGAGGGCTTATGTGGAAACGACTGGCACTTTGACAGTCTCACATATTCAGCTAAGTCGTTTCCCTTGTATTTTTGTATTCATTTATTTCTTTATTTATTTAGTTCGTTCGTAGTTTAGTGGTAATTTAGGTAGTTTTGAGTCGTATTTCCGTTCTTGCATTAGGGACAATGCAATCTTTAAGTTTGGGGATGGGATACATGTAAATAATCGAGTCATAAATATGAAAAATACAAAAAAATTAAAACTTTTGAAAATCCAAAAAAATTGAAAAAAATTGAAAAATCTGAAAAATGTCTTTTGAATAAAGAAGTTTGCAAATTAATATAGAAAATGATAGAAAAGATGAATTTTTGCTCGGGTTCGAATAATAATAATAAGAGATTAAAATAAATCGAGCTTGTGTCTAGTTAGGGATGTGTGAATAGGCATGGGTTTGGTTTTAAGTCCATTTGAGTTAATATACCTTAATTGTCGGTTTACTAGTGGGTTTTCATCTAGGAAATATGGGAAATTGAAACCGCCAATAAGAGTATAAGGAACACCGTTATAAGTTAAAACCGTTAGAATTTTTTATCGAAAAAAAAATATAGAAAAAAATAAGCTAGAAACTGAATGAAAGTAGCGCAGTTCTATGTAGTATGGGTTGGGGATAGTGACTTTACAACCAGATTACCTCTAGGATGTGTGAAATCGAACTTGCAAAGAAAAGAAAAAGTACCGAAGCCTAAGTACTCCGAGTTGGGGATAGCGACTCTGCAGCCGGAATGCCTCTTGGTTAGGGAAAGCAACGTCTACGCTCATTAAAAAGAAAAAAAAAGAAAGAAAAATGCTGAAAAAAATAAAAAAAAAGAAAAAAATTTGAAAAAAAAATTGATTTTAAATTCTTTTGGTTTTGATATAAGACGGTTGGGAATTGGTCCAGTGATCGTTCCTTTCGTTCTATAACCTTGAGGCGGGAGTAGGTGGACCGTAGATTCTAGCGTGAGACCCTAGGTAGATTGACCGCACTTAAATTAAATTCACATGATAAAGGCTTAAGACCGGATTTGGGTTTAAGGGGACAAATATATTCGCAACCGCAGCTAACGCAAGCTTTGGTTTTAATAAAATAAAAATATGCTTTTGACCCGAGTATCTATTCATCTCTGATTCCATTGCATAATTCTTTTTCGAGGACGAAAAAATGGTAGGTGTGGGGATTTTTGATTTATTGCAAAGTACATCTCGTATTCGTGTATAGTTTGTATAATTTTCTGTTATATTTAGTTCAGTTTTCGCTAAAAACGTTGAAAAAAAACAAGCTAAAAAGGAGTTAGAAAGATTTCTGAAGTTTTGAGAAGTTAAAGCTAGGCAAATTTCGAAGATTTCTGTGAAAAATCAGTCGTGGCGTCGCGCCAAAGCTACACACCATCACTGTCGCGCCCCGCCATGAATAAAATAACAATTTCTAGATTTTTCTGCTGTCCCGCTACGCGACCTCGAAGGATAATACCCGTCGCGCGACGCGACGGGGTGTTATTACGGCAATTCTTTGTCATCAGCTAGGGTTTGGTATATAAACTCAAGAAATCATTATCAAAACCCTAACTACGAATTAAGGAGATCATAGGCGACTTTGGGAGCATTCTTGGAGCAATTTTGAAGGTTTGAAAGCTTAGGAATCATTGGTACGAGTTCGGGACGAAGGATTGAAGACTTACACGGGTTTTCTAGTTCTTTGTTTTTTATTTTTCTTTCGAACCTCGTTATCATGAATTCTTGTTTGAACATCTTTGCGTTGTTTTCATTAATTGACATGCTTGGCTAAACTTCTATGCCACCTAGACTATGATGAATGGATTAATATAAAGTTTTAACCTTTTTCGTTAATTGCATGTATTTTATTGGTTAATTGTGTATTGTAAAAGGTTTGGTTTATTGATTTGATGTGCATGCGTACTTTAATTTGGTTTGTTACTATTAATTACTTCGTGTGAATCTTGGTGGTTGTCTGCTACGGAATAGGTTCATGCTCGATCTTTGACTGTGTGTTTTTTATCTTTAGGGAGAATTGACCAATAAACCCTATAAGTGATTGTTAGTAATTTACTAAGTTTTAGTGTTCTACTAGTCCTAATAGCTGGAAGGTGATGGGCTATTGGTAGGTCTTACCCGGCGAATTGCTTTAGACAGTCTTTGGAAAAAGTCGTGCCTTAGTTGCCCCGTCGGTTTATTAGTCTATCAAGTCAAGTTAATAAATCCAAACTTCCTTAGACTTATAATTGGAAAAGAGTAGGTAAATATTAGGGTACTTACACAATAATTAGACAACTGGAAGGAAGTCTAATAACCGGTAGGATTAACGGCCTAGGTAGTGCCATAAGTTTCACCTCGAGAAGGGTTGAGGGGCTTAGTTGGTGTCTTAATAGGTTTAGTATCATAAGATCCCGGTTCCATAAATCATGCAGTTAACTTAATCGGTAATTTCTTAAAAACAATTCAGGATTCTAGTCTAGATGGTCTTTTCCGTCGTCTGAGTAAAGTCTTCACATTAATTCGTATTAGTTTAATTCTAGCTTAATAATTAGTTTAATAATTTAGTTAAATAGATTTCCTTAAATTTTCAGTAACCCCCCCCCCCCCCCACCACCACCACCCAAAACAATTAAACAAGTTAAGTCGTGTCTGCTAGCGTCTATTATTGTCTAGTTTACGTGATTAATAGAGTTTCGTGGTTCGATATCCGGACTTCCTTAGGTCATATTACAGGTACACTTGCCGATTGTGTGGTTTAGGTCGAGTCTAGAATTAAAGATTTTTAGTGTCTAGCTTAGAGAGTCTAATTTAGTAATTTTTATAGTCTGTTTAGCACACATCACCCATACACTTAATGAACAAAACATCACTAAATCCTCCTACCGTTGACTCGCTTTCAAGAGTTGATCTCTTTCGCCTTTCTACCACCCAAATCGGAATATTAATGAACGACTTGTGAGTTCTTTTCTTCTTTCATGTTATTGGTTCAAGCCACCTCATTGTTTCTCATGACTTGCCTACCTCGTTCATTGTTCTCATTCATATCACCTACATAAAAACATTATAAAATTAGCTTTTGCTATGTGAGAACTCTTAGTATTATTTTTTGTATCAAACGTAAAGGAGTTCAATGCTCATGACCCCACTGAGGCACTTCTTTATTATCTTAAGTCATACATCTCGCGACTTTCCCCAATTCTAAGCCAAGATTTTTTTATCCATATCTCATGTCTATCCCTACTAAGATAGATTCAAAGACAGTTCAAAGAATAGCATTATTAGACCAATTCAACTAATATAAATAAAATGGTAAACCATCGCATAACTATGGTGTAATTCATAAAACAACATATACAGTTATCAACAATCGTTATCAATACACATACTCTTAATAATTCATATATGTATTCATAACATACTCAATTAGGTCACATAAGTTTAATGACACAATGTGTCATCCGTTCATAAGCACTACTCAGTTAACATGTGTATTTGCACATAGGAGTCACGACACTTATGAATTCTTGGTTTAGCATACACACCCCATATAAAGAAATCACTAACTTCAACTCATGTATATATATATATAGGGATAGGATCATAAGAAAACTAAATATAAATGAGAAAACTAGAAAACTAACTAAAAAAACCTAAAAAAAAAGCCAAATTTTTTTTTTTTTTTTACAATTTCTTATAAAAAAATCGTTAATTTTTATATATAAAAAAATTTCAAAAAAAAAATTTTTTTGTTGTACTACACATGTGTAGTAATACATATGTGTATGTGTACTACACATGTGCAATACAACAAAAAACTTTTTTTTTATTTTTATTTTTTTTTTTTTGAAATTTTTTTCCATGTATAAAAACCTCCGATTTTTTTATAAAAATAAAAAAAATTTGGTATGTTTTTTAGGCTTTTTTTGTTAGTTTTTTGGTTTTCTCATTTAAACTAGTTTTCTCATGATCCATCCCCTATATATATATATATATATATATATATATATGGTCAGAATTTAGAAAGAACGGTGAAAAGTGTGAGAACGGTGAGAACAATTTTGGTGGTGACATGTGGCATTGATGCGAAATTACACTAAGGGGTAATATTGTCAAAAAACTCACTCACATGAACTGGGTGTTCAAATAAAACGCCATAAAAACAACCAATTCAGAAAAACGCCATGAAAATACCTAGTTAAAAACGCCATAAAACACCCAGTTCAGAAAAACGCCATGAAAAAACTCAGTTGAAAACGTTATAAAACACTCAGTTAAGAAAAACGCCATGAAAATACATAGTTAAAACGCCATAAAAACACCTAGTTCAGAAAAACGCCATGAAAATGCCTAGTCTAAAACGCCATAAAACACCCATTTCAGAAAAACGCCATAAAACCCAGTTAATTTTTTTCGAATAGTATATCAATAGTATACTCGTTGGAAAGATAAAAAAAACGTTGAGTTTTATGGTGTAATTTTTTTCGAAAAATATTCACGTATAAAAAAGTTATTGTCATTTAAATATGATGGGAGAAAATGGCATGTGATTAACATATGCACATTTGTTTGGATCTTCCTATTTTACCCTCCGTGGTAGTTCCAATGCCCCTATAATTTACAAAAATGTCACCGCATCAATCTCAGCCACAAACCACTAAGATCTTGTGGCTGAGAATCGTTCTCACACTTTGAGGCGTTCTCTCCTGATCCTGTTCCTATATATATATATATATATAGAGTGAATTGCAAGAATTGTCCTTTATCTTTATACCCATTTGCAGGCGTTGTCCTTTATGTTTAAAATTGACGAGTTTTGTCCTTTATGTTTTCAAATCATACACGTTTTGTCCTTTAGCCCTAACCCAGTTAGATTTTTCTGTCAAATCTGGTCATGTGCAATGCACATGAGGGTAAAATTGTCTTTTCACCCTATTCTTTAAAAATACATAAAAAAGAAAAAAAAATATTATATATCATAACAAAACCATCTTCTTCCCCAAATCAATCCCATTTCAAAACCCTAATTTCTCTTTAACAACATGCAACAATTCTCTATAGTTATCTACACAAAGTATTAATCAGTACACACAGTATAGGGGTAAACATCGAATCAATCACATAGAGAAAACAAATCTATAATAATCTACCGCCGAATGATGTATAAGTTTGACTACCGGATTTCCTCTACGGTTTTTCACTATATTCAATGGAGAAAACTAGCTTGTTCATCAAGCTAAAGCAGATAAACAATAAAACTAGAGTTAAATGCTTGGTTGGTCCCTGTGGTTTTCAAAAGTTGCAGACTTGGTCCCAATGGTTTACTAATTACACGCGTGGTCCCTGTGGTTTTAAAAAATGCACTCGGTTGGTCCCCAGCCCTAACATCAGTTAAATATCTCAGTTAAGTCCATGTTAAATGACCAAAATACCCTTGCTTATTAACTCTCTTTATAATCATCTTCATCACCATCATCATCTTCATCACCATCATCATCCCCAGGTCTCTGCTCTCTCTCTCTAAAATAATACATCTTGACCCTACCAATTCTTCTTCTTCTTCTTCTACCCTACACCACCATCATTACAAGCACAACCACCATCTTCCCTCTCTCCGGCGACACCTCCATCACCGCAGCTGCTGCGTCGCCGTACACAGATCCGCCGTTACATACACCTCCGAAGGCCACCACTCCCTCTCCGCAGCTGCTGTTGTCGCCGTACACAGATCCGCCGTCCCTCACCGCAGCTGTTGTTGTCGCCGTCTCTCCGTCTCCGTACACAGATCCGCCGCCGTAGAGGGAGGCCGGAACCCGAATGTCACCGTCGTCGCTGCCCATCTTTCTCACTTCGCTGGTCTCTCTCTAGGAAATGCAGAGGTGAGTCGTTTTTGAGCGAAATTAAAGGTGGGGGACAGGGGTGTACGAAGGTTGGTGAGTTTAGAGGTGGGGTTGTGGGTGAAAATCAAAGTGAGAAGAGTGGTGTTTGGGGTGTAGTGTTGCCGGACAGAAGAGGTGGTGCCGGAATCATGGCTCTGGTCACTGGAATCGCGTAGATCAACCTCTGTGTACTGTGTTTTCATTGGAGACAGTCTTGTCTTGTGGTCACCCAAAGTTCTACTTTGTCGGAGGGTGCGTCTGTCGGAGGAAATTGTCGGAGGGTGCCGTCCGATCAGACGAGCATACCTCATAACTATGAGTTGAAGATAAGGTGGGTTTGTTTGCGGTGGTGTTAGAGGTTGAAGAAGATGATTAGGGCTTTCAGGGTAAGAGGTTGAAGAAGATGATTAGGTTTCAGGGGTAATATAGTCATTTCACACATAGTTGACTGAGATATTTAACTGATGTTAGGGCTGCGGACCAACCGAGTGCATTTTTTAAAACCACAGGGACCACGCGTGTAATTAGTAAACCATTGGGACCAAGTCTGCAATTTTTGAAAACCACAGGGACCAACCAAGCATTTAACTCATAAAACTATAAATTAATCAGTTTAATCACCTCGATTACAGCATTTTCGTCCAAATCTCAAGGCAGTTTCGTTCAAAAACGTAAAAGTTAGAAAAACTCAATGCAGATTTGGAAATTCATCATGAGCTCAAGCGGATTTGGTTAGATTTCGCCACAAACGCATTAAATTAAAGCGTCATATACATAATTGTATGCAAAATCGGTTCACTGCAACCTCAAATTAAGATCGTTTGTAAACAAAATTGAGGTTATTATATACCATGACTCTGAAGAAGCTTGCGATGCAGACCAGAAAATATAGTGATGTTGTAAGTTGTACTCTGTGCACCAGAAATTGTATTAGAGTTTTGAAATGGCATTGATTTAGGGAAGAAGATGGTTTTGTTATGATATATAATATTTTTTTTCTTTTTTATGTATTTTTAAAGAATAGAGTGAAAAGACAATTTTACCCTCATGTGCATTGCACATGACCAGATTTGACAGAAAAATCTAACTGGGTTAGGGCTAAAGGACAAAACGTGTATGATTTGAAAACATAAAGGACAAAACTCGTCAATTTTAAACATAAAGGACAGCGTCTGCAAATGGGTATAAAGATAAAGGACAATCCTTGCAATTCACTATATATATATATATATATATATATAGGAGAAAGATCCGTTAGGAACCACCCTTTATTGCGAGAACCAATGTGAACACAACCAAAAATACCTAAAAACAGCTAAAAAAATACACAAATTTTTTTTTATTATTTTTTATAAAAAAACCGCTAGTGTAACGATTTTTTTATAAAAAATATTAAAAAAATGTGTGTGTTTTTTAGCTATTTTTAAGTATTTTTGGTTATGTTCACATTGGTTCTCGCAATAAAGGGTGGTTCCTAACGGTATTTTTTGGCCACTAGCGATTTTAATGTAAAAAAAAAAAATTTTTTTTGGGGGGGGGGGGGGGGGGTTAGGTTTTTGGGGGTGGGGGAGGGGGGTTTAGGCGTTTTTTTTTGGGGGGGTGGGGCGGGGTTAGGTTTTTTTGGGGGGTTTAGTTTTTAGCATGGGGGGTTAGGTTTTTTTTTGGGGGGTGGGGGTTTAGGTTTTTTTTTTGGGAGAGGGGGGTGGGGTTAGGTTTTTTAGGTATTTTTTGTTGTGTACACATTGGTTCTCACGGTTCTCGCAATAAAGGTGGTTCTCGCATGAACCTTACCTAGTAAAGAAGACTCGGAAACCTTTCTGTGGATATAAATACGGCCCAAATGGACATTCGGTTGATTTACTATGAATATTCAAAGACTATAAAAAATAAGGAAATAAGCTGAATTTTCAGCACTTAGGTCTCTCGACCTATTAACAATTTGCACTCTTTCTTGTTGGGTTTAACCCCCCCCCCCCCCAAACATCACCCAAATAATACGTTATTGTTAAGCCAAACCATATTTAATAATTTGTATTAAACCACCTTAATTATAAAAACTTCAAGTCAACAATAAGACTATTTACATCAATATGAATCCAAACACATTCGAGTCACTTACCTTTGCCCATATGAATGTTGTTGATTTATCATTCGTTTGACCCGTTGCCATTCGTACATTATCTCACCCATCTTGACGACAAATCAAACATTCAAATCATTAGGACACTTAACACGGGCATTCATAATATTACCTAAGTATTTATCCACCCATCACCAAACACGTGTTCTAAATCATTATTTTACTCTAACTTGTTAATTGGTTTATTACCGCTTGTTTGATTCGTTATCACGCATCTGCGTTTAATCATAACATACGAGTCATTATCACCATAAATCATAACGTCTTACTTTTAATTTATTAATTAACCAATATGTATAAGTTTTGGTTATAATCCAACCCAATTAACCCATTCACTCAAGTGACCCATTTGGGTAATTCTCCCATTATTTACATAACCAACTATTTAATGATCTTATGATCCAACACAACAACTCAATTTAACAAATGAGTCAATCTAAAATCTATGCCCACTAGTTTATCTTCGTTTAAACAAACCATGCCATTACTTACAATTTTTCAAGTTCCTATCATTTTGTTCATTAGGCATTTCATCTAATAACTTGTCGGCATGAGCATTATTCCACCATTTTAACCCCTTTATCCATGGATTCACAACACCCATTTATCTAATTCCAATCATTCATATTCTTAAACTATTTCTTTAGGGTTTGTTCATCATTCCAAGTGACATTTATGATCTTAAATCTAAATTAACACCAAATATACTAACTATTTATAATAAACCATATTTTATCAAAAACCCCAAATTTCTTGAACATGAATCCTAAATCAAAATCCTCAAATAAGATGGTTAAATCAACAATGACACTAGATTAGTGCTTCTAAGCATGAATTCAACTATCTAATACTTCCACTTTACCCAATTAGGGTTGATTCCTCAAAACCCACCAAGAATTTCAACCAAGAAGGTTTAAGAAATGAAATGGATACTTGATGCTTAAAAGATGATGAATATCTTACATGCAAATTTTGGACTTGGGGCTTGATTTTTCCTTCCACTTCTTCCTTGGCTTCTCACGACACACACACATCCTAGATGTGTATATCGCCATTTCCATCCAAATGTTCTATTTTGGCCCCTCAATCATTATAAATAATCATCTTAATCCTAAGTATGCATATCTTTTCAAATGACATCTTTGGTCCCCCCCAAGTCTTAACCTTCTAGATATTCCTATAATATTATTTAATAGTATTCCAAAGATACTATTTCACCATTGCGCTCTTATTTAAGGATTAAACATTTACGTTTAATATTCACCTTAGTATTGATGAAGACCTTTGCAATATTACACCAAACCCCACTAGCCCTTTTTTCTGAAAGGAATGCATTCCCAACTTACTCTACTGTAATGTAAGGCATCTATGATTCTTCTCCACAAACTTCCTTCTTCCGTTTTATACCGCCAACCCTATTTCGACAATAAGGCCACTTTCGAGTTCAAAAGTTTATTTATGCCTAGACCACCATCCATTTTGTGAGAAGTAACCCGATCCCACGCAACCCAATGCATCTTTCTTCCTCAACAGAACCTCCTCAAAGGAATTTTTTCATCATTCGTTCCAAATCCTCGATGACCTTTTTAGGAGCTTTGTAGAGCTAGAAATAATAAGTCGGGATACTTTCTAAAACATAATTAATCAACGTAACTCTCCCTCCTATCGATAAGCAGTTGGATTTCCATTACGCCAAAAGTCTTTGAAATGCCTCGTAGACCGTCTACCAGTTATTAATACGATTCATGTTGGCACCCACCAACACTCCAAGATATTTAAATGGCGTCGAATCTGATTTACAACCCGACTCGTTAGCAATGTTACCCATCTCGTCCATGGCCACACCGATATCATATAAATTAGATTTATCAACATTGATCTTCAGACACGAACATATGTGAAAGCATCTCAAAATTCTAAGCACATTCAAAATCTCATCCTTCGAATAATCACCAAGAATTATAGCGTCATCTGCGTAGGTAATCACCGGACCGTTATTCAGAAATTAAACTTCTTTAATCACTTCCGCTGCCAAAGCCTTGTCGAGCATGCAAGACAAGGCCTCCATCACTGTAACACCCCGTGTTTCGAAGTCAAAGCCAAAGTCAAGGTCAAAGTCATCGATCGATCGCGCGACTTGACTGATAGTGAATTTCTTTTATGTGCTCAACTTTAGTTGTATTATGTGGAGTAAGTATCAATAATCGCAGTAATCGACGTGTGTTATTCGCTATTTAATCGACGTACGACTGTGAATTGTAGGAAGTAACAATGCGATAAAGTCAACTAAACGCTGATCAATCTAATTTAACCAACATAGAATCGCAACTCGAATTACGCATTGGTTATGGTTATACGTGTGTGTGTGCCTTATGTGTTACTTGTGCATGTTTATTTATGTTATGTGTGGAAATCAATCGAATTCAATCGCAATCGAATCGCAAACGCCAAACGAATACGAAATAAGGATGATTGTATGTTAGATATAGTAGTTGGGATTAAAAGTAATTTGATAAGCAACTCTATCGCATCGCTCACTCGAATCACATCGCAACGCGCTACACGCTAATCAAAACGGCAAAACTCGTCGCGCCGAGCACTCGAACCAGGTGCCAGCCGACCGAACAGCCGCCCGGACGGACTGCCACCCGAGCGAGGTGCCATCCGACCGAGGAGCCACTCGGCCGGGCTGCCACCCAGACGAGATGCTAGCCGGCCTACTAGCGCTTTCCATTTTGGGAATCCTATAAATACCCCTTGTCACTCTCAAACTTTCTACTTTTGGTAACTGACGTCCGACCAGCTCGTGCTCCCCACCTTTTCTTCAATTTCTCTCAATTCTGGTACGATCTCGTCCTAAATATTGTACTTCCTTAATCTACACGCACTTCTATACCTTTCTATCTTTTAAATCTTAACTTTTAACCGTGAAATCATCAAGATTCGAGGTGTTCTAGGATGACGTCATCATGTGTTCTTGAAGAACTTCATGTTTTGGCCTCAATCCACCAAGAACAGCTTAGATCTAACCGAGTTCCACATAAATAACCAAAGATCTTGCATAGATCTGAACATATTCGCAATGAAAAGGATTGAAAGATGGTTTTCCAACTTTCTTTCAACTCTTTTACACTCGATGCACTAAAACCCCAATGGAACCGGAGCTAATACTGATCGTCTACTCATTCTTAGTAATGTATCAGTGCTAGATCCAAGCGTCATCTGAAAGATAGTGATTTCGGGTTTGGACATGAACAACCGTCTCGAACCGTGCACTGACGGACTAGGGTGATTCATGTTCGATCAGGTCATTGGGACGAGATAGGGTTCCCATTGTTTAAACCAGTCATCACAACGTCCCGCTCAAGTTACAACAGTTCAAGCAAGATCAAGTAACAGCACGATCAGATCGTTGGGACGAATTGTCATCCGATCGGACCGCTGTCCGACCGGGTAGCCATCCGCATGACCCACTGTCCGATCAGGTTGCATCTTGATTTATTTAAAACTTAAACAATTTTCAACATGTTCAGTAACAGGGTTGCCACCCGATCGAATGGACATCCGACCGAGTGACCGCCCTGCTGTGAACCTGTTATACCTGAGAAGCCTCACCATTCGAGTCGCCACCCGATCGAACGACCGTTTGACCGACCGACCGACCTGAAGGGTAGAGATACTTCTCTGTTTTCTAAATACTACAACGAAAACTTTAAAAGTCAAGCCATCATACACAAACACATCCTTCTCAAAGGCAGAAACAATCCACTCGAATAGTCATCCGACCGGATGACCGTCCGAATGGACAACCACCCGAACGAGTCAACATCCGCACGAATGGCCGACCGGCCGGATCACCATCCGACCGGATCACCATTCTGCACTTGGTGACTTTTCTCGTTTTACGCATCGCTTATCTTTTATATTATCGATCTGTTCAGGCTAACCTTACTCTCTAGCGCTCCCTTCAATCCATCAATCGCTGTGAGTATACTCTATCCATTTTTGCTTTATGCACTTTTGGGTGTTACATACGTTACGAATATTAAAATCACATCGAACACACTACTCAATACTATTTAAACGCTAACCATTCCTGCATGTTATACGTGGCTTAATGAATGCTTGTTTGTTATGTTTACATATGGAATGCTGTCTACCTGCCTTAGCAACGATAGTACTATAGTTTGGACTCAGCACCCGTTCACTCGGGGGTTGTTAAGGACAATTACTTGCATGGATTACAGTGGTAATCATGTATTGCGAACTGCCTTGGGCAGTCAACTCGCAGTCATTGGTATCGATAGATCTATGTCGATAACTAATGTGCTTCATTTCACGATGCGTACGTGCTGGTTATGTGTAATCAATTTCAAACTCTAATATGCTATTATCAAACTTGTATGCTCACCTTTACACTATGTGTATTGACTGTTACTTTAACGTATCTGACAGGTGCTTAAGTTCTTTATATGTTTAGCTTGCTGTGAACTTGAGGTAAGGAAAGGTCTAGGATGCTCTGTTGGATCTGAGTTTCTTTTTTATTGTATTTTCGTTTGTTAATTAAGATGAAAATGAAAGAGTTGTGCAGCGGAAATAAGATGAAAGCAAACTTTGCATACAATCAAACGAGAGTAATACTTTTATCAAACATCTTTTCACATAGAACCGAATGATTGAATTTGTTTCAACAACGATTACAATGATTGATGTAAGAATGCAAACTCCCCCTCAGCCAGAGCTCAGTAGTTTGTTCGTGCAAAGAAGACGATGTGATGAAAGAGCTAATAGAACAGTACAAAGTACTGAACTATTTATAGGCACTTGCAAACCACTGAGCATCTTAGCTGACGTCACCATGAAAGTGACATCTAACCTCCTAACAAACTCTAACTACTGATCTATAAATACTGATGTACTAAACTACTGCTATTACATTACATTACATAAAAGACACTTAAACTGCTGCTGCATCCTTCCTCTGCTGTGAACCCAGCAGTGCTTGTCCGGATCAGCAGTACTTGTTCCAAAGCAGTAGATTGAGTCAGCAGAGCTTTGGTCTTCCATCAGTCTTTGACTTTGGGCAGCAGTTGTAGGTCAGCACTTAGTAAGATCAGTAGATAGGAGGTCAGCAGATACAAAGCCACTTTCAAGGGGAGAGATTTGCATGAACTAATCTGTAAACGTCTGCTTATTCTAGATCCACTGCTCTGATCCAGTTTTGGCTTTAATTATCTGTTCCTCTGATAGGGTTCAATCCCAACAATCTCCCCCTGGAACAGATAATGCCAAAACTCTTCATTATTTGTGGAATTCTTTATTGCCTCATTAACAGTTCCCTTATCTGACCTTTGAATTGTAATTCAAAGTCTAGGGCATCTGTATCTTCATCATCCCTGCTGAGTGGAAGATCAAGGAGATCCTGCAAATCTTCAAGACTCAGGCCAAGAGCTTGTTCCCTTGATATTTTCTCCACTCCTCCACCAGACCTGAGCAAAGTCAATACGCAGGTCTGTTTGTCAGTTTCCCACTTTTGTATTTTTGAGCCTGGTGGGTTTCTTGGGAGATGTTTATTTGCAGAAGTATTTGGAGAGGCTGGCCTATTCATGACTGGCTGAGAAGTACTTGCAGTTTGATCCAAACCAAGAGTTTCCATGATCATTTTCTTTATACCCTTTTTTCCAAGGTCTTCACCTTCCATTAACTCTTTGATGGTTTCAGCAATCAGTTGTTTGTGTGGCCTTCTTTTGTAGATGGCAGCACCAACTGGAGCTGAGGATCTCCTGATTTGCAGCTTTGATGGTCTTTTTGAGACCACTGCTTCAGAATAGTCAGGCTTTTGAGGAACTGTGGGATCTTTCTTTCTTAATTTTTCCAACTTTTTGTAAGTAGCCCTGACCACATCTTCTTTCCATCTAGCAACTTGTCTTTTGTTACCATAATCAGCTGCTACCAGCTCCTCTTTCATTCTCTTCAGCTCTTCCTGTTTGTCAGGTACATTCTTTCTAAATTTTGCCCAGTTAGGAGGAGTGTGAGTGACCTTCCTTTTTATCATGTCTTGAATTCTTGCAGCTTCATCTTCAAGCTCAGGAACAGTCCACTCTTTGTACATATATCTCTCTCCTTTGTACTTTTTGTGAGCCATGATGCTTTCAATGTAGTCTTTCTTCAGAGATTCGGCTGCTCTTTCAGAAATTTGTTAACTAACATTTTTTGCAAATTGCTCTAGGGATCTGACTTGTGTAAGCAGATATTGATAATTTCTTGAAATTTCTTTGTCAGACTTCCCTTGTGTGTTTCTTTTTGAGATATCCTCTGCTTGCTTGGCTTTGATATCCAAGTATTCATCAACATTTTTAGGCCAAGGATATCCCTTTATTGATGGCAACCTCCTTTTGGCAGGGTCATCCTCATAGTAGAAGGATTTTATTTCATCTCTAACAGCTGCTAGTTCAAGAGGAAATTGAACACCTGCAGGAGGTAAGGGCTTGTACATTGGAACTGAAGAGAGAGGAACAGGTTTTGGTATTGTGACAAGTGTTAAAGATTTTGAAGATGTTTGTGGTGGTGAATTGTCATCATCTTTGAGAACTAGTCTTCTCCTTTTTGTGGGAGGGACTGATGATGCTTTGGATGGAACAGTGGTGGTAGATGTATAGGCAGTGGATTGTGATTGACTAACAGCTGTTGAAACAACTGGTGTTTCAACCACTGTTGTCATTACAACAGATGTTATAACATCTGCTGTCTTCTGCTGTATGTCAGCAGGTGTTGTTTTTGGTGGTGATGATGGTAAAGCAGTGGATGTTGTGTGTGTTGAGATGGTGTGTGTTGATGGAACAAATGTTTGGCAAGCAGTAGTTTTTGTAACTCCTGATGCATCAGCTGTTTTGTGAGGTGGTTTTTGAGCAGACTTTGACCGTCTGATAGGGATGGATTTGGGTTGCCTCACTTTTCTAGTAGGCTTCTTCTTTTCCTCAACAGGATTTTCATGATCCTTTGACCCAGAAGTACCCTGATCTGGATGATCCATTCTGTCCACCCTGGCTTTCTTTTTGGCCTCTCTATCTCTTTTTACACTTGCAACTGCTTCTGCTAGTGCATTTGTTGTCACATCAATTTTCTTGCTACCATCTGGCAAAGGGATCTTTTTGGTCATGTTTGAATTTTCTGGTTCAAGATAGAGACCATCCTCTATACCCTTCCTTTTCCACTCCTGAATTTTCTCCCCCTTTTTGGCATTATCTTCTGGGAGTTGATAAATGTAGCGGACTTTTGGAGGAGCAGTGCCAGTGGTGTGTAAGATCTGAGTTTTGAGAGCCTTTAAATCAGCCTGAGTGTTCTTGAACCTTGACTCCATTGCATTTCTCAGCTGTTGTACATGTTTTTCATGTTGCTGATCTGCTAATTGTGCTTGTTGTTGGAGAAAAGATTGAAATTGATTCCAGAGCTCATTTGTAGCAGGTGCCCTTTGTGGAGCAAGTGCTTGAGGTGGAACAGCAGTTGATTGTACCTTCTGAACTTGTAACACCTGTTGTAGCATAACTTTGAGTTCTGCAACAGAGTTATCAAGCTTTGCAATACGATCTGTCAATTTCTGGTACTTTAAACCATCACCCAAGTTAATGGGATCATCTGATTTCCCACTAGCAGTGGTTTTATCAGTGGTAGATGTAGGAAATATACTCCAAACATTAACCACTGATGCCCCTTGTTCTTGGTACTGGGGTCTTCTTCCTTCAACACTTGACAACCTTTTGATGTTGCCAGTAGGATAAATAAATCCACTGGTGGTTGGCAGAGGTGCTATAAAAGGAATTGCCTCCAAGGAAGTCTTATGAATGTAACCACTGTCCAAATGTAACCCAGTGGGTGTAACAGTTGTAGTGGCTGCTTCACTTGGAATACCACCAAGAGTTACTTGTAACTCAAGGGGTGTAGCCTCCTCAGGTTGTGTTGGTGGGTTAGCAAAGATTGATACATCAGACCCAGTCAGTTGTTGAGGTATATTCTCATTAATAGGTGATTGAGAAGGACTGGATAATGCCTGGTTCAAATCAATTGAATCCAACAGTGGTTTTATTGGGGAGGGAAATGTGGATGTGATGGTTGGTGTAGAAATAGGATGTGTCCCGGGCATTGGACTGTGGATGATAGAAACGAGTGTTTCCAGAGCATCATGATGTGGAGACCCTATTTGTACAACCTGTTCTTTTTGTGAAGAAACAGGAGGAGTTTCAGCTATGGGTTGAGATATTTGTACCAACTGCTGTGAGGAAGTAGCAGCAGTGGTTGCTTGTGACTTTTGTGTTGTCACTGGCATGAGCTCTGGTATCTCATCCTCCAGAGATGCCTTTTTGAGGGGTTTGGGGGGTTTTTGTGTTTTTCTTTTTGTTGGCTTTTTGGTGATTTTAGGTGTGGGTTTCAAAACAGTTGTGCTGCTGCTTTGATCACCTTGAGCAGTGGGCTCAGCAGCAGATACCTGAGGAGCAGTTGTAACTGCTAAACTCTGCTCAGGCACCTCTGCTTGTGTTTTGCAAGGTGCTAACATCCTTGAAAAAGTTTCAGTAGTTAAACTGTTTATTTGAGTAGGATCACCCTGGTTTATTACAGCTAAATCATCCTTACTGAATTTCTTTGAAAAATAGTAACTTAAAAACCTTGGAAACAGTAAGAATGAATTTGTTTCAACATTATTAACCAAATCTTTAAAAATTTCCCGAGAATAGTTAAAATTTTCTCCTTGAAGAATAACATATCCCAGATTTTGAGTCTTTAAAGGGATTTCATTAAAAGAAGTGGTTTTGTTTGAAACACATAGTAGGAGGGTATGAAATAAAAATCTGGTTGCAGAAGGAAAATAACCTTTTTCTAAGGTAATTTTCTTCATCATTGTGGCTTCATACCCTCGCTCAATGAAGTCAATTTTTAACTCGTTTTTAGTGAAAGAAATTTTACCTTCCTGATCACCGAGTTGAAAGACCTCTGAAATGGATTGTGGCGTGATTTGGACAGCTTTACCCTTTATAGAAGAGTTTATTGTGGTTGCAGTGTCGCCTTGTTTTTCAAGGGTTGCATTTTTCCAGAACTCCCTTTGGGTCGCCAAATAGATTGGTGCATCGGCAGTGATCAAAGTTTTGTACTTTGATTTTGCCATGAGATCAATGATGGAATCGAAAACTTTGGTGGTTCCTGGTTTTGTGAGAAGACCCAGGAGATTGTGAGATGGTTTGTGTGGAATTTCAGTGGAGATTGCCTTTTGAGAGGCTGTTTTCGATGAAGATTTGGATGAGGGTTTTGAAGATTTCTTTGATTTTGTCATTTTGAAGATGATTGATCGAAGAAATTTGTGAAGAAATGTGAAGAAAAACTGCTTTGAGAAGAGAATTTTTAAGAATTCAATTCGACAGTAAAACCCTGTTTTGATGGTGAGTGGGGGATTTTATAGGGAAGAAAGTGAAGGCTGAGGTGGCAGCCGTTACAAAAGGTCTGACCAATATGTACTGACCACGTGACAACCTCTGATGAAAGTGAAGGACAGTACTTGTGTGATAGGGTCAAATGAAGGCAGTGGTATGAAAGCAGTGGATGATTTTCACTATCAGTGGATAGCATATCAGTGGATAAGACACTGCTTTTGAGCAACAGAGTTTATCAAAGGAATGAGAGAGCAGGGGTTGACTTTCAGCAGTGGACAGACTTTTCAATTAGAGCAGACTTTTGAACAATCAGTGGTTAATGGCAGACTTTTAAGGATTTAATGAAAAATTTCATTTTTAGCTATTTTTAAGGATGGAATTTTGATTTTCTGAAAACATTTTGTTGCTTCTATTCATGGGAAAGCAAGATGTTGCTTGTTATTCCATGTTCAGCATCCCAATTCTAGAGACCAAGCTTTCAAAAGTGGCTGTATCAAGTGCTTTTGTGAGCACATCAGCTAGCTGATCTTTAGTTGGGACATGATGCAGAGAAATCAAACCTTTTTCATAGCAATCCCTCACAAAGTGATGTCTGATGTCGATGTGTTTGGTGGTTGAATGGGAAACTGGATTTTTGATGATATTTTATGCTGCCTGACTGTCCAACATGAGTGGTGTCTTTAAGGCAGTGATACCAAAATCCAGCAACTGATTTTGAAGCCACAGGAGTTGGGCTGTACAGCTTGCAGCAGTAATGTATTCAGCTTCAGCAGTGGATGTTGAAACAGCTGCTTGCTTTTTGCTTTGCCATGAGACTAAGCAATCACCTAGAAACTGGCACCCTCCTGATGTGGACTTCCTTGTTGTTTTGCAGCCAGCAAAGTCACTGTCTGAGAAACCTGAAAGCTTGATGTTCCCATTAGCTGGATACCAGATACCAAGTGTGGGAGCACCTTTTATGTATCTGAAGATCCTTTTTACAGCAATGAGATTTGATTTTCTGGGAGCTGACTGACTTCTTGCACAGACACATGTTGCAAACATGATGTCTGGTCTAGATGCAGTTAGGTACAATAAAGACCCAATCATGCTTCTATAAAGTGTTTGGTCAATCAGCTCATCCTTTTCATCAGACATGACCAGCTTATTTGTTGCCATGGGTGTACTGCATGGTTTACAATCATTCATATCAAATTTGGTTAAAAGTTCTTTAGCATATTTGCTTTGATGAATGAAAGTTCCATTTTGCATTTGCTGTACTTGGAGACCAAGAAAGCATTGCAGCTCACCCATTGCACTCATTTCAAACTCAGCTGTCATGAGTTCTCTAAACTCTTCACACATTGAGTTACATGTGCTTCCAAAAATAATGTCATCCACATAAATCTGGACAATCATTAAATCCTTCCCTCTCCATTTTAAAAACAGTGTTTTATCAATGGTACCTCTTTTGAAACCATTTGAGAGTAGGAAGTTGGAAAGAGTTTCATACCAGGCCCTTGGTGCTTGTTTCAAGCCATACAAGGCTTTGTTTAGCCTGTAGACATGATCTGGATAAAATGGATCCTCAAAACCTGGAGGTTGACAAACATACACCTCTTCTTGAATTGTACCATAGAGGAAAGCACTTTTGATATCCATTTGAAACACCTTCATATTGTGGCTGACAGCAAAGGCCAGGAACAGTCTAATTGCTTCTAATCTTGCAACAGGGGCAAATGTTTCATCATAATCAATCCCCTCTTCCTGTCTGTAACCTTGAACCTCAAGCCTGGCTTTATTCTTGACAACAATACCCCTTTCATCAGTTTTGTTCTTGAAGACCCACTTTGTGCCAATGGGACTAACCTCTTCTGGCAGTGGTACAAGCTCCCATACTTGTTGTCTTTTAAACTGTTGGAGCTCCTCTTGCATGGCTTCTACCCAGCTGTTGTCTTTCAGTGCCTCTTGGTACTTGACTGGCTGATGGAGTGATAGAAAACCAGCAAAAAGACAAATGTTTTGGGTTTGGCTTCTTGTGAGCACCCGTTCATTTATGTTGCCAATGATTTGATCAGGTGGATGAGATCTCAAGAAGATTAAATCTCCTTGGTATGGTATGATGGCATTGGTTGGTGAAGGTTGCAAATGTGTATCATCTGAGCTAACCACTGCTGGGGACTTTGATGATCCAGCAGTGGCTTCAAAAGGTGGTGGTATAGGAGGTAATGAAGTGGACAACTGCTGACTTTTATCCACTGTTTGAGGACTTTTGTCAGCAGTGTTTGAGGATGTGGAAGCAGTGGTTGATGGGCTACTTTGGTCAACAACTGTTGAGGTAGCAGTGGTAGAGCTTTGACAACTGTTTTGAACAGCTGATGCTTTTCCCTTTGTGGCAGACCTTTGAGGGATGATGATTTCATACCCATAGTCTGGTGTTGTATCCTCTGATGGACCTGCACTGTTAGTCTTGACAGCAGTATTTTCAAAAGTGAATTTTTCAAGATCAAACAGATCTGCAGGGTTTGCTGGGATTTTCATTGATGAAAGCTCATTGAACTTTACATTCAAAGTCTCCTCCACTGCCTTGGTCCGTGTATTGAACACTTTGTAGGCCTTGGCAGTGGTTGAGTATCCCAAATGGTAACCACAATCAATTTTGGCTGCAAATTTTGAAATAGAATCTTTTAAGTTCAAAATAAAGCATGGGCAGCCAAACACTTTGAAATATGAGATCAGTGGTTTAATTTTATACAGAATTTCATAGGCAGTCTTTTTGTGCCTGGGGTTTATTAAAACTCTGTTCTGAACATAGCAAGCAGTGTTTACTGCCTCTGCCCAGAAAGTTAATGGCAAACCTGAATCTGCAAGCATGGTTCTGGCAGCCTCAATCAGAGTTCTGTTCTTCCTTTCCACTACCCCATTCTGCTCTGGTGTTCTTGGGATGCTGTACTGCCTTACAATCCCTTTCTTCACACAGAAGGCATCCAACTCCCTATTTTTGAATTCTGTGCCATTGTCACTCCTGAAGCTTTTTACTGGAAGGTCAAATTGCTTTTCAACCTGTATTACAAAGTCTTGCAAAATGCCTGCAGTTTCATCTTTTGAGTGCAAAAAGAAAGTCCATGTGAACCTAGAAAAGTCATCAACAATAACCAAACAATATCTTTTCTTTTTAAGGCTCATGACTTGAACTGGGCCAAACAAATCCATGTGTAGCATTTGCAAACACTGGGTTGTTTTGGACTCTTCAATGGACTTATAAGAACTTTTATGCTGTTTTCCTTTTAAATAGGAAATGCAATGTTCAGGACATGAAAACAATTTTTGTGGTAGGCCTCTCACCAAACCATTTTTTGAAATTTCTGTGATTGTCTTAAGATTTGTGTGTCCCAGCCTTCTGTGCCAAAGTTCTGTCTCTTTGTTAGAGGCAGCTGAGAACAGACAGGCATCAGCTCTGGGACACTCTTTTGACATGTCAACAACATAAACATTGCCACTTCTTTGAGCAACAGGTTTAGTTTGACCAGTTTTTATTATTGCTTCAATCTTTTTGACCATTTCTGGTCCAACAATCCTACAACAGTCTTTTGTGAAGAATGACCCAAATCCCTTGTCACTCATTTGGGACACACTCAGAAGGTTGAATTTTAGATTGTCTATTAGATTGACATTTTCAAATTTTACATTTCCAGATTGCACTGTACCAGACCCCAGAACCTTCCCTTTACTATTATTCCCAAAGGATATATCACCCCCACCATGGATTTTAAAATCTTTGAGGAGGGCTTTACATCCTGTCATGTGCCTGGAGCCTTCACTATCTACATACCAAAGACTATCAAAGCATGCAGAAGCTCCCTGCACATGAAGTAAAAGAATTAGTTCATTAAGGTCTCCAAAGCCAACAAGGCTTTGGATGGGGTCTCAACAGTGTCTGGGATGGATGCAAGATGATGGACAGTGGTTAGGTCAGGGGTTTGAACTGTTTTAGAACAGTGTTTCTCTAACCACTGTTGTGGGTCCTGACCAATCATCTGCTGGTAACCAAAAGGATGCTTGTTCACTTTGGGTTTAGAGGACCTTTTGTAGGCCTCATAAACGTGAGGAATCCTTTGGTAAGACTGTTTTTCTCTGCCTTTTCTGAACTGATTGGCAGGGGGTGCATCAGTAACCTGAACATCTCTTTTGACAGATGTTTGGTTCAGCTGTTTTGTAACAGCTGTTTGTACTGGCACAAACAGTGGTTGTTTCTTGGTGAACTTGACAGATGATGAGGTGGATGATGATGATGAACTCAAGGATGTTTTCGTCATGTACTCATTCTTTTTCACATCAAAGTTTTTGAGATACACACATGCTTGAGTTTTGTGGTTTGTTTTTCCACAAACAATGCAGCTTTCTGCTGAAACAATGACACTTGTTTTGTTTAAATCATAAGCTTTCAAATGGAAACAATCTTTTGTTAGATGATTCCTTTTTTCACAGAATTCACAAAACAAGTTATCAATTTTTTCTTTCTTCTTTCTCTTTTCAGACTCCTTTGCAGCAGAGGTTTTAACCACTGCTGGGATGTCCTTGAGAGGAATGACTTTAGCTTTTGGAGCCTTGACACCATCAATTGATGTAAAGTCCATTGGCTTGAAATTTTCAAGAATGTCACACTCATCAGACCATTTTGGTTTAAACTGGTATTCTTCAAGCTCCACAAAAGTAGAGGATTCCATTGGTCTGTCAAGTGTGATTTTGTTACCAAGTTTGTCAGTGATTTTCACTTCTTGGCCATTCTTGTTTTTGGGGATGAACTCAGTGGTTACATCAGTGGTTTGAACAGAGTTTTCAAAAGCAGTGTTTTCATCATCATGTTTTCTATACCCAACCCCAAACTTCACATTGCTTTTTCTCTGTTTTTCAAGCATAACCTCATATCCTTTGCAGGATTCCACCCATCTTTCACAAGTAATCTGGGCAGACTCCAACTCCTTTTTGCAAACTTGGTATTTTTCTACCATAGTTTGAAGTTGGGTTTTGGTTATACTTTGCTCTTCTTTCAAACAGCTGATTTCTTTTTCCTTTTCAGTCAATTTGTTTTTAAGTTCTTTTAAAGAGCTTTCAAATTTGACTTCATCAGTTAAGATTTTATCCCGAAGGTTTTCATTCACCTCTTTGATGTTAGCAAAAGAAATTATGCAATTGTCAGAACACAGTTTTTCAAGAACTTGAGGAGATACCTTGGCAGCTGCCATCATTGCACAATCACATTGATGATCTTCATCATCATCAGCTTTTACCTTCTTTTCACCAGCCTTTTCTTCTTTCTCTTCTTCTTTGTCCTCTATGGACCATGGATATGTCATTGGTTCAATCAGGGTATCTGAACTTTCTCCCAACAGTACTTCACCAGCCACAGCAGTAACCACTGCTTCAGTCACCTCTTCCACTGTTTCAAAGCACTGCTGTTCCTCCTCAGTTTCAACCCCTTCCTGTATTGACTCTAATGCCATCAAACAAAACTCATCATGAGAAGAATCATTAGAAGCATAGAGTGCAAAATTTTCATCATTAAGGTCTTCAGGCATACTGCTCCAGTCAACAAACCCTTGAGTGAAAAAACTTTGTTGATCTGGTTGTGCTGCTGCTGGAGCAGTGGTTTGAGGTGCAACAGGTTGCACTTGTACCTGTGGAGCAGGGGTTTGAACATATTGGATTTGTGGAACAGTAGTTTGGACATAATGTACTGGCACAGGGGCAGCAGCATAGTGAGCAGTGTTCACTTGAGCTGCTGGGGTATATTGGGCATAGTGCACAGTGTTTTGGTTTTGAGGTCTAGGATTTGAGCTAGGATGAGTAATTATGGGACCAGTAGTTTGACTCCTACACTCCCTAGCGAAATGTCCCAACCTATTACACTTATAGCACTTGATTTCCGATTTATCCAACCCAACCCTTAGATTCCCATGCAGACCTGGGAATTTTCGCCCTGTTCTTTTGTAAAACTTGCTAGTTCTAACACTTAGCAAAGCCAGTTGGTGCAGAATGTCCATTTCCTCTAAATCAGTGGGATCAAAATGTTGCAAATCATTTAGTTCAAAGCTTAAATTGTCTGACATCTGGTTTTCATTTGCAGTGAATGCATAACTAGCAGAGTGAGGATCAGGGTTGTTAAAATTTGCACCAGCAGTTATGTCAATGAAGTGATCAAAACCCTGGTCCTTACCACTGCCCCCAGATTCTTCTTGACCCAGAAGAGCAGTATTACCGAAAGTGTAATCATCGGTAACTTTTCCTGACTCTTGTAACCTCCTTTTCTGGTTCAACTCCCTTTCATAGGTCAGGAGTCGACCGTGGAGTTGGGTCAAGGTCAGATCCTTGAATTCAGGTGAGTTTCGGGTGACAAAAGCTATGGTGTCCCATTTTTCTGACAGTGACCTGAGGAACCTGCTATTTTGAGTTGAGTTTGTAAAAGTGGTGTTAACAAGCCTCAGTTCACTGATGAGACAGCTGAAACGCTCAAATTGTTGCGTTAGTGATTCATCTTTAACGTAGCAAAATGTTTCGTACTGTTGGTTCAGGATTTCCCTATTGTTTTCTATTACTTCCTCAGTTCCACCAAATTGTTCCTTAAGTGCGTCCCATAACTCTTTGGCACTGTTACAATGTAACAGTCCAGCATATATCTCATTGGGCAGCGCAGATGCTACGATGCTAAACGCTTTAGCATCTAGTTCGATCTTTTGAAAGTCGGTTTCGGTATAATTTTCAACTGGTTTTGGAACGAACTTTTTAGCATCTTCAGCGCTTGGCACTGAAGGAACATGGGGACCATAAATGACAGACTTCCAACACCCTGTGCTTTGTTGAGCGAGGATGTGACCCATCCTCCTCTGCCAGATGTTGTACTCATTTCTTTTAAGCATAGGTGGTTTAAAAAGCGAGCCGATGTTGTTTTTGTCATCCTGAGATTGTGACGTCATTCTTGTTGTTTTACAGACACTGAGAAATCAACTTTAATGGTGATTAATCCTTGCTCTGTTTTTCAACGGACGAACAAACGATCAGTATCAACTGTTATGAGCTGAACTATTTATGTCAAAATGATTGTTAAATCAAATTTGACTGTCCTAGCTCTGATACCAATTGTTGGATCTGAGTTTCTTTTTGATTGTATTTTCGTTTGTTAATTAAGATGAAAATGAAAGAGTTGTGCAGCGGAAATAAGATGAAAGCAAACTTTGCATACAATCAAACGAGAGTAATACTTTTATCAAACATCTTTTCACATAGAACCGAATGATTGAATTTGTTTCAACAACGATTACAATGATTGATGTAAGAATGCAAACTCCCCCTCAGCCAGAGCTCAGTAGTTTGTTCGTGCAAAGAAGACGATGTGATGAAAGAGCTAATAGAACAGTACAAAGTACTGAACTATTTATAGGCACTTGCAAACCACTGAGCATCTTAGCTGACGTCACCATGAAAGTGACATCTAACCTCCTAACAAACTCTAACTACTGATCTATAAATACTGATGTACTAAACTACTGCTATTACATTACATTACATAAAAGACACTTAAACTGCTGCTGCATCCTTCCTCTGCTGTGAACCCAGCAGTGCTTGTCCGGATCAGCAGTACTTGTTCCAAAGCAGTAGATTGAGTCAGCAGAGCTTTGGTCTTCCATCAGTCTTTGACTTTGGGCACCAGTTGTAGGTCAGCACTTAGTAAGATCAGTAGATAGGAGGTCAGCAGATACAAAGCCACTTTCAAGGGGAGAGATTTGCATGAACTAATCTGTAAACGTCTGCTTATTCTAGATCCACTGCTCTGATCCAGTTTTGGCTTTAATTATCTGTTCCTCTGATAGGGTTCAATCCCAACATGCTCTCTCTGCTATGATGAAATCGAAGCTAGGAAAAGAGGTCCTAGAAACTAATAAATAAACAATCTATGTATAAATCTGAGTTGTCAGAACAGAATTTCTTGACTAGATTTGTCTGTAATAATTTGTTTGCCTTTTAAGACATGGTATGGGACATGTTACTTTAAATTAATTGGTAATGATAATTGTTATGGAAACTTTTGGACAATCTATTTCGCTCAGTGCCATACCCCGATGTTTCCGCCATCGGTTGGGGTGTGACAGATTGGTATCAGAGCCATAACTATAGGGAATTAGGCAAGACTCGACCTAGTCCCGGTCGAAGTCTTAGAGACCTAGTCTATAGTTAGGAACCAACAGACCGACTCGTGCATATCCAGTAGGGATTATGTATGAGCTTACTGCCATTTCTCGTTATTCACGCCTATGCTACACTATCACTGCACTCGAATTTTCAATTATGAATAAGCGATTAAGTTGAGAATAGGTGTGAAAACCGCAAACTCTCGACTGAATTGCTTGATCAACCCACATTTTTCATCTAAAAACACGAGAACTTGCGTTGAACTAGGAGTGAAATCCATACTTTGACGCACAATTCTCTTTTATTTCATCAAAAACAGGAACGAAGTTGTTAAGCCAGGGGTGAAACCATAACCTTGACGACTTGTTCCGACTTTTACTTGGTTTTACAAAACTCTCACCAAGGTCTCGACGGACTCCAACGACCTGAAGTCACGGTATGACTAATGGGATATGTGCCAAACGCCCAAGAATCGAGGCAAAGGCACAGTCCTGAAGGTCAAAATGTGTACAACAAGTCCTTGTGAATAGTCGAATCACTTTGGTAAGTCGATATCTGAATTGCCGCAGACAATCCATCTTTCGATTTTTATGTGTTTCGATTCTGAGCCCGCAACTGCCGACTCTGATGATTCGTCGATTTTATGCGTTTATATGTGTGTTTATGTGTTTAATTCTGGAGACTTATTCGACTTTTTCTTTCACTTCGATCGACACGCACGACTCGCACTGCACTCCTATCTCAAAACGTTGACAAATCGCTAAATTATGGACAACCTTATGCTATGATATACGCTTATACTATACTACTCGACAAGTTATTCGCGATCGCCATTCTCGAACACTCACAGACTTTGAATGATAGGTTTTGGTAGTCTGACTACCTCTTGTGATTACATGCGTATGTGCTTCTGTGCTCTACTTGCTTACGTGATTATGTGCTTCTGTGCTTATGTGAATCTGTGATTATGTGCCTTTGTGATTATGTGATGTATGTTTCACTGTGTTCCTGTGCTTTAGTAAGTGTTAAACGTGTGAGGTGAGATTCCATTATGATGTGTCTGAGACCTATGACGATGTTTGTTGTAGACAATGTCAACTGGACCATCATCTGGACCCCGTCACTCACGACTCTCTCGTCAAGAACAGAGGGACAAATGCCTTGCTGCCATCCTCGTGAAACAAGTGGCCAAGGTTGTGCCTCAGATCGTGAGTGGGATTTATGAGAACGTCAACAAATCATCTGAGGAGTCTAGAACCGAAGCTCCTAAAGTTGCTACCAAAACTGCTTTCAGTTTCAAACAGTTTAAGGCATGCGGACCAAAGGAATTCACTGGAGAAGAAGGCCCTATGGCTTTGTTCCAATGGTTTGACTCCATCGTGGTCACTGTACGACAGAGCGGTTGCCCCGACAATCTCTGCACTCTCAACGCAACTGGCGTCTTCCTGTCTCATGCCTTAGACTGGTGGACGGCTGAGAGGAACAAGCGTGGGAACGATGCAGCCTACGGTCTGTCATGGGACGAGCTCAAGGAAGTCATGCTAGAAGAATTTTGCCCTCCTCATGAGCGCCAGAAGTTAGAAGATGAATTCTGGCAAATAAAGCAGAAGGATGGAGAAAACGCTGCTCGCTTCAAACAGCTCAGTATTATCTGTCCCGGTCAAGTCAAGACTCCGGAGATCGCAATCAAGAAGTATATCTGAGCTTTGCCCGACTGGGTTGCAAATTTCGTGCAAGTGGCCAAGACTACAACGATCGAAGAGACTTACCTACTGGCCGCTGAAATCAATGACAAGCGGGTCAAGGCCAGAGCCTGGGATAAAACTTCGAAGAACCTGCATCAAGCTACCACTGCCGCACCAACTGCTAACACCGCCGCCGCTCAACCGTCAAAGTCCTCACGCCGCAAGAAGAAGAACAACGGCAGCTCCAGCAACAAGAACTGGCTGTCACCACCAGTGCTGCTCCACTTCAAGCCGTACCGGCTCAGCAGCAGTCCCACCACCGTCCAGCACCAGTTACTTATGCACCGCCTGCAAAGCGTGCATACACAGGCCCCCACCCGGCTTGCCCGACATGCTCTTATCATCACCCGGTGGGTCTTGCCTGTCGTTTCTGCGCTCACTGCAATATGTACGGCCACTTTACTACCAATTGCTGTACTGGTCCCCGTCAAGCCCCAGCTCAAGCCACTGCTCATCAAGTTCTGCTCCTAGCCCCATAAGGCCAACAAGCGGCTCAGGCCCCCGCGGTCAACGCCCGAGTCTGCTTCGCATGTGGTGATCTCAACCACTTTGCGAACATGTGCCCGAACAGGGTTGTGAAACAAGAGCCCCAGCAGCAGCAGCCTCAGCAACATGCCGCACGCGCCAGAACTTTCAACATCAATATGCGCCAAGCCCAGGCTGACAACAACGTGGTTAATGGTACGTTCCTTGTGAATGGTATTTATGCATCGTGTTTGTTTGATACTGGAGCCGATAATTGCTTTGTGTCGTTTGAATTCGAAAAGCTCCTTAGTCGTAAGCGCTCCCAACTCTCCTCGACGTTCGATGTTGAAGTCGCCACTGGAAGAACTGTCGTCGTTAATTCTGTTCTTCGTGATTGTACTCTTGAGCTCAACAATCACATCTTTCCAATCGACCTCATCCTGATGCAACTTGGAAGTTTTGACATCATAGTAGGCATGGACTTTCTTCGTGAAAACAATGCTGAAGTTGTGTGTTTCGATAAGATGATTCGATTCTCGCTCGCGAATGGTGATTTATTGTGTGTCTATGGTGAAACTGCTTCGAAAGGCCTCAAACTCATGTCTTGTGTCCAAGCTAGCAAGTATCTCCGCAAGGAATACAGAGCTTTCTTGGCTAACATTGTAGTAGTGGAGAAGGAAAAGAAAGGAAAGACAGAAGTGAAAGACGTTCTCATGGTTCATGAATTTCCTAATGTGTTCCCTGACGACCTTCCCGGCCTACCACCAAGTCGTGATATCGACTTTCGTATCGACCTTATTCCTGGAGCAAACCCTGTTGCCAAAGCTCCTTACCGACTCGCACCGTCCGAAATGCGTGAACTCTCGAACCATCTCCAGGAATTACTTGAGAAAGGCTTCATTCGCCCGAGCACCTCTCCGTGGGGCGCGCCAGTCCTCTTCGTCAAAAAGAAGGATGGGTCGTTAAGGATGTGCATCGACTATCGGGAATTGAATAAGTTAACTATCAAAAACCGCTATCCCCTGCCTCGCATTGACGATTTGTTTGATCAACTACAAGGCGCTACGTGTTTCTCGAATATCGATCTACGCTCAGGCTATCATCAGTTACGCATACAAGAGGAGGATATACCCAAAACCGCGTTTCGCACTCGATACGGCCATTACGAATTCGTTGTTATGCCTTTTGGTTTAACCAACGCACCCACGGTTTTCATGGATCTGATGAATCGCGTGTGTAAACCATATCTCGACCGTTTCGTCATCGTGATCATCGACGATGTCTTGATCTATTCCAAGTCGAAAGCCGAACACGCGCAACATCTACGTTTGGTTCTCGAGCTGCTCCAGGGGAATCGACTCTATGCCAAATTTTCCAAGTGTGAATTTTGGCTGGAGGAGGTTCAGTTTCTGGGTCACATTGTCACTAGTCAGGGCATTCACATCGATCCTGCGAAGATTGAAGTCGTTAAGAGTTGGATTACACCTAAGAACCCGTCTGAAGTCCGTTCTTTTCTCGGACTAGCGGGCTATTATCGACGATTTATCGAAGGATTCTCAAAGATCGTTGTGCCGCTTGCCGCTCTCACGCATAAAGACAAGCCTTTTGTTTGGGGAACTGAACAAGAGTTCGTTTTCCAAACCCTCAAGCACATGCTTTGCAATGCTCCTATTCTCACTCTACCCGAAGGAAACGACGATTTCATTGTCTATTGTGACGCTTCCAACCTTGGTCTTGGGTGTGTTCTTATGCAGCGGGACAAGGTTATAGCTTACGCATCTCGTCAGCTCAAAATCCACGAGAAGAACTATACAACCCATGATCTCGAGCTAGGCGCAGTTGTTTTTGCGTTAAAGATTTGGCGACACTACCTGTATGGTACCAAGTGTACGATCTTCACCGATCATAGGAGCCTACAACACATCTTTGATTAGAAAGAACTTAATATGCGTCAACACCGATGGGTAGAACTACTCAACGATTACGACTGTGAGATTCGTTATCACCCAGGCAAAGCAAATGTCGTGGCCGACGCTCTCAGCAGACGGAGTTATTTGCTCAGCATTCGTAACGTCCAAGCCCAATACAATCTCGAAACACTCATCCGCGAAGCCCAACATGCTTGTTTTAATGAACGCACTCTGAAGAAGGAAAGAATCTACCACGATGGAGCCTAGCTTGTAAATAAGTCGAATGGGATATTCCACTTTCTGGACCGAATTTGGATCCCTAAACGGACCAAATTGCGGCAGATATTGATGGACGAAGCCCATAAATCCCGATATTCCATTCATCCCAATGCCAATAAAATGTACCAGGACCTTCGCTACAAGTACTGGTGGCCTGGCATGAAAAGGGATATTGCTCTCTACGTTGGGAAGTGCCTGACTTGTGCAAGAGTCAAGGCTGAACACCAAAGACCCTCAGGCTTACTCGAACAACCACCGATCCCTATGTGGAAGTGGGAGAGTATAGCTATGGACTTCATAACCAAGCTTCCGCACACGTCATCAGGTCACGACAGCATCTGGGTTGTTGTTGACCGTCTAACCAAATCAGCTCACTTTTTGCCAATACGGGAATACTACAAGGTAGAACGATTAGCCCGAATCTACACCAACGAGATCATTTGTAATCATGGAATGCCTCGCGACATCATCTCTGACCGTGATGCTCGGTTTACCTTGTGACTGTGGGAAACGTTTCAAGCAGCTCTCGGTACTACGCTTAATTTGAGTACCGCATTCCACCCTCAAACCGATGGACAGACTAAAAGAACGATCCGTACTCTTGAAGAAATGCTCCATTCGTGTGTCATAGATTTCGGTGGTAATTGGGATGCATACCTGCCATTGGTCGAATTCTCGTATAACAACAGCTATCATTCCAGCATTCAAATGGCACCATTTGAGGCGTTATATGGAAGAAAATGTCGATCGCCTATTGTATGGCATGAGATAAGTCACTCGCAATTAACCGGTCCTGAGCTATTGCAAGAAACGACTGACAAAGTCCTCCAAATCCGAGACAACTTGTTGAAAGCTCGAAGTCGACAGAAAAGTTACACCGATAGACGACGCCAGCCCCTTGGAAGGGTGTGGTCAGATTCGGAAAGAAAGGGAAACTAGCGCCTCGATATGTTGGACCTTTTAAGATTCTGGAAAGGATCGGAAAAGTCGCCTACAGACTCGAACTACCAGAGGAACTTAGTAACGTCCACCCAACTTTCCATGTGTCAAACCTCCGAAAGTGCCTGGTTGAGCATGATTTAATTGTACCTCTCGATGACATTCAAGTAAACGAAACACTACACTTCGTGGAGAAGCCTGTCGAAATCATTGATCGCCAAACCAAGCAGCTCAGACGCTCGCATATTCCTATTGTGAAAGTCTGATGGGAAGGCAAACGAGGTGCAGAGTTCACTTGGGAACTCGAAAGCGACATGAAGGCGAAGTACCCGCAGTTGTTCGTTACGGCTTCGGCCTAATTTCGGGATGAAATTCCCTCAACTAGGGGAGGCTGTAACACCCCGTGTTTCGAAGTCAAAGCCAACGTCAAGGTCAAAGTCATCGATCGATCGCGCGACTTGACTGATAGTGAATTTCTTTTATGTGCTCAACTTTAATTGTATTATGTGGAGTAAGTGTCAATAATCGCAGTAATCGACGTGTGTTATTCGCTATTTAATTGACGTACGACTGTGAACTGTAGGAAGTAACAATGCGATAAAGTCAACTAAACGCTGATCAATCTAATTTAACCAACATCGAATCGCAATCGAACTCGCAACTCGAATTACGCATTGGTTATTGTTGGTGCATGTTTGTGACAACAGCTTAGATTTGGTCTTTGGATATCTTGTAATTAGATAAACGATAAACAGTTAGCGGGTTTAGCTTTGTAATACTGAGTTGTAATTGTTTGGGCTAACCAAAAACCATATTGGGTGATGGAGGCGAATTGGGCCTGTCCAATTCGCAGTCCATGTTGGTAACCTTGGCCCAAGTAGCAAACCTTGTGTTATATAAACAAGGTTAGGCTTTAGGGTTAAGGTTAATCAGTTAATCAGCCAGAACATTGTGAGAGAGTAATTTCGTGAAAGGCTTAGGGCTTGGACGAAATTTAGGTTGTTAGGGATCTTGATTGATTGTAATTCTGTTGATTGATAATCAATAAAGATCCAGTTTGAAAGTGATTTGCTGTTTCAGTTTTCTACTTGTTTCTGTGCTAATCTGATATAGAGGATTCCGCACTCTAGGTTGGATAGACAATTCTGTGAAAGATCCATAAGATTAGGGGACCTACAATTGGTATCAGAGCATTAGGCTCTTGAAGGCTCGGTTCAGAATTGTTTGCTGCAGAAACAGGAAGAAATTTTCGAATTTTAAACCTAATAAAATTAGGGTTTCGAAAATTCTTTGTTGGTTTGGTAGAATTTTCGAAATTTTTGGCTGTTTGATCTTCTGGTTTATTTGTTTGGTGGTTTGCAGGATTTCTAGAGAAAGTTCTGGTTGATTATTTTGAAGAATTCTGGTTGAAAGACTTGAAGATTCGAAGACTGTTCTTCGTGTTCTTCGTGGTTTTCCATCTGTTCTTCATAATTTTCGAAATTACTGTGCTGATTAGGTTTTCTGATTTTGCAGATTTGTGTTAGCAGAATCCAGAAAATCATTAAGAATTTGAACAGATTGAGTTTCCAAAATTACTGGGCGAATTTAACAAATTTGCAGACTGTTCAGCGGCGAATTTGAGGGTTGATATCTCGGTGACCAGCGAAATTGTTTGACCCGGCGATCTTAAATCCAAAGGCGACTTTGGTAACTCTGGAAAATCCCGAATACGGTTTTCGACATTATATATCATTGGATTTGTCTTTTCGAGACGATTCTAACGGTATACTTTGGTAAAAACAGTTTTCGGAAAAATATTGTACGGTTTTATCTGTACGGTTACGGTAAAACGTGTTTAAAGATGGTTAAAGTAGACAATGTTAGTGAGAAAGTTAAGAATTGGCCAAGGCTGAGAAACGTCAAAGAATATTCTATTTGGAAAGAGGAATTTGAGGGATGTGTGAAAAGTGAAGATATCAGAATGTGGTATTGTATGATTGATGGATACATTGCTCCTAGACGTCGTATTGAAGGAAGAGTTAAAGTGATTTCTTATGAGATGATGGATGAATCTGAGAAACTCATGGTAAATGCTGAGAAGAAAGCTTTAGCAGTGATCAAGATGTCCTTGCCTGAGGGAATTAAACATACCATCAAGCACTGTGAGACTTCTTGTGAGCTGTGGGAAGCTTTAGAAAAACGTTGTCAGAATTCATCAAGGAAGAGTGTAGGAGGTTGTGCTTTAGATGAAAAAGCAGATGTTGTGGTAGAAGAGAAGAAGAAAGATGATAAGGAGAATGGTGAGAAGAAAGAGACAGAAGCTTCAAAGGGCTTGACTGATGTGAACGGACTTACAGCAGAGGTGAAGGTATCATCAGAATCTGTAAGTCATACATGTCATAATTGCACTGAACTACAAGGTCAAGTTAACAGACTATCGGAACAAAACAAAATTCTGTTAGCTGAATTGGAAAAATTGAAAGAGTCAAATGTTCTTTTGATTAAACGAGAGTCAAATTGTTCAATTAAACTCGAGTCAAATGAACAAAAAATCAGCAGTTTAACAAGCAAAGTCAATGAACTGTTACAGATCATTGATTTGGCTCGTGAAACTGCGAAGGACAAAACTAATGAATTTTCTGATAAGTGCAGGGAATTGGCCGTTGCACAAGACCAAATTCTTGAACTTAAAGGAAAGTTAGACAAGTTTGGAAAATCTTCATTAGTTAGGACTCAAATTCAAGCAAGTTTGAAAAAGAGTAATGATAAAAAGGGTTTGGGGTTTAGTAAAGCCTCATCTTCTAAAAATCAAGACTACTCTTTTTTACCCGATGAAAATGAGTTAATTGATTTTGTGCCTACTACACCAGCTGTAGTGGATCCGATAGCTGTGGACTTGCCAAGTAGTCCAGTTTCTTTGAAAGAATCTGTTGAGTCTAGCAGTGCACCTCATAAATCGGATAAGGATACTGAAGACGAAAAGAAGAAAACATTTAAAAAGAGATTTAAGAAAAAGAGAAATTACAAGACAAAATCTTGTTTTAGATGCCACAACAAAGGGCACGTGGCGAGTTGTTGTCCTTTGAAGAAAAATAAGCAAAAAGTTGATGAAGTTAAGAATGGGAATAGGGTTGGTTTAAATAATAATGTGCAACCACATTGTCAACGTAATCAACCAAGTTTTCAATCTAAGACTTCAACATCAAGACGATTTGATAGACCAAGAAGCAATTTTACACATTTTAGTAATTTTAATGGTAAATCAAATCAGTTTCAAAGTCAAAATAGAAATTTTGGATATCAAAATCGATTCAAGACTTCTGGTAATCGAAATTTTCAAAGAAGAAACGAACATAGGGGTTTTAATAACTCAGATGTTCAACAACATCCAAAATTTTTTCAAAATTCATGGTATAATAATAGGAGAAAAAGGTATCAAGATAATAATTTTCAAAGGTCGGAAAATCCGAGATTTTATTGGAACTCTCGTGATCAAAGACCTAGTGGAAGTTATAAATCTTGTTCAACAACAACATCCAAGACACAAGTAAGGTGTGATGGATATTGGTTAGAAGCTTTGTATGTGGATTTACATGGTCAACCCAAAACCGGTCAGGTTTGGGTTGTTAAGTCTAACTGAGTTGTTGAGTGTGTGCAGGATGACCAAGAAGGACTGTTGATGTGTTCGACAGTGGTTGTTCCTGTAAAGTGTCTGAGGTGAATAGTAGGTTAACATGGGTAACGAACTATTTACTTTAGTGATGGTTATGATTTTTCTAAACTTCAAATGTGAAAAACTTATTGTCAGATTGAAGTGGGAGTCTGTTTGTGTTTAAAATTTCTGTTTTTGAAACTTGCTCCATAAAAACATAAATTTAGGGGGAGAAATTTCCCTAAGCCAAAAAGAGTTTAGTTAGTGTGTTTAGGGGGAGTAAGTTATTCTTAAAAATTAAAAAATAAAAAAAAATTTGAAAAATCAAAAACATAAAAAAAATAGAAAAACAAAAATGAGTTATCACTGTGTGAAAAAGAAGATATGATAGTACATCAGCATGTTAGACTGTCACACTGAAAATGAAATTAAAATGCTTAAGTGTGATAGCAGCTTCATTATATGATGTACCAGTAGGCAAAAAGCATGAAATAATCAACTTACCAATGTGATATAAATCTAAATGAACTGTGTATGAGTGGGGAACACATCAGTGGTGTATGGTTAATGACCTTAAATCTTGCGTTGATAGATTGCCAAAATCTGAAGTTTTGGGTCTTTATACTGTTATTTCATCTGGGGATATCTTGGCTGTCTTTCTGTTCAGAACCAAAAATTGTACATGACCCCAGGAAAGAAAGTCACTTGGAATTAGCTCATTTCTATTTGAATGTCTGTATGTTGTCCCGATACACACAATTTTGATCTGATTCTGAAATCTTCTCTGAAAAAAGTCGTGTACCTCCTCTGCTGCATCCAGATATATGCTGACCTGGTGGTGCTAGGCAACGACAGCTTTTGCTGCATCCAGATACATGCTGACCTAGCTGTACGTTGTCGCGCTATAGATCTAATACACCCGAAAGAGGCCCTCTAGTGCCCAAATGAAACCCAAGAAACTTATATCAAACTGAGTAAAAACTCATTTGATCTGTATATTATACCATCTCTCCTAAAGATCTATTCTGTTCTCTTCTCAACCTATTCCCAATTAAGATTTCAGAAATCTGGATTGGACTTGTGAAATATGTGGTAGGGAAGATACTTGCATGATAGAGTGTGTTGTTTATATTTCCAGGATTTGATTAGTATTTATTTGGGTGTTCATTGTTAAGCAATCAAAACATGATAAAACAGATTATATGCAGATCTAGACACTGTCAGGATATCTTAAAGGATGAATTCAGTATACTCACCTACTACGATGAATCTTTGTGCATACCTTGATCGTGGGGGTATATCCTGAAGTGGGACACACTAGTATATCAGAATAAAATTACCTTAACGTATCATATGGTAATGGTACTTGAAATGTTCATGCATTTTGTTTAAGAGGACAAACATACTGGTAATCGTCTTGAATTGCTTTTCACGCAAAATTAAATAAAGAATTATCTAATAGTGTGAAAACAGTTTGATTATGCTGATATGATCTTCTTACCAGTGATTCTCACAAAAAGAGAGTGTTTATTGCTTTTGTTATTTACTTGCTTTCAGAAAATATAAAAAAATCCAAAAATAGTGTCTTTTTCTGTTTAAAATTCTTAACGTACGGAAAACTGTTATTCTTGGAGGAATTGTTACTGATAGGGGGAGACGGTGTTGGAAAGTGAGTTCAAAATTTTAAATCATGCGGGTTATAGGGTGTGTGATTAAAAAGTTTTGCGTGAAGGTGATAAATTGAAAATGCTTAATCTGTGATACAGTTTAACTATCTCTTGGATAATAATAATTTATTTAACTTTGTTGAAAAATTCTTATGGTTTCTCGAGATGTTTGTTTTATAGTATACAGATTGAAGCAGTGTGTTGCTGAGAAGTTAAAGTGAGAAGTTGTTGTGTTGCTGAGAAGTTGCTGTGAAGATGAGAGTTTGATTGGATGCATGGTAGAACCTCCTTTCTATATTGCAGACAAAGTTGAAGAGTTTGAAGAGTGCTATACATATGCTGAACTGGAGTTTACTCAAACGCTAAAGTTTTGAAGATTTGGTGATTGGATGCATCAGCTTAGGGGGAGTCTGTTGCTGACAGAAGCTGTTAAAGCTGAAGCTATCCAAAGACCAAAGACAGTGCAAGACTACATGATGATTGCAAGAAGACTAAAGACAAAGTTATTTTATGAAGCTATTGTCAAGGGGGAGTTTGTTGGTGCATGTTTGTGACAACAGCTTAGATTTGGTCTTTGGATATCTTGTAATTAGATAAACGATAAACAGTTAGCGGGTTTAGCTTTGTAATAGTGAGTTGTAATTGTTTGGGCTAACCAAAAACCATATTGGGTGATGGAGGCGAATTGGGCCTGTCCAATTCGCAGTCCATGTTGGTAACCTTGGCCCAAGTAGCAAACCTTGTGTTATATAAACAAGGTTAGGCTTTAGGGTTAAGGTTAATCAGTTAATCAGCCAGAACATTGTGAGAGAGTAATTTCGTGAAAGGCTTAGGGCTTGGACGAAATTTAGGTTGTTAGGGATCTTGATTGATTGTAATTCTGTTGATTGATAATCAATAAAGATCCAGTTTGAAAGTGATTTGCTGTTTCAGTTTTCTACTTGTTTCTGTGCTAATCTGATCTAGAGGATTCCGCACTCTAGGTTGGATAGACAATTCTGTGAAAGATCCATAAGATTAGGGGACCTACAGTTATGGTTATACGTGTGTGTGCCTTATGTGTTACTTGTGCATGTTTATTTATGTTATGTGTGGAAATCAATCGAAACGCAATCGAATTCAATCGCAATCGAATCGCAAACGCCAAACGAATACGAAATAAGGATGATTGTATGTTAGATATAGTAGTTGGGATTAAAAGTAATTTGATAAGCAACTCTATCGCATCGCTCACTCGAATCACATCGCAACGCGCTACACGCTAATCGAAACAGAAAAACTCGTCGCGCCGAGCACTCGAACCAGGTGCCAGCCGACCGAACAGCCGCCCGGCCGGACTGTCACCCGAGCGAGGTGCCATCCGACCGAGGAGCCACTCGGCCGGGCTGCCACCCGGACAAGATGCCAGCCGACCGACCAGCCCTTTCCATTTTGGGAATCCTATAAATACCCCTTGTCACTCTCAAACTTTCTACTTTTGGCAACTGACATCCGACCAGCTGGTGCTCCCCACCTTTTCTTCGATTTCTCTCAATTCCGGTAAGATCTCGTCCTAAATCTTGTACTTCCTTAATCTACACGCCCTCCTACACCTTTCTATCTTTTAAATCTTAACTTTTAACCATGAAATCATCAAGATTCGAGGTGTTCTAGGATGACGTCATCATGTGTTCTTGAAGAACTTCATGTTTTGGCCTCAATCCACCAAGAACAACTTAGATCTAACCGAGTTCCACATAAATAACCAAAGATCTTGCATAGATCTGAACATATTCGCAATGAAAAGGATTGAAAGATGGTTTTCCAACTTTCTTTCAACTCTATTACACTCAATGCACTAAAAACCCAATGGAACCGGAGCTAATACTGATCGTCTACTCATTCTTAGTAATGTATCAGCGCTAGATCCAAGTTCCATCTGAAAGATAGTGATTTCGGGTTTGGACATGAACAACCATCTCGAACCGTGCACTGACGGACTAGGGTGATTCCTGTTCGATCAGGTCATTGGGACGAGATGGGGTTCCCATTGTTTAAACCAGTCATCACAACGTCCCGCTCAAGTTACAACAGTTCAAGCAAGATCAAGTAACAACACGATCAGATCGTTGGGACGAATTGTCATCCGATCGGACCGCTGTCCGACCGGGTAGCCATCCGCATGACCCACTGTCCGATCAGGTTGCATCTTTATTTATTTAAAACTTAAACAATTTTCAACATGTTCAGTAACAGGGTTGCCACCCGATCGGATGGACATCCGACCGAGTGCCCGCCCTGCTATGAACCTGTTCTACCTGAGAAGCCTCACCATTCGAGTCGCCACCCGATCGAACGACCGTTTGACCGACCGACCTGAAGGGTAGAGATACTTCTCTTTTTTCTAAATACTACAACGAAAACTTCAAAAGTCAAGCCATCATACACAAACACATCCTTCTCAAAGGAAGAAACAATCCACCCGAATAGTCATCCGACCGGATGACCGTTCGAACGGACAACCACCCGAACGAGTCAACATCCGCACGAATGGCCGACCGGACGGATCACCATTCTGCACTTGGTGACTTTTCTCGTTTTACGCATCGCTTATATTTTATACTATCGATCTGTTCAGGCTAACCTTACTCTCTAGCGCTCCCTTCAATCCATCAATCGCTGTGAGTATACTCGATCCCTTTTTGCTTTATGCACTTTTGGGTGTTACATACGTTACGAATATTAAAATCACATCGAACACACTACTCAATACTATTTAAACGCTAACCATTCCTGCATGTTATACGTGGCTTAATGAATGCTTGTTTGTTATGTTTACACATGGAATGCTGTCTACCTGCCTTAGCAACGATAGTACTATAGTTTGGACTCAGCACCCGTTCACTCGGGGGTTGTTAAGGACAATTACTTGCATGGATTACGGTGGTAATCATGTATCGCGAACTGCCTTGGGCAGTCAACCCGCAGTCATTGGTATCGATAGATCTATGTCGATAACTAACGTGCTTCATTTCACTATGCGTACGTGCTGGTTATGCGTAATCAATTTCGAACTCTAATATGCTATTATCAAACTTGTATGCTCACCTTTACACTATGTGTATTGACTGTTACTTTAACGTATGTGACAGGTGCTTAAGTTCTTTATATGTTTAGCTTGCTGTGAACTTGAGCCAAGGAAAGGTCTAGGATGCTCTCTGTGCTGTGATGGAATCGAAGCTAGGAAAAGAGGTCCTAGAAACCAATAAATAAACTATCTATGTATAAATCTGAGTTGTCGGAACAAAATTTCTTGACTAGATTTGTCTGTAATAATTTGTTTGCCTTTTAAGACATGGTATGGGACACGTTACTTTAAATTAATTGGTAATGATAATTGTTATGGAAACTTCTGGACAATCTGTTTCGCTCAGTGCCATACCCTGATGTTTTCGCCATCGGTTGGGGTGTGACAATCACCATCAGGAAAAGAAAAGGAGAAAGCAGGTCACCTTGTCTCATCCCTTTCCCACATTGGAAATGAAACGTGGGCGACTCGATGACCAGGACTGAAGACCTGGCCGATTTTAGAATACCCATAACCAATCACACCAACGTTGAGGAAATCCCATTTGATGAAGAATAGACACTACAAACCTCCAATTGACATTGTCGTAAGCTTTTTCAAAATCTATCTTAACGAAGAAAGCATTCATTTTTTTCTTTTTAAGCCAAGCGATAATCTTGTTGATGATCAAAAGACCATCCAGAATGCATTTACCCTTTAAAAAAGCCGATTGAGTTTCCGAGATCGCCCCATTCAACACCATCCTCATCCGGTTTGCCACCACTTAAGACACCACCTTACTAATCACACCCACCAAGTTGATAGGCCGGAAATTATTAAGTGAGACCGAGTCTTTAATTTTAGGGACCAACATGATAAAAGAGGATCCGCTCCCAAGGTTTATAACTCCGTCTTGATGAAACTGCAGAAAAATGTTACCAAAATTGTGAAAATAAAACAAAGTCAAAAGGTTGACTAATGATAAGTAACTAGATGTAAGACCCTACCGCGTTGCGGCCGGGGCTTACAAATTCAGCCGGCATGGGTTAGTTAATAATTAAGGGGCTGTTTATTTACCTCTTAATGAGGGTCTAAATGGTTCAGACCTCTTACTGGTTCAACACTTAATGATTCATACTGTTTGTTTCATGAGTAAATGTCTGAATGTTTCAAACATTTACTTCTGAATGGTTCAAACATTTACATCTGAATGATTAGTTATTATACTGAGGGGTTGTTTGTTTACCTCTTAATGAGGCTCTTAATGGTTCAGACCTCTTACTGGTTCAACACTTAATAGTTCAGACTGTTTGTTTCACGAGCAGATGTCTGAATGATTCAGACATTTGCCTCTGAAAGGGTAAGATTTATACAAAGTCTGAATAGTTAAGACATCTAATCTTAATTGGTCAGCCATTTTCCTCTGAACGGTTAAGCATTATATAGGCTCTTAATTGTTTAGACCTCTTACTGGTTCAGCACTTAATGGTTCAGACCTCTTACTGGTTCAGCACTTAACCATTCAGATTTTGTCAAACAGCCCCTGAGTCTCAATGGTTAAGACCTCTAATCTGAATTGGTTAGACATTTGTCTCTGAACGGTTAAGCATTATGTTGTCTCTTAATAATTCAGACCTCATACTACTTAAGGATTTAATAGTTCAGACCTCTTACTGATTCATCACTTCACCATTCAAAAGTTACCAAACAGCCCCTAAACATTATACATGAGCTCCATGTTACGGCCGGTGTATTCATTACCGGTACTCACTTGTCTTGTTTTTCAGTACCGGTGCCGAACGGGTACCGTGCTCATCCCTACCTAACAATGTTACCAATTAATAGTATATAAATAAATAAATAAATACTATAGTACATGGTTTTATCATAAAGCAATGTCCAACTTTATAAACTAAAAATACAAGTTTCAATGCCTAACAATGTTATCAATTAATAGTATGTATATAAATACTATAGTATATGGTTTTATCATAAAGCAATGTCAAACTTTATAAGATAAAATACAAGTTTTAATGCCTAATAATGTCACCAATTAATAGTATATAAATATAAATGGATGCATGCAACTTATTAATATAAACAAAACAGTTTTTTAATAGTGAGGGTCTAATAGAGAAAAAAGCATGTTGTACAAGTGATGAATGCATGAAATAAAGATAAAGCACATGTTACAACATTGTGAAGCCTACACCTATTACATATTGAAAATATATAATTAGTCAAGGGCTAATTATTTGTAGTGAAAGTCTATTGTGAATGGACCAATGTGTAATTAAAGGTTCTATAAATAAGAGCTTATACCTCAAACACTAATTACTAGAAAACACATAAAAGAAACATGAAACCCTCCCCCTCTCTCCTCCCTGTGAACCCTTTGGTCGCCAACCCGGCCGCCACCACCGTCCCGCCGCCATGTGTTTCGGTGATTCAGATTTGATTCGTTTTCTTATGTGGATCTCGTGGTGTTTTGTTTTTTTTTTTTTTTTTTTCAGGCTTACTAGCAGAGCTAGTCATTTATTCGTGTCATGTAGATTGGCTAAGCAAATCGGGGTTTTATTTTGGCTTGGTTTAGGATTGACTCTATTTTCATCCTGTAACTTAAAGAATTTGGAAGGGAGCAAAGAAGATGCCATGGTTCTGAGAAATGGCATAAGGCGATTGTTTTAGTTATGAGGTGGTTTTCGAAAATTAGCAAGCAAAAAACGTGGCGAAAATAAAGGAAGAGATTAAAGCATATGGTTTTGTTTGGGTTAAAGTAGAGCGAAATGCCAAACACTCTAACGTGAGAGGATTGGTGTAATTTCGATTTACATTGTATGGGGTCTAAATTCATTTATGTTTGGTGGACCATGTAACTAGCCGACTTAACATTTTTGGTTAACCGTATGTTTATGAATAATATTTGATTTCCATTAAAAAAATATTTATTAAGTTTCTAATTAATTGGGGCATGGCAATTTCAACGCTCTTTAAATACATTAGGTTTCTAATTAAGACTACATAGTATGGGCTGTGTCCCCGGTTTGATCTGGTCCGGCGCCTGGCCAAACAACCCCCCCCCCCCCCCTTCGTCCTCACCGTCACTTTCCAGACGTTGGTGCCGGTCCACAAAAGGACAAAAACCATCCCTCCCCCTCTCTCACACACCTATACATACAATATATACATATACGTTTTAGGTCCATCCTCCCATTTCCATACCTGCATTCTCTTTGCCTCATCCTTACACCCATCCTACGTAGATCCTACGTGGTGAATCATCCTCCAAGGGAGGACCATCACCATACCGCATAGTCTAACTGGGGGCCATGGCAATTTCAACTCTCTTTAAATACAATTATTATGTCACATAGCATTTTAATAAATTATTAAATGCATGTGAATCCAATCCTTTTCCAAGATAATAACATTATCTTACGCGCGGCACTTGACATATCATTATTATCACAGAAGTAACATTTTAATAAATAACTAAATGCATGTGTCATTGGCCGGGCGGATGACCCTAGCAAAATCCGAGAAGTAGTCTCCCCGCGTACTATTTGTCCTTGTTTGCTGCTCCGAAGTGTGTGATTAAAAGGCTCGATAAGATCCGTAGAGACTTTATTTGGGGTATTTCGGACAGAATTAAGAAGGTTAGATGGGTTCGGTGGGATTTTTTGCTTAAGGCTAAGAAAAAAGGTGGCATGGGGGTCGGAAGTATCGCGGACTTCAATTACGCGATGCTTTCAAAATGGTGGTGGAGGTTTTTATCTAACCCGAATCAGTTCTGGGCCAAATCGATAGCCGCTATACATATGAGTAACTCTAATCATTCCTCCTCGCACCTCATCCCGCTGAAAAGTTCGATTGCTGGAACGTGGAAAGGTATAGGAAAAATGGAGGCTGTGCTTTCTAAATTTGGAATTAGTCTGCATCATAAATTGGTTATGGTCAACGGAGTATGGGGTTGGAGGAACGACGAAGGTGGTCTCTTTTCAGTCAAGCAAGTCCGCTCCGACATCGAAAATGCTAAGCTGAATGATTCCGCGGTTGAGCAGCCGATTGTCTGGAATAACTGGGCCACCCCCAAATCGAATTTGCTATTGTGGAGGGTTCTTTTGGATAGAGTAGCTTCTCAGGAAGGGCTGAGAAGAAGAGGCATTCACATCACCGATGATCTTTGTCCCCGCTGCGGCCTTGAAGTTGAGGATACGGATCATATTTTTATCAATTGTCTTTGGGCGAGATGTATCTGGTGGAACGTGCTGGCTTGGATCCGAGTTTCGTTCCCTGCTAGTACCAGTTCGTTTCGGGATTTTTTTGAGTATGTTACGCAAAGACCGGGTGGAAGGACTTGGAAAAGAATCGTTTACACGATTGTGTTGGCGTCGGTTTGGAGGATTTGGAGTGCTAGGAACATGAAAGTGTTCGAGGATCGCTTTATCCCAATTAATAAGACGTTGGATCTGATCAAAGAAGACTCTTTTTTATGGTTAAGCTATCGGGCTAAAGGCAAGAGCCCGGTTTGGGATAAGTGGGTGAAATTCCAGGTTTTGGAATTGTTGTAGTTTCGCTCTGTTTGTTTCTGTTGTTCTTCTTTCGTTTTGCTTTTTCAGCTGCTTGCTGGCTCTTTATATATATATATAAAGTGATTTGGCCGTTCAAAAAAAAAAAAAAACTAAATGCATGTGAATCCAATCTTTTCCCAAGAGAATAACCTTATGTCCTTATCCTAAGGCACTTAACATATCATTATTATATTATAAGTAACAACTTAATTGCTTGAAGAGCCCAACTGATTATTGATAGATGCATGGAACACTCAAAGGATACTATTGTATGTGCTACATCTATTCATGATGATATAGTTTTATATTAACTCCGGATCATGTATGTTATGTCGGTAGTTGACACTACGTAATGTCGGGAACTCAGACATTACTCGTATATAGACGAGCCATGCAACCTTGGTGTTGGAATTGCCATAAGAGGCTCTTTCTTCCTCACTACAGTCCCAAACTTTTCAGACAACCTAATCTTCTCTCCTTCACCTGATCTCCAATCAAATTAATGAACATGTGAAGAAAGTAAATACATAAACATCCTCTCACCCATCATAGCCCCAGGACATATTCGGCGGCCTGATCCAAATGGGATATAGTTGAAGCCACTCTCACTATAATCCAGCTTATGATCCAGAAACCTTTCTGGTCGAAACTCCAAAGGATTTTCCCAAATTGTAGGATCTCTATGTATTGCCCATACATTAACAAAGACTCGAGCACCTTTTGGGACCGTGTAGCCACCAATAACACATGACTCGCTTGGGCTATGTGGCAATAGGAGTGGAACTGATGGGTGTAAACGTAGAACTTCTTTCATGATCGCGTGCATGTAAGGTAGGTTTTTTATGTGGGATTCTTCAACAATGTTGCCTTTACCGACAATTGTATCAAGTTCTTGATGGGCCTTATTGAGGATCTCGGGATTGTCGATCATGTGAGCTAGGGCAAACTCAAGTGTGCTTGAGGTTGTGTTGGTTCCTCCAATAACCATGTCCTGCCATATTGGCCAAATTTACTTAAAAAGTTAGTATAACGTGCAGGCTTGTTTCAAAAAATATGTTACAAGTTACAACTATACTTAAGACTTCACAGACATTCACGTTGCTTCACTTTATTTGGCAAAGTAGAAATTCTATTGAGAAGATAAATATCAATATATAATCTCATTGAGACATTGAAGCTACCCAATAACAACTTGAAATTTGACTTTTTTTTCTTGATTAGGTGGCCTGTGCCTAGCCCAGTTGTTTGCGTGTGGATACTCAGAAGAGGTAAGTACTCACTTCATTCATCCACTACACCAACAAGCCTTCCAACTTCCATAAGGTTTGTTTTTCATATACTGCTTGTGTATATTTCTTGGTACATTTACAATACGATTATTATATACGGTTGTATGTCTTTTGGCTTCCGCTGCCAAATTCTTTTTTTCAAATTGACATATATACAAACAGGGGCTAGCTTTCAAGGGGGTATAGTACAAATATCAACAGTAATATCAGAGGCACGGGAGTCCTTAATACATAAATATATTTTTTTTGGTCAGTTGAATATATATATAAGTTTTTTTTCATAATGAAAACTAGATTTTAGATATATTTTTACCCATGGCTTTATAGCCTTGTGGTATCTTGAGAATGGGATAAGACTTTGGACTAATAGGTCCTGGGTTCGATTCCCACATTGGGGGTTTTCCCATATTTATTGGGTTTCCTCCTGAATTGGTGTATAGACATTATGCCTAGTGGAGATGGATATGATCGGGTGGTTCCGCTGGTGGCACGATGATACTCCAGTGGTCCGACAGTGATCCAAATTTGTCGTTTAAAAAAAAAAAAAAAGAAAAGAAAGAAAGATATGTAAACTAAAGTTTTCATCCCCGAGGTTTGCACAAAACGTTAGGTTTTGACCATCTTTAACTGTCCAAACGCCTCTTAAATTCTTCATTAATTACCCCCACATCCCTAAACCTAATTAACTTACCTTGTGGATAAAGTGAAATATGATGTTAGATTCTAAGTCGTTAATGATTTCATAATTAAATCAAAGGTAATCAATTATTAGAAGATTAAATAGCGAAAATACTAATCTTTAGACTTTATCAAAAAAAAATTGTGGATATCTACTTCTAGATAAAATATGTAACGTCTCAATCTTATAAACATTAACTTTTATAAATTTTATAATATTATTATTTCTCTTACAATACTTCATTTTATATAAATTAGTTTACTAACTAGGGGCGGAGGTAGCATATTAGCAGGGGTAGCCCGTGTAACTCTCAACTTCGTTTCCGTAGAGTAATAACACCACTCAACCGCGTCTACGCAGCGTAAATTTTTTGTTTTTTTTTTTCGGTTTTATACAAAGAATACCCCTGATTCCAAAAAAAATTGGGATACCTCTCAATTTTTAGGCTAGATCCATCACTAATACTAACACATGAACTTGTTTATTACAATAAGTTAAATAAAATTTTAATATATTAAAAGATGTAAATTGGTGATGAAACATAACTGTAAGAACATTTGTAGTGATTCAAGCCTTTTATGGGCGTTTTCTGCCATATGGATGCCACGTCATCAAGGGGATTTTTCATTCAAAAAGGATGTAGTGGTTCAAGCCCCATTCTTGTCCCTTCAATTATTATTCTATTTTGTTCAATTATTTTTTAAATAAATATAAAAATGACTCAAAATAGATGTGGGAGAATCTTATTGGCCATTCACAATCATCTTAGGCGTGGAAAAGAAAACACCATTAAAAAAAAGGCAAAAAAAAATGCCCAAGGGCGGTGTGGTGGGCATTGTGGGACGTTTTTTGGGCAATTCCACGCCTACTACAGTTGGTCTAAAAGTAAAAACGTTGCAAGTGTTTTGAGAGGGAGAGTACCAGGAGCAAGCCTTTGATATGTGTTATGGTGATTGACGTTTTGGACTCTCCATCATCTTTAAGTTGCAACAAGAACTGCAAAAAATCTTTATTTTCAGCACAATCCATCTTCCTTCTTTCATCAATAATTCTATCAAATATCCCATCAATCTTCTTCATCGCCACCTTCATACTCTTTTCAATCCCTTGCACATCCAACCAAGCTAAACCCGGATAAAAATCAGATAAGTTTGGTGCAGCCATTAACCTAGTAACCTCAGTTATCACCTTCCTGAACTCTACTCCAAACCCTATCCCATCCTTTGTGCCACCCCATATCATACCCATAACTACATTCATAATGGTCAAGAACATCAAGTCCCCAATGTTTACTAGAGACCCAACTTGCATGTTGTACACATGTTTGATGCTGTTCCTGATCTCTTTTCGTCTAAGATAGTAAAAGGAATCCAATGTTTCCTTGGTGAGCATCTGACTAGCTAAGATCTTCCTTAATACCCGCCATTCATCCCCATACGGCAACCACACGATGTCATTCCCACCGTAGGATGAAACCTTGTAAGGATTCAGAGATAGAGCTAAATGACATTGGTAAATGATATTTATGGTTGTTGAATAAATGAAAAACATATCTCTTTATACAAAGATATTACAATGAAAAGAATAATCACAAATTTAACTTGCTAGTGATGGAACTAACCAACTTATGATAGTGATAAAACATCTATCATTATCCTAACATTTAAATTAGACATTGAATTACTAGCAAACAAGCTTTAAACATAACCGACAAATTTGCTACCAAAGAGCCTTTGGCCTAGTTGTATCTAGTTACCTAAAATGGTGATTTTTCTACTTTTTACTTTAAGTGGTTTTGGCAAACTTTGGATGGTTTATAATCAAATTTTGAAACCCTTTTTTATTATAGGCAGGTGACTCGCTAGTCTCACTGCGGATGTAAGTGTGATATGGCATGGTGGTAGATGACTTAGGTGATGTGACAAACAGTAACCACATCCACTCCGCTATCGTAAGTAGCGGAGCTTAAATTTTTAAGTTTTCCCTTTTTATTACATTAATTAGTTTAAGGTATAATATGAATTTTCTCAAATAACCATTTTAAAAGAATCTAAAAACACCGTTTTATTTATTTTTATAATATATATTTTGATAAAAAAAAATTATTGAAAATCGAGTTCTTAAAAAAAGATATTTTCTTAAGGTAACGGAGCGAATGTAGTTGCTTCTTTCTACATCGCTAACACATTTGTCACTTTGCCATGTCACACGCATCCGCTAGTAAGATTGCCAAATCACGTATAATAAAAAAAAATCAAAATTTGACTAGAAACCACGTTAAGTTTGCCAAACTCACTAAATTAGAAGAAAAAAAGAGGTCATAAAATGGTGCCCCTTCTTTTTGAGTCCGGCAATAGAAACCACGTTAAGTTTGCCAAACTCACTAAATTAGAAGAAAAAAAAAAGGGTCATAAAAAAATGGTGCCCCTTCTTTTTGAGTCCGGCAATGGAAAATGATGTAGAACTAAAGGCAGATTAGATTGTTGTCAAGAAATATAATTAACTCTGCTACTAACGAACCTTGCTAGCAGCAGTTATATCTCGGTTGGCAAAGATGGTGTCATGAACTTTTAGCACCTCACGGGCCAGGACCGGGGAGGAGATCACAATGGTCACTTTTTTACCAAGCCAAAGCGTCATAATCGGACCGTAGGTTTTCGCAAGGTAGGTAAACTGTGAATGGAGTTCAGTATCAAGAGATAGAAGATTGCCAACTATTGGTAATCCTCGTGGGCCTGGTGGAAGTGATGGGTTGGTGCCACCGTTGTTGGATTTTAACTTCCATATAAGCCACAAGATGGAAAACAAAGCAGCGACCACGAGAACTACAAGATTAACCTCGTCCATAAAGGATAATTTCAAAAGTGCAACTATGTTGGACAATTCACAAGCACGTATATTATGAAAGGGTGGACAAAGTGATTTATATAAGGGATTTGGGTAGGGTGTTATGGAGCCTGGACAAGCGAGGTTTGGCTCAAGTTTGGCTCGTTTATCCTAACGAAATGAAATATTTAGCTCAAAACTCGCTCGTAAAAATCTCGAGCTGGCTCGTTCGTTTAATTTTTTTACACGTATTGATTTAATAAAAACAGGTTTTTTACCCGCCACGCTACCTAGTTTTTATTAAATCAATACGTTCGTTTAATTCTTTTACACGTATTGATTTAATAAAAACTAGGTTATATATATATATATATATATATATATATATATATATATATATATATATATATATAGGGGATCGCTAGAATGAGAACCACCACGAGTTATGAGAACCACGAGAACCGCGCCCCGCGGGTGGCCGTCGGCGACGAAATTTTTTTTACACCTAGATCCGTATATTTTAGTGGGGGGTTTAAATTTTCGGTTCAAACGGCGCGCCCGAGGGGGTAGTTTTTTACGCCCAAAGTTTGGGTTTTTTTAATTTTTTTAATTTTTCTTTTTTTTTACCAAACTTTGGGCGTAAAAAACTACCCCCTCGGGCGCGCCGTTTGAACCGAAAATTTAAACCCCCCACTAAAATATACGGATCTAGGTGTAAAAAAAATTTCGTCGCCGATGGCCACCCGCGGGGCGCGGTTCTCGTGGTTCTCATAACTCGTGGTGGTTCTCATTCTAGCGGCTCCCTATATATATATAGAGGCCGGTTAACGTACAATACCTCTTATCCTACATTATGTACGCGATGCCCACAGCCGTACGATCTTCAATCCATCAAATGCGGGCAAACATTGATAACCACCGTAAATTCAAACAGCCATCACCATTATTCCTCGTCGCCTTTTTCCTTCACTACCGCCGGACTCGAAAAAGATCAGCAAGCAACAATACGGCGACGTTAACCTCCCTCCGGTCACCTGCAACCTTCGTTCTTCGTTTCCGGTTCAATCATCTTATTCGAACTCCGACCCTAAAACCTGCAACTCATCTTCATCAGTTCATCATCATCTTCAACCTTTCGTCGCCGGTCACTGTTTAATCATCTTCACCGTTGAACACCTTCATTCTCTCCGATCATCAACCACCTTCAACCACCGTACCTCCTACGACCACCATCCAGAAAACTCCATCACAAACAAGATCCACTGCTTCGAATAATCATCATCTTTCTGTTTCTCTCTCTTGTTCTCAAAGACAGTGCCATGTCCACACCACATGCGAATTTGATCAACACCACATGCGAAGTAGTGCCATGTCCACATGCTAGTGCCATGCGCATGCGAATTAGTGCCATGTCCACATGCGAAATTTGTATGTCTCTAATTATATTTTTGTCCACATGCGAAATTTGTTTTTGTCCACATGCGAAATTTGTATGTCTCTAATTATATTTTTGTCCACATGCGAAATTTTATATGTCTCTAATTAATCCACATGCGAATTAATGAAATAGCATGTGTTAATTTTGATGAAATAGCATGTTTTTTTGTAACAATTTCGCATGTGGTACAAAAAACAACATGCGAATTCAATGCGGGAAGATGATCGGACGGCTGAGATTGTAGTGTACGTAATGTACGATAAGGAGATTTGTACATCACTCTTTACCTATATATATATATATATATATATATATATATATATATATATAGGTAGAGGATCTTGTACAAAGTTTAACTTTTGTGAGAAGTGTGAGAAATAATTTAGGAATGACAAGTGTCCTTTATTTTAATTAATTCAAAAGGGTGTATTAGTAATTTTCCATTCTTATCAATTAATTGATTCCAAGATAACTGCCAAAAAAAACTGGCGATAAGATATTTTAGCGATTCTTTCGAATTTTAATTCCTCATTCTTCATCAATTCCTCATCAATTATAATTGTTTTAGTGTTTTATCATGAACAGAGATATATTTTTTTTTATATTTAGATGTATAGTGTCATATAGATGATCAATAGTGTTATATTATGTACAGACATCTTAATTTCCTTTCATATTGTTTTATACATTAACAGTGTTATATGTATAGTGTTTTATCCCCAATCAATAGTGTTATATACTGTACAGACATCTTAATTTCCTTTCATAGTGTTTTATCCCCAATCAATAGTGTTATATTCTTTACAGACATCTTAATTTCCTTTCAGAGTGTTTTATCCCCAATGAATAGTGTTTTATACATTGAATTGTTTAGGGTAAGTTTTTGTTTTAGTGTTTTATCATTAACAGTGTTATTTTTTTATATTTATATGTATAGTGTTTTATCCCCAATCAATAGTGTTATATTATGTACAGACATCTTAATTTCCTTTCATAGTGTTTTATCCCCAATCAATAGTGTTATATTCTGTACAGACATCTTAATTTTCTGGTTCATAGTGTTTTATGATTATTAACTGATTTAAATCAACAGATTATTGTTAATTAAACTACATATTGTCTTACAATAGTCAAGGAAATCGGATAATCAACTTTTAAAGGGAAGTCGCTAGTTTTTAGGAGAATAATGGGGGGTTTTGGTTGTGTAGGATACGGTTACCATATTTGAAACATCCGAAAAGACACTATTGCCCTTCAATTTTAAATAAGGTCCTTCTAATTAAAACACAATTTACATTTTTATACCCTATTGATCTCAACCATTAGATCAAATATCCAATGGTTTAAAACACTTCTTACCCTTCTCACATTTTAAACACTTTTTACCATATCCCTATATATATATAGAGGACAGCTAAAATGAGAACCACCTCGAGTTGTAAGAACCGTGAGAACTACAACGTACGGGGCGAGGTGGACCAAAATTTTTTTTCATAAACGTAGAAGCGTGTATTATAAACACATTTGTAAAAAAAATAAAAAAAAATGTCGTGTGTGTAGTTTTGAGCACCACAAGTTTGTGTTTACGGGTACCGTAAATTCTATCGGAAAATTTACGGTACCCGTAAACGCAAACTTGTGGTGCTCAAAACTACACACACGACATTTTTTTTGAATTTTTTTTGCAAATGTGTTTATAATACACGCATCTACGTTTGTGAAAAAAAAATTTGGTCCACCTCGCCCCGGATCAAAAAGTTCTCACGGTTCTTACAACTCGAGATGGTTCTCATTTTAGAGGTCACTTATTTATATATATATATAAACTACATAATTTTATTAATATATTGTTAAAATCTGTGTTATACTATTATGTTGTAATTAATTAACATATAATAAAATGGCAACAACTTAAGTGAGCCAACAAGCGAGCTAAACAAGCCTAAGAGAAGAGTCAATGGTCGTCGTTACCTTGGCTCGGGCTAGGTTGGTTTACAAATGAGACGATTTCTAACAAACTTTTTTCAATTGGGTGTACCTATTGGCACACCAAAGCTTAGTAAAATCAGGGTTTACCTACGCAGCGTATAGGTCTATACGCTGCGTATAGACCTATACTCTGCGTAGGTAAACCATGGATCTCAGTGCCTAATAACCAATCATTGCACAGGAAACAAGGTTTATATACGCTGCGTATAGCTCTCTACGCAGCGTATATAAACCATCTGAAAAATTGGGGTCATTTTGGTAGGTTTGAAGCATCAGATTTTTACAATGTTTATATATGTTGCGTATAGAGCTATATGCAGCCTATATAACCTTTCAGAATTTTGTTTCATCATTTGGCCTATTTGTGGTATAAATTCTCACCCGGTTACATCGTTAACTCGCATAAAATATATAACAAGTTAAAAATATATAATGTTTTTTTATTATTTAGTCGACGTCGTCGTTAATTTATTTAGTCGATGTCGTCGAAAAGCGTATAATGTTAAAATTTTGAAAAGCGTATATACGGTTCGAATACTATAACGTTAAAATATTATAGCTTAAATAAGTGGAAATACCCTGGTATTGTTCGAATATGTTAAACCGTTTACAGCAAAAGTTTTATATGTACACCAAAAGTTTGATATATACAGCAAAAGTTTGTGCATACATAACAAAATGATAAAATACTATGGCTGCTGTTGCTCGTGCTGCTGCTCGTGCTGCTGATGCTGATCCTATTCCGCATCTGTAATGAAGGGTCGTGGAGGTAACCCGTCACGCTGTCGGCGCTCCTGCAGCTCCGCAGCCACCCACTCCAAAAGATAGTTGTTCCTTTCAACGTCGCGACGTAGTCGCTGATATGATGGGTCAGGACCGGGCCAAACATGTCGTGGGAACTGAGCCGCCCCGGGTGGTCCACGCGGCTGTGGTGGCTCCGGAATGACGACGGCTGGCTCATGCGCCTCCGGCACCTCCGGATCGCGCGGGGGAAATACCGGATCGAACTGTGCCGGCAGCTGTGTAAGCTGGTATTGCTCGCCGTTCTGATTCTTAAACCGCTTCCGGCATGGGAATTCTTTGGTAACGTGCATTCCGGATACTGTGTTCATCCCCATCCGCTTCGGCTGTTTCGCCGGGCCTACACGGTCGCGGTCATTCTCCGGATGATAGCCCCATATCTATCGTATCCACTGTATCCATTTTCACCCCCGTATCCACCTTCACCCCCGTATCCACCGTAACCTCCGTATCCACCTTCACCTCCGTATCCGTAACCCGGATACGATTGCTGCGTCGGGTAATATGGTTCATCAACATGTGCATTCTCAGCACCGTATCCACTTTGTTGCACGTACGGAGATTCATACCCGTATCCGTAATTCGGATACACTTGATGCGCCGGGTAATTTGGTTCATCAACAGGTGGAGTGGGAGTCTCGTTCAAGTCTGCAACTGTGTTTTTTGATCAACAGGGACTCCAGACACAACCTCCTCCTCCTCATTGGCATCATTTGCTCCCCATGTGTCGTTAGAATAGCGATTACCGAAATAATTCTCGTTCCAAAATGATGACGTTTTAACAATATTTGCGGTACTACGAGGAAATGAAGATATACAAAACAAATGAACTGAACAAACTTGATGAGATGATAGAACAAATGAAGATATACAGATGATGAAATGAGATTATTGAAGTCGAAGGCAGAGGATATGCATGGCTAAATAGACTTTTGAATTTACAATCATACGCAGCGTATAGCTCTATACTCTACGTATAGCTTTATTCACGTGCCTAGACAACATCGTATCAGTGTCAAATCAGTCTGACATACGCTGCGTATAGGTCTATACGCAGCGTATGTACATAAAGTAAGACGCTGCGTATAGATATATACGCAGCGTATGTCAGACTGATTTGACATGGTACTAGGCTTGACTGTCTGGTCGTGTACCTGCCCTTTACATACGCTGCGTAGAGACCTATACGCAACGTATAAAGGTAACCCTATACGTGCGTATAGGTCTCTACGCAGCGTATGTAAACCCTAAGTGTGTAGATAGCCTGCCAAGGTGTGCAAATAGTTAGAGTTTTTCAATTAACCCACAAATTACGTGCTTTTTGAACACCACTATATTTGTGATTTGATGTAATCCTTGTAAGATTAAATATATTATGATTTAATATTTAATCTAGTAGCCATTATAATCATTTACATTATATGGATCAAAATATATAACAACCTATTAAATAATTAGTTGGTAATTGTTGATGGACCATATTACCCTTATTAACTAATTAGGTTTCCTCCTGGGTGCTTATATAAGGAGAATTATGTGGAGGTTAAAAGGGTTACTCAGTTACATAATTAGACACAACCCATTAGCCATAAAATCAATAATTCGACCTCCTCTCCTAATCGAATCCCCTATTCGATTTCTAAGTCCCCATCATCAGTCAGCACCCTAAGGAGGAACCAGATCAAGCTGACAACCATGTCAAATCTTATTGCTGCGACTCCATCTGGATTCTCTGTTGGCCTGTCTGATGCAATCAAAGGTATGTTTTCATGTTTTCCTTCATGTACAAACAGAACTGAACCACATGTGGTATCAGAGCATATGTTGATTAGTCAGTTCTGTTTTCGTATCCATCAATTCTGGGATAGAAATGTGGAAAACGGAATTTTGATAACTTATTTTCGAGTCATAAAGGACGACTCGAGACCACTGTTTTCGTAAAAGATCAATTATATGTTCGTTCGAAATCAACTGGGTAATATTATAACCGAAATCTGTTTAAGAAAAGCTTTAAAATTCAGGTTTCGGGTTCCAGAATTTATGTTTTATTTTTTTTAGGGTTCATCATGTTCTTAGGAAAATTCGAAAATTCTATTATGTTTTGGAATATGATTCGGATTATTAAGTGTTTTTCCTGTTTTGATCTGTTTTTGTCCTCTAAAAATTTTCGAAAACTGTTATTAGATAAACAGATTATGATTTTTGAAATATTTGGTAAAATTAGATCAGCACTGAAATAGGAAACATTATCACATAATCCCTTAAATTTCGAATTTCAGTTATGTTTCCACATTCACAGCTGTTAACAGGAAGTTTCGAGACCATCAGATTACGACTCGAGACCATCAGTCTCGACTCGAGACAACAAGGTCTCGACTCGAAATCATCAGGCCATTAGACCATCACAACTCGAGACAGAGGTCTCGACTCGAGACCATTAGATCTCGACTCGAGACCATTAGATCATGAATCAAAGACCATTAGATCATGACTCGAGACAAAGGTCTCGACTCGAGACCATAATGTCATAACTCGAGACAAAGGTTTCGACTCGAGACAACAAGGCTGTGACTCGAAACCTCATTATTTTAAGCTGTTTAATGTCATAGTTCGATCCGCGCTAACAGGTGGTTTGCTATTAAATAACTGGTTTTTGTAAATATTTAGTTAATTAATAAGGATCAAATAATGTTTTACAAAACCAAAATAGCTTAACTTGAATGAGCTTTTGATGTATCATTTCTGGCCAAAGCTGACTTGATACATCTACTTATCGTTCAAGTATTACGAAAGCTATGTTAAGTTTGCATCATAAGCATGAATGTCTTAATTTCTGGCCAAAGCTGATTTAATTCATTCATAGATAGCATACTTAACGAGTGCATAACTAAAGTGATTGTCTCAATTTCTGGCCAAAGCTGATTTGTTACAACCACTTTGCACATATGCTTAAATGATTACACTTCTGGCCAAAGCTGTTTTGTCTTCGTTTAAGTAGAATTTTTAGCTAAGTCTATTATTTTGATGTTAGTAATAGACATATCACAATCTCTTCACATAATGATCTTATATTAATGATCCTTAATTAATTTTTATGATCATTTCGTCTGCCTTATTCTTAGTACCCATAATTTTACTCATTATAATTTTCTTCTATAAGTCTATATCTCATCCACTCTAATTCCTAAATCTAATATGTTTTGCTTAAAGTTTCTATAAGAATTAGCTCTTAAATTAAATCCTTGATTATCTCTTAAGACACGATAATCCTATTGCTCTCTTCTGATAAAGCACTACAGAAGAAAAGTAGAGCATGATGATTAGGATAAATCGAATATGATGTCTCTTATGATAATCAAGAGTAAGTGTTGTCACTAAAAGGTCATTCCAGATTAAGTCTTTCCTAAGACTAATCTATAATTGTGGAATAATCATACGAATTCCTAAGATGCATGCCTTCATTTGAAATTCTAAACTATAAAGTTAAGTGGTATATGTGAATACGTTATAATGTATAAAACCATGACCCATAAAGTTAAGGGCTTACGCATGGAAATAAGTACATTTTTCCAGTACATTACATACTAAGATTTTCACTTGTACAATTTGATGCATTATAAATCAACTATAACACTCAAAAGTACCAAAGTATAATGAGTGTGTTGATAAGCAACATATGTACAAAGAAATAAATGTTTGAAGCTGGAAAATAAGTTGTTACTCACCTTAGAACCACTAATAGTTTAAAAGAGGATTGTTCTAAGGTCCATAGACAAAATGCAAGTACAAAATCCCAACTTTAAGGTTCTTCAAGGGAAAATCTCACTGCATAATTATGTCATTAGACTAGGCATAAGCAACGAGACTATCCATTATTATAAAGAACAGTTGAATAAGTTAATTAGATAGTCACTTACTAATGATATTTAAGTCTGATAATTTTAATATTCCAATTAACACATGATTACTTGACTCTAGTTCCATACGTTTCCTTACCAGAACTCGACAAATAACTAACATGAGAGTTAGTGACAAAATTAAATGTTAAGGCTATAAGAACCATAATAACAAGTCTTCCAACAAAGCTTTTCGATACCTTATATATATTCTGAAGATTAATCAGAATACAGTATCATTACTTAGGCTATGTCATGAAGGTTGTGAGGTATGTGATGGAGAGTGTGAAACCCGGGTGTTAAAGTATCTAAATTATGTGTTTTAGTGCATTTTGGGTGGTTATATATTGCGAATGTGATAACTACGAGAGATTGTGATTTTGCAGGTTAATCACTTAATTCGGTGAAGTTAAGATGTTTAGTGATGAAGCGAGACAGCCGGGGATAATAATCGAGTGAATTACATTAACAGGGACTTGTTTGGGTTGAGAGATGGTTTGAATATACAAGGAACGTCTAGGGGCTGTTTAGTCATTAGTTGAAAGTGAAATAAAAAGAATGGAGCATACAGTTCTTCAGCGTAGTGTACAGCCAGATGAAATGTATGTGGGCAGTAGGTATGAAGCGTAGCTTACGATACGTAACCGTAGCCTACGGTATTTATAAAAAGGCAGCGAGCACATGCAGACTTATTGATAAGTCTGATATTTAAAGACAGAAGTGGGCCGACATATGTGGGTTATTAATTGAGGACATCATCATTACACCCTTTAACATTGGGCCAACACATCACAACATCTTAAACATATTAACATACAAAAGGATTTCTGAGATGGGCTGACATACGAGACTCTTGGCCTAGGATTCATGTGACAGTTGGATTAATAATTTTCATCATCATCACATCGTCCAACATCATACACATAGTTGGCGGCTGTTATTGTGGGCCTGATATTGGCAGCAACATCTTAAGGAATTAACATCATTGTTATTAATTGAGGAGACCTTGGACTTGATGGGCCAACATCATCATGATCGATCCATCATATCATCAGCCAACATCACGTGAACAAAGAAAAAAAAAAGGGGCCTTGACTTCTTTGATATTGGGATTGAATTTTTTATTAAAAAAGATCCACCCACAAAGGAGGGTAATATATACCCACGCATACAATCAACATAGAGAGAGATCTTCGACGGCAGTAGGGAGTCGGATATACCTCAATGGGTTTCAACCGTGATTCGAGCCTTTGACGATCAATCTTTCGTGATGAACGGCTAGTCCTTTTAATGGTTTCCTCCGGATGGAGGGTTTTTGTAAGTTGGATAATTTTATGTGTTTGTGACAATCGTTTAACTCGGTGATCTAAGCATTCGATGCTTTTCACCTTTGATTTGATTTATTGATTGTAGACAATTGTATTTATTTAAACCTTAATTTCTAAGCATTCAGTTCCCGAGAGTTCTAGTAATTGGGATATATTTGACATGGGGTTAGGGTTTGTAAATTGTAATTGATAATCATTCGATAACCTCCCGTTATGTATTGACCGGAGTACTTAGTCGTTGGTTATCACAATTGATGAATTAGGTTAAACACTTATGTCTATGTGAGTGTTTCAATTAAACACATAATTGAATCTAGCTATAAAACCTGAAATCTGGAGGAACCATTGTTCTTTCTATTGATTTAAATCTCACATTTAGTTTGTAATTTTTAGTTAATCCACAAATCAAACAATCCTCAGTTTATTTATTTATTTATTTTTTTACAGTTGTTAATAAATACTTAACATTACACACTTTCCACAATCCTCCTCTGGTTCGATATCCGACTTATCCTATCTACATAGTTTAGTTGGTTTTTGCATGTCCTTAACGACAGACATCAAAATGGCGCCGTTGCCGGGGAGTCGTGCGCTTAGTGCTGGTTTAGTTTAGTTTAGTTTAGTTTAGTTTAGTTTTTTTGCTTTCGTTTTACATAAAAACTCCAAAATCCAAAAAGTATTTGCCTTTTCTAGTTAGTTGGTTTTTTTTTCTTTCACTTTTGTCTTTGTTTTCTTTTTGTTCGGTACTGCTTTTCGTTTGCTACTTGTGCAGGAAATATGAGCTCGCAATATAAAGAATATGTTACATGCACAAGGTGTGGGTACCAAGGACATTGGGCACTCATATGCCCAATGTTTGAGAGTAAGGCTGAATTAGATGAGTGGATATGGTCCCAACGCATGCAAAGACAAGAAGATGAGGGTTACCAGGGTTATTCTTACCAAGATAGATATCAAGAAGAGACCAACGATATGGACTACCATCATGATCCAAATTGGGAGTACAGTGGTTATGAGATGGATGATGGTCACCGGTACAAGCCAGATTGGGGTTGTAATGGAAAATCAGAATATTTTGAGGACTCTGGTTATGGAGGCAATGGTCATTTTAATGAATATGACTCATCAAGTTATGCCCAAGACATCCCTGATATGTATCAGATTTATGAAGATGTAGTCAAGCTAGGTGAATTTATAAATGAACTATGCAATGAGCGGGTTACAAGAGAGTCCGAGAGGTTAGGAAGTAACAATCAAGTGGACTCACAATCTCAAATATCTGAGTCAATTGCGGATTCCCAAGATGAGGTTTGTATTGAAGAGCCAGATGTAGAGGCAGTAACTCCTGTGCGGGTAATAGTTGATGATAATGATTCACCCGTCCGTTTAAATATGACCATTGGTGCAATCCGTTTGGTTGCAAGTGTTGAAGATGAAGAGGAGAATGTGCCTATGATCCCAGTCCAGTTGGGTGAGTTCAAGACTGAGAGGGCATTGGTGGATCATGGGGCAAGCATAAGCATATTGGCGGGTCGAGTGTTTGATGAATACGATTTTGGTGAGCTTGAAGAGGTGGACACTACGATTGTGCTTGCAGACGGGTCAAGGAAACCATCTAGGGGGATGTTGAGAGGAATTGCTGTAAGAGTAGGCGATTGTTTTTACCCCGAAGATTTCCTAGTTGTGGACCACACGCCATCCAATGTTGAAGGACAACCGCCAGTTATCTTAGGTCGGCCATTCTTGAAAACCGCGAAGGCTGTCATTGATTGCAATGCTAATACGATACATATGGTCTTCGGGTCACGTAAGTTTTCCTTAAACTTTATGTCTTACACTTGTGCTTATTCTAATATTGCTAATAAGTGTCATCCTCCAATTAATGAGGATGGCCCAAAAGAGAGTGTTGCTGTGGTTGACAGGTCTAAAGATGAAAAGGTTGTGAAGGATAAAGTGGTCAAATTACCGTGGTGGCTCGAGATGAGAAACAAAAAGAGGTTAGTCAAGTTAGAAAAGAAGTCACCAGAGGATGCAACCAAATCCAAGAAGAGACCACTTGAGATGAATATAGGTGAGGTCTCACAGTTGAAGGAAAAGAAGAAGCCCACAAGGAAAATTAAGGGTGATTTCTTACAGTCGATAGATTTCGATAACCCAGATCATTTAGATGCCATATGGAGTGATGGATGGCAGTGGGATACTAACCATTCACCAGCACAAGTGTTCTTTGCACGAGAGATGCCATTTGAACCACCTTGAGCATATCAGGTACGGTCTGGCTGAAGACCTAAAACTTAGCGCTCTCGGGAGGCAGCCCGAGGATGTAGAGTTTGTACTTTGTTTTGGTTTCGTTTGGTGTGTTTGTGTTTTGACAGGTGCCTACGTTCCATCTTCACGGATGCAAGGAATCAAGTGTGGGGATGTTTGGCAACATCCCCGGTGAGATCTCAAAGTATCTATGAGGGGCGTATGTTCCGGTTAGATCGCAACAGTTACACCGCCACAGACACTCACTTGTTTTCTGATCAGGTGCATGTGTTTATCTATCTTGTGTTTTATTTGTTTTTGTGTATTTGGTGGTGTGAAATTTTTGTGTTGGGAATGGTGTTATGTGTCGCGTCGTCTAGGTGTTAGCCGTTCATGGTTTGCGGGTGGTATTTCTCGAGTTTAGATTATAAAGTGCACCATACATTGGGGACAATGTATCCCAAGTGTGGGGATGCGGTAACTCGAGAAAAGGGTTGGTAAGATTGTGATCTTAAATGCTTGAAGGGTTGAAATTGAAAATTTTTGAAAATTTTTGTCTCAAGTATGCTTGAAATTCATGAAAACCAACATTTTCAATCGCTAAAGGGTTCCTACTGATATTAAGCTAAATTAGATCCCTAGTCATGGTTGTCCCTTTAAGTTTCATGAGAGTATTTCTGACAAGTTTAGAAAATAGTTGAGAAGAGATGCCTAACTAGGGGTAACATGCTTTAGGAATTACACATGCTACGTGTCGGCAACCCTTATTCCTTTTATTTGGTGAGATATTTGAGCCTACTAGATTTGTTACTTGAATTTCAATAATTGTTCATTTGTTGAGTGTAGGCCGTATGTTGCTTTGTGTTAGAACTTGTGTGGTTTGATACGTGCCGAGACTGTGGTCTAGCGTTTACACATAGATGATAAAGGCATTAGGATCCCTTCATTGTGTTATATGTTTATTGTTGATTTCACCTACCTTAGTTAACCATGTTGAGCCTTTCACCTTTCGTTTGTTACACCTTGTTTGATCCGTTTGATTACCAACCATGAATGACAAGTATGCTTTGAAGTATGTTATGAAAAAAAAGAAAAAAGAAAGAAAAAGAAAAAAAATCATTATTGTGTTTGTGTTAAATAAATGGGTCAAGAATAACCCAAGTGTTAGTACTATTGTGAATAAGTTGTCATGGTTTGGTATGTTCGTTTGTGTTCACCAATAAATATAAAAAGCCAAAAATATTTCCTTACCTTTACCCATAACCCAAAACCCAAAAGTCCTTTTGATATGTGCTACGTTATTTGATACAGTGGAGGTGTGATTGCTATACAAGCTTATGATTGCAAAGTAGCATATTTGGTTTTGAGCGAATTATACACTAGCACATTACATGCTAGTCTTGATTAAACCGAGAGGAGTGATTATTGTGAGGGGCGTGTGGCATGTGTGTAGTAATATAAGCATGTTAGTTTTAGTTAGGCAAGTCTTAAACTGTTTTAAATGCGTATCAATTATCTGTCAGATTGTCAATCTCGATTGTGTCAGTCTATGGGACGGGTATGACTAGGATCTTAAATTGTTAATTCGGTAAGGGGTTTAATGGTGATTTGTTAATAAGGTGAGTAATGTTTGTAATGGTTGCTTGAGGACAATCAATGTTAAGTGTGGGGATGTGATGGAGAGTGTGAAACCCGGGTGTTAAAGTATCTAAATTGTGTGTTTTAGTGCATTTTGGGTGGTTATATATTGCGAATGTGATAACTACGAGAGATTGTGATTTTGCAGGTTAATCACTTAATTCGGTGAAGTTAAGATGTTTAGTGATGAAGCGAGACAGCCGGGGATAATAATCGAGTGAATTACATTAACAGGGACTTGTTTGGGTTGAGAGATGGTTTGAATATACAAGGAACGTCTAGGGGCTGTTTAGTCATTAGTTGAAAGTGAAATAAAAAGAATGGAGCATGCAGGTTAATCACTTAATTCGGTGAAGTTAAGATGTTTAGTGATGAAGCGAGACAGCCGGGGATAATAATCGAGTGAATTACATTAACAGGGACTTGTTTGGGTTGAGAGATGGTTTGAATATACAAGGAACGTCTAGGGGCTGTTTAGTCATTAGTTGAAAGTGAAATAAAAAGAATGGAGCATACAGTTCTTCAGCGTAGTGTACAGCCAGATGAAATGTATGTGGGCAGTAGGTATGAAGCGTAGCTTACGATACGTAACCGTAGCCTACGGTATTTATAAAAAGGCAGCGAGCACATGCAGACTTATTGATAAGTCTGATATTTAAAGACAGAAGTGGGCCGACATATGTGGGTTATTAATTGAGGACATCATCATTACACCCTTTAACATTGGGCCAACACATCACAACATCTTAAACATATTAACATACAAAAGGATTTCTGAGATGGGCTGACATACGAGACTCTTGGCCTAGGATTCATGTGACAGTTGGATTAATAATTTTCATCATCATCACATCGTCCAACATCATACACATAGTTGGCGGCTGTTATTGTGGGCCTGATATTGGCAGCAACATCTTAAGGAATTAACATCATTGTTATTAATTGAGGAGACCTTGGACTTGATGGGCCAACATCATCATGATCGATCCATCATATCATCAGCCAACATCACGTGAACAAAGAAAAAAAAAAGGGGCCTTGACTTCTTTGATATTGGGATTGAATTTTTTATTAAAAAAGATCCACCCACAAAGGAGGGTAATATATACCCACGCATACAATCAACATAGAGAGAGATCTTCGACGGCAGTAGGGAGTCGGATATACCTCAATGGGTTTCAACCGTGATTCGAGCCTTTGACGATCAATCTTTCGTGATGAACGGCTAGTCCTTTTAGTGGTTTCCTCCGGATGGAGGGTTTTTGTAAGTTGGATAATTTTATGTGTTTGTGACAATCGTTTAACTCGGTGATCTAAGCATTCGATGCTTTTCACCTTTGATTTGATTTATTGATTGTAGACAATTGTATTTATTTAAACCTTAATTTCTAAGCATTCAGTTCCCGAGAGTTCTAGTAATTGGGATATATTTGACATGGGGTTAGGGTTTGTAAATTGTAATTGATAATCATTCGATAACCTCCCGTTATGTATTGACCGGAGTACTTAGTCGTTGGTTATCACAATTGATGAATTAGGTTAAACACTTATGTCTATGTGAGTGTTTCGATTAAACACATAATTGAATCTAGCTATAAAACCTGAAATCTGGAGGAACCATTGTTCTTTCTATTGATTTAAATCTCACATTTAGTTTGTAATTTTTAGTTAATCCACAAATCAAACAATCCTCAGTTTATTTATTTATTTATTTTTTTACAGTTGTTAATAAATACTTAACATTACACACTTTCCACAATCCTCCTCTGGTTCGATATCCGACTTATCCTATCTACATAGTTTAGTTGGTTTTTGCATGTCCTTAACGACAGACATCAGTATGCATAACCTACATAAAGTCACACTTACCTTAAACTCTCATATTATTTGTTCTTAATATCTGGATAGAAACATTACTAAGATGAAACTAGATAATACCTTATACTTTCACAACTTTTGTCATCATGCAAATGAGAATTTGACAAAAGGAAAATGAGACTTATAAATTTCATCCATTATAACTGAAATTCATGAGAAATCATGACATGGTTAATGAGGATGATTTTTTTTTATCTCATCTCATTCTAAGTGATTTTAAATCATGACGTTACAGCCCTAAATATTACTTGGCTTAAGGAATAAGTATGGGTCCATCATAAGTTATTCATTGACATTCGTGGAACTTATTCCAAATGGAATATTCAGACATAATTCATTTATCATTTAAAAGACTATCAACTTGTATCTAAATTTTGTCGCATATGACCCACGTTCTTAGAAGAAATCTATTCATGTAGGTACTTAATAAGATTTATATTAGATATGTCCCTAAAGTTTCTTTTGATATCTGGACATTAAAGAAATCAAATAAAGTCTAACGTATATGTGATAGGTTCCCATGTCACGTACCACATTGAAACTTCTCTTGTAGCATTTATAGAGATATCAAAGATCAGTGGGAGCATTAAGTGTCTTAATAATAACTTGCAATAGTTGCAAGAGGTGGGGGAGTGAAAACTTTATATTAGTTCAATTTACACCTCTTGTACAAGACACTGCTCCATTTTGACACTGTTCTATCATAACTTATCTCCTTAAATCTAATGCTACTCTTACAAAAGTTTCATTGTTGCTTAATTGTGGGCACACTTAGATTTCTTACATAAACTAATATAATCCTCAACAAGAGAAATCACAACGACTAACGTCATTAATTTGTGTTTCTCTATTAGAATTTGTTGGTCGTTACATATTGACCCTAAGCATGCTGAGTTCCTAAAGTTTTCTAAGGTCAATGGGAGCAGTCAAAGTCCTTATCATGATTTGCAAGGAATACAAGAGGCGGGGGGAAGAGTGTCATTAAATTTCACTCTGAATTTAACTCCGATTACACCTCTTGTACACCATACTGCATCAACTCTTAAAAACTTAGAATCCTGAAAATGATAGCAACCTAACCAAGAGCTAATCCATAAAACTGAAACTTCTAACGAACTCAATAATCAACTCAGGAGGTCATATAGGTTTAAAAGCCTACTAACTTTGATGATTACATAACCTCCCTAATTAAAGTTGAAATGGATTTTGGAAATGTTTACTGATCCTATCTCTTCTAATTAAGCCATTAGCGTCAATCAATCTTCTGAATGGAATAAAACTGTTTTCTAGTAAAACTGTTTTTGTGTGTTCGTATAACGTTTGGGATTTGATTGAATTACCTAAGAGTGTTCATAACTAAACCAAATCCTAATATAAGCGTTAAGACACGAAGAAGCTTGATTGATTGTCAAAGGTTGTACTCAGGAAGAGATAAATTATTAAAGAATCTTTATTACATATCTAACAAAAGATTTCTTTGAGGATCATCACTGTTCTAGTAGCTTATAATAGTTTAAAGCTACATTAGATGAACATTATAAACAATTTTCCATAACAAATGGCTGACACATTTACATGTTCATTAGATAACAACCTAAAGTTCCAAACTGAAGGTTAAAGAACACTTTGTCTATAAGCCAATTAAATCCATGTATGGGTTAATGCAAACATCATAATGTGATGAAAAGCTAACGTAATTATTTTCATCAAGAATCAAGTGGATTAATGTACCTACCTCAAAATGAGTGGGAGCAACTAAGATAAACTTGTCAATATAGATGATATTCTTTTGACAAGTATATGTTACATAAGTCAAAGCATTGTTAACACAAACTTTGATATAATAAATCTCAGAGATATCTCTTACGTGATTGATATCATAACATACTGAGATAGACCCAATGGGATATTAGTTCAGTTTCATAAGTTTAACATTAAATGGGTCCTTACATGTGTAACAAACAATACTGCTCTTCCTTTAGAGGATAATAGGATAAGTGAGATTATTATTTTTACGCTTCGTTAATTGGAAGCCTTATGTAAGTTCAAGTCTATACTCGTTTAGATATTACTCACATTGCAACACACTAGATATGTCTAGATTAATGTGAAGCATCTAATGGAGTACTACAATATCTTTAAAAGAAACGAGAGGCTATAATTTGAAGAAGAAGTGAGAATTAAAACCGGTTTATTACTCTAACTTTGAGATATTCAAAGATGACAAAATGTAATTTCGGGTATATCTTTATGTCAGCAGACAAAACCTATCTTATGGAGTAGTCATAATAAACTGATAATAACAACCTAAGTTATAACGACATAATATAGTCACTAAATGTTGTTGGAAGTTTATCAGTGGACTCATAAGTTTATTGACTCCATATAATTAATGTTTTGAAGACTTAGTGTGATAAAGTCAGCTACCATGACTCCTTGAACAGTAACAGTTCGAGAGGTGCTGCATTAAGTTTCGATACACAATTAATTATTCGTTTGTGAACGAATTGAGGAAACTAAGTTTGTATCGAATACATTCAAGATATGCTTAAGGATCCTATAACTGAAGGGCTATTACCCATAAGTCTTATTAAGAGAGCTCAGAGACGGGTATTAATTAATGGCCATGCGCAACTGCATATCGTACTATCAATGACTAAGTATTAGTTAATTTTTCCTCATCAGTTTGATTTTGTATGTCTCTAAGAATATGTCAAGCTAGCATAATGGCATATAGACAAATATAGTTACAAATCAAACAAAGGGCTTATGCGTATTTTGATCATGACGATTAGGTTTTAAATTAAGGCTACAGTATGATTAATGGGGGTCCTGAGTCGCATAATGATTCAACGGCTGTATTTTTCTGCTATAGTACTTGTTTAAGGCTAAAATGAGTGTTAACTCCTGATCAGGCTTATCTAATACTCATAGTAAATGATTACTCGGCTAAGTGGGAGAATGTAAGATTAAATATATTATGATTTAATATTTAATCTAGTAGCCATTATAATCATTTACATTATATGGATCAAAATATATAACAACCTATTAAATAATTAGTTGGTAATTGTTGATGGACCATATTACCCTTATTAACTAATTAGGTTTCCTCCTGGGTGCTTATATCAGGAGAATTATGTGGAGGTTAAAAGGGTTACTTAGTTACACAATTAGACACAACCCATTAGCCATAACATCAATAATTCGACCTCCTCTCCTAATCGAATCCCCTATTCGATTTCTAAGTCCCCATCATCAGTCAGCACCCTAAGGAGGAACCAGATCAAGCTGACAACCATGTCAAATCTTATTGCTGCGACTCCATCTGGATTCTCTGCTGGCCTGTCTGATGCAATCAAAGGTATGTTTTCATGTTTTCCTTCATGTACAAAGAGAACTGAACCACAATCCTATATGCGGATGTGATCCATTAGTGTTTCCTACTGGTTCTTGCAAATGTCTTCTCACTTCAGGTACTGACCTATCGTTTTTATGATTAAAGCTTTTTTGGCTGTTTATAAAGAAACATTTAATGGTTCGGTAAAATTTCTAAAGATGGGAGGGGCTTCTAGAATTCGATATACTGTACAACACATTTATGTAATGGTCATGTCACTCAAGCAAACGTATGAAAACTGGCAGCCACATGTTAGAAATGTGACGTGTAGATTTTTTTTTTTTTTTTTTTTACAGGTGAACTTCTTATTTTGTAGGTATTCACATCCCTAAGTCGGGGACCTTAACCAAGATCTGACCCAGACTACGTTGTCTTAACCGGACGCGTGCTGGTTGTAATAAGACTTGGCTACGGCTATCGCCCGGAACCGTACCACCTCCACACGAGTTACCTCGCTGGAGTAATGGCCGGATAAAACCGGGGCGGCTCAGGCTCGAACTTGCGCAACATTGGCTAACAAGCGCTTACCATCATTGTCTGGTCCCCACACCTTTCGCTACACCCGGGAGTCGAACCGGAGTCTCCAAAGAAACCAACAGGCCTAACTCCCAACTGAGCTGGGGTAGGGGATTGATTTCTCAACAATGAGGATTCACTGACCATTCATCAATGAATTGAAGAGTATCACCGATGACAATTCTTCAACGAACAAGACCTATTGGTATTACCTACGTATAAAATTCCCATGGAGGGAACAGGGGCTTCACAGTCATTGGCTGAAATGGGCGGCCGGCCCTTCCCTGTTGGACCAACCAGATTATTATTTTACACACACTTTAAAATTACGCTTTTGCCCCGGAATAGTGTTTCCCTGCCATTGGTTCAAATGGGCTGCGAACAATACCCATTGGACCAACCAGTTTACTATTTTATACCCACTTTAAATTTACGGTTTGGCCCCCCTTTAAAAATGTGCTTTTGCCCCAACTTCAAAATACATTTACCCTTTTGCCCCGAGCTAAAAAATACGATTCCGCCCTCCGTAAAAAAATACGCTTTTACCCTCAACCAAACTTACCTTTTCGCCCCAGTTCAAAATAAAAATTTGTTTTTCCCCTGGCTCAAAATTACGATTTTATACCAGTTTATTATTTTATACCAACTTTAAAATTACGGTTTTGACTCCAGTTTAAAATTACGTATTTGCCCCCAGTTTAAAATGTAATTATGTTTTTGCCCTCAGCTAAAATTTACGATTTTCCCCTCGGTTGAAAATTACGATATCACCCTCAATTCAAAGCCCCCAGTGCAAAATAAAAATATAGTTTTTCCCCTAGCTAAAAAGTACGATTTTACTAAGAAAAAAATATGACTTTGCCCCCAGCTAAAAATCTTGTCAAGGAGCTGCCTAATACTCGCTCATTAGTCCTTACAAATTACTGTTTTGCCCTGAGCTCAAAATTGCGATCTTGTCATCGTTGCCCTCCCCTATTGGACCAACCACTTTATTATTTTATACACGGGTTCAAATTACGTTTTTGCCCCGGAATAGTGTTTCTCCGCCATTGGTTCAAATGGTCGGCGAGCAATACCCATTGGACTAACCAGTTTATTATTTTATATCCACTTTAAAATTACGGTTTTGCCTCCCGTTAAAAAATACGTTTTTGCCCCAACTTCAAAATACATTTACCCTTTTGCCCCGAGCTAAAAAATACGATTTCGCTCTCGGTAAAAAATTACGCTTTTACCCTCAGCCAAAATTACGTTTTTGCCCCAGTTCAAAATAAAATTTTGTTTTTCCCTGGCTCAAAATTACGATTTTATACCAGCTTATTATTTTATACCCAATTTAAAATTACGGTTTTGCACCCAGTTTAAAATTACCTCTTTGCCCACAGTTCAAAATATAATTATGCTTTTGTCTCCAGCTAAAACTTACGATTTTCCCTTCGGTTCAAAATTATGATATCACTCTCAATTCAAAAAAAGTTTTTGCCCCCAGTGCAAAATAAAAAAAAATTGTTTTCCCCTAGCTAAAAATTACGATTTTACTAAAAAAATATGACTTTTCCCTGAGCTAAAAATCGTGTTAAGGAGCTGCCTAACACTCACTTATTAGTCCTTACAAATTACTGTTTTGCCCTGAGCTCAAAATTGTGATCTTGTTATCGTTTTACTTTTTCTTTCTACCAAAACTATAGTACTGTTTTTTTTATTGGTTGAGAATTATTCGACTGTCGTCCCGCAACGCGGGCGAAGCATCACCTAGTGAGAAACATATCTAACTAAAAAATTGAATAAAAAATATATAGAAAATCAAAATAAATGTCGATAATAGTTGAAGGATTAACGATGACTATCCGGACCACCCATGAATTTGAGATCATCATCGACGATTACTAACAGATACTACTACTAAATGAAAAACATATCTCTTTATACAAACATATTACAATGAAAAGAATAATCATAAATTTAACTGGCTAGTGATGTAGATAACCAACTTATGATAGTGATAAAACATCTGAGTGAGTTGAGATCCTGTACAAACAGTGCTAACTGTAAGAACCGTAAGAACAGATATGAGCCATTGATAGTCTAAATCAAGGGTTGATATTGATTACAAATAAAACCCTATAATTAATAATTAATACTATCAAGTTAGGGGTATTTTAGTCATTTAGTCATTTCCCATAAAATACTAATTCCACCAAGTTTTTTAAACTAAAATAACTTTTATATATTTTATTATTTTTGAAAAAAAGTTATACCATAAAATCAAGATTTTTTTTATCTTTAATATGAGTACCATATTGCTATACTTTTTCTTATTTATAAAAATGACTTTAAAAAAAGTTACAAAAAGTTGTTTTATAATTGTGCTCATTATGTAGTTGGAATGTGCTAATATGAAAATGTATTGTGTTGATTTTATACTTAAGTTCTTATTTTATTATGTAATTCTTATGTGTTGTTATTTTTTTTTCCTTTTGTGTTGTTATTTGGAGCATATTTATAAATAAATTTGTTTTCTACTAGTTACGTAATAGTATGTGTTATTTACAAAATTAAAACAAAAACATGAAATTGTGCTAGTATGTAACAGTATGTGTTGTTTATAAAATAAAAAAAAATGAAAATGTGCTAGTTATGTAATAGTTATGAAATTGTGCTAGTATATAACAATATGTGTTTATAAAATTAAAATAACATGAAATTGTGCTAGTATGTAGTAGTATGTGCTGTTTATAAAATAAAAAAAAAAATTTGTGCTAGTATAGAACAATATGTGTTGTTTATAAAATTAAAAAAATGAAATTGTGCTAGTTATGTAATAGTATCTGTTGTTATTTTTTTCCTTTTGTGTTGTTATTGTGAGCCTATTTAGAAATAAATTCGTTGGAAGGTCGTTTTATTATTGTGCTAATGTTGCTTATGTTGGTGTTACCGTCGGATGCCCAGACGGTGGTGTTAAGAGAGTGCTAATGTCGTTATTTGATTGTGCTAATATCGTTTTTTGATTGGGCTAATGTCGTTATTTCATTGTGCTAATGTCGTTTTTTGATTGTGCTAATGTCGTTGATAATGGAAGTTCCTTTTTTGATTGAAACGAGAATGCTGATAATGTGGATGGTCTTATGTTATGCTAATGTCAATTTTTGATTGTGCTAAGGTCGTTGATAATGGGAGTTCCTTTTTTTATTGAAACGAGAGTGCTAATAATGGAAGTTCCTTTTTTTATTGTGCTAATGTCGTTTACGTGGGTGTGCTTATGTTTTTTTTGTTGGTGGTTCCTGCATGTTAGTTTGATCTGATATGTTACAAAATTCAACTTTTGGTTTGAATTAATCTGGATAGATTTAGGGATATTTTGATAATTAATTTCAATTAGTTATAAAGAAATAGGGCTAAAAGGTCTAAATTACCCCTAAACTAATTTTTAATTAAAGAACACTTGTTATTTATGTATTGGTTCTTATGGCTCTTAAAAACATAAGAGTTTGTATTTGATCCCATACCTAAAACATCTATCATTATCCTAACATTTAAATTAGACATTGAATTACTAGCAAACAAGGTTAAACATAACTGACAAATTTCCTATCAAAGAGTCTTTGGCCTAGTTGCATCCAGGTAAGTAAAATGGTGATTTTTCTACTTTTTACTTTAAGGGGTGTAGGGTGGTTATCACTCACCACCCATTTATCACTCATAACATCCAATCAATTTTCGTTATGTTATCAACCATTATTCAATCACTCACAACCTTTTTTAGCGGAAATACCCATCACTCACAACACCCAACAATAAACCCTCACCCCCTCCCCCCCCCCCCCCCCCCCCAATCCTTCCTTTCATCACACGTCAATTTTATCACGCGTTCCTTTTATCACGCGTGAAGTTTGTAGGCTGGCGGTGGTTTGTTTGTTTGTTTCACGCGTAAAATAAGACTATAACGTGCAAAAAAGGAACCACCTCGGGTCCCCTAAGTGGGTTTGGCAAACTTTGGATGGTTTATAATCAAATTTTAAAACCCTTTTTTTATTATAGGCAGGTGACCTGCTAGTCTCACTGCGGATATGAGTGTGATATGGCATGGTGTTAGATGACTTCGGTTATGTGACAAAGAGTAACCACATCCACTCCGCAATCGTAAGTAGCGGAACTTAAATTTTTAAGTTTTCTCTTTTTATTACATTAATTAGTTTAAGGTAAAATATGAATTTTCTTAAATAACCATTTAAAAGAATCTAAAAACACCGTTTTATTTATTTTTATAATATATATTTTGATAAAAAAATTTATTGAAAATCGAGTTCTTTAACAAAAGATAGAGTTAATTGCCAAAATCGTCCCTGAGGTTTGGGCACGTTTGCTATTTTCGTCCAAAATGATACTTTTGTACCAAATTGCCCAAACGTTGGGGGCAATTTGGTACAAAAGTGTCATTTTGAACGAAAATGACAAACCTGCCCAAACCTCAGGAACGATTTTGGCAATTAAGTCAAAAAGATATTTTCTTAAGGTAACGGAGCGAATGTAGTTACTTCTTTCTACATCACCAACGCATTTGTCACTTTGCCATGTCACGCGCATCCGCTAGTAAGATTGCCAAATCACCTATAATAAAAAAAATCAAAATTTGACTAGAAACCACGTTAAGTTTGCCAAACTCACTAAATTAGAAGAAAAAAAAAAGGGTCATAAAAAAATGGTGCCCCTTCTTTTTGAGTCCGGCAATGGAAAATGATGTAGAACTAACACTGTGTTCAGAGTCTCACTTAACTAAAGAAGAGAAAGGAATTGGAAAGAAAGAGGATAGTAATGATGTTCCAGAGTTTTTTATATGGGGAGAAAGAGGAAGAAGAGAAGAGAATGAGGAGGGTTTTTTTTTCCTTATATGTTTCATTCCAAATCGGAATGATTATCAGAGAGAACAGAAGAGATAAACATCACGTTCTTAATTCTCTTCCAATTTTACCCTCGTAAGAAATATGGCGGGTATATCTCCCACATCCCGCCAAATCATCAACCCACCTTCCATCATCTATCCCTCAATTGCAAAACTGTTCGATCATCGTTTCCGTAACCTGCTCTCCTCAGCAATCAGCAGTTCATCTTCCAGGTAACATCATGTTCCTATTTCACATCCAATTTTGAGCGGCCCTCTCTTTTGCGTGGTGTTTCTATCTATAATTTTGATTAAATTAATGTGTCCAATTTCGGTTTTGGCTTCTTGAATTGGTTTCGTTTGATTAAATTAGTATGAGAACTGTATGTATGTATGTATGGATGAGGCCTGACCCTGCACTTAATTCAGTTTCAGTTTCGTTTGTATGTAAAATTTGAGATAAATAATTGAAGAATTGCTAATTTGCAGTATGAGAACTACGGTTTAGTGATGAAAACTGTGGTAGAGATCTGAGTTAGTGTGTATAAATTTAGGGCTTCTGGTGGGTTAACGTGCATCCAGCCTGGCGTTAGCTTATGTGAACTGATCCAGGTATGTTTTCTTTACATTTGAATGATCCAATTTTTATTATGTTTTACATTTTGATTAACTGATATAATGCTAGGCTGGTACTTTATAAGTTAAAGTGTGTTTACATAAGGTTAAGATGTTATGAGTTATGAGACGCCATAGGCCTCCAATTCCTGTTGCTGTTTGATAAAAGTACAATGACAAGCTATTTGACCCGCTGATGAACAATGACAACCTGTTTGATAAAAGTATATTGCAGATCTTGCTGGTGGAGCATCCTCAAGATCGTCCTAACGCTAAGAAGGTACTATTATATCTATTTATTTAAAAATCTTGTTACTGAGTGTTTTTTGAAGTTATAATTCTACATGACTGATATCGTTGCCAGTGGCGAAGCTTGAGCTTTCCAACCGGGGGTCGAAAACGTATTCTACAAGTGTAATTGACGCCTGCATGTTTAGTCCCGTAGCACAAATTCGGATTCGGAACAAGAATAGACACTGCATCAATATTAGGCTGTTTCTGTAATTAAACATATTTACAGGATGTGCTATCATTTGCAGCAACACTTAAAATCTAAACGGTACGTGTCGAAACGGTTCTCGTCGAAACGTTTAGCGCCGAAACGGTTCGCGCCGAAACGGTTCGACTCAAAACGGTTCGCGTCGAAACGGTTTGGGTCGAAACGGTTCACGTCGAAACGGCACGGGTCGAAACGGTTCGCGTTGAAATGGTTCGATTTGAAACACTTTATGCTTGTGATTTGGGCATTGAAGCAGGAGTTTATGGAGTTATAACCATGTTATTACTTGTGTTGTGGTAAACGATACAGGGTCTAGCAGCTGGTGCTGTGGTAGGATCTGCAGTTGAGAGAAGACTGCAAGTAGACATTGTGCCTTTTCTGGGTAAGGATATATGAAATTAAAGAATTTAATGTGCCTTTGATCATTATATTAAATAAATTTAATGTGACATTCTTAGTAATATAAAAGTTCACCTTGTCTCCAGCTGAACTCTTTTAACTAGACGTAGCAATTTCGACCCATTTGGTCATGAACGGGTCGATTTAGGTTATGTTATAAACGACGGGCCAAATAAGAAAATATAACTAATCAAAACAAGTGAAATTAGTCAAACATCTTAGCAGATCAAAGTGTATTCTAATGCATACAACCTCCTAAATTTCATTAGTTATTATTTATAAAAAAAGTCTTGAATACAGGCCAAAAAAGGACCTTGATTATGTTTTTGAAATTTATATAATTTGTTTCTGCTGCGCAATGTTCTAGCAGTTAAAGCCGAATTCGAAAAAAAAACACTATGTTGGTTTTCTCTGATAGCCATAAAGACAGCAAAGTAAGTAGATTTGACCCGGTTTAACCTTATGTGATTTCAGCTAAAAAATTGACCAGTTCAACCATTTTGAACACTTTTTAATATATTTCCTAAAGAAAGGTTTAAATGTCTTGAATATGAATGAAGATGGAACAAGTGTTTTAGAGGAAATGTGATGCGTCGAAATGGTTCGATTCGAAACGGTACTGGTTGAAACTGTACGGGTCGAACCGGTTCGCGTCGAAACGGTTCAGATCGAAACGGTTGGCGTCGAAACGGTACGGGTCGAAACGGTTCGCGTCGAAAGGTTCGATTTGAAACGGTTTGGGTCGAAACGGCACGGGTCGAAACGGTTCGATTTGAAACGGTACGGGTTGAAACGGTTCGCGTCCAAACGGTATGCGTTGAAACGGTTCGCGTCGTAAGAGCCTGATTCAGTAATTTATCAACATGATAATATTTAGCTGCTAGATCTTTTGAGCTAACAGTTATATATCTCTTTCAGTAAGCCTAAACTCACCACCCATGCCTTTAAACTTGGATTTCAAAATCTCATTTAGAAGCAACGTGCCATTTTGTGGGACATGCACCTTTCTAGTAAACTTGTTGTTCCATCTATTTGTCAGGTAATGCAGTCTCCTTGATGCCGGTATATAACTAGTTAAGTATAACTAGCAAAACTATATGCATGAGTAACTTCTAAATTCGTGATTTAATTCCTTTTAGTTGTGATTTGATTCTTTTAAGTTGTTATGTAGATGGATTTGAAGAAGAATGAAATGTTTTATAGAAAACTCAGTTATGGTATCATCACTTGTCATGGTTTTTTTTTTATTTTAATTTTACTTAAAAGGGTATAATAGTAAAATAGTCACTTTCTTTTCTTTTTCTCTGCACTCGGGAACACACAAAATGTTTATTTTCTTTTCCTTTCTTCAAACTCTGGAACGTGAAATAAATTTGTATATTTTTCTTTCTCTTATTTTCTTTTCTCTCTTAAACTTTCTTTCTTTTCTTTTCTTTCTTTTAGTAAACTCAGGAACACAGCGTAAAGGCAGATTAGATTGTTGTCAAGAAATATAATTAACTCTGCTACTAACGAACCTTGCTAGCAGCAGTTATATCTCGGTTGGCAAAGATGGTGTCATGAACTTTTAGCACCTCACGGGCCAGGACCGGGGAGGAGATCACAATGGTCACTTTTTTACCAAGCCAAAGCGTCATAATCGGACCGTAGGTTTTCGCAAGGTTGGTAAACTGTGAATGGAGTTCAGTATCAAGAGATAGAAGATTGCCAACTATTGGTAATCCTCGTGGGCCTGGTGGAAGTGATGGGTTGGTGCCACCGTTGTTGGATTTTAACTTCCATATAAGCCACAAGATGGAAAACATAGCAGCGACCACGAGAACTACAAGATTAACCTCGTCCATAAAGGATAATTTCAAAAGTGCTACCATGTTGGACAATTCACAAGCACGTATTATTAAAGGGTGGACAAAGTGATTTATATAAGACCGCCCATAGTGGACGTTTTTCTTTTTAAATTGCTCAAACATGCCCAAAAACGCCACTTCGCCGCCTCCCTCGGCGTGATTGGGCGTTATTCGCGAAAAAATGGTTTGTGGCGTTGTTTGAAACACGCCGGTTGGGGGGATTCTTGGCCAATCACATTTGAGCTTCCATTTTGTGGCCAATAAGATTTTTTAAATGTTTTTTTTTTTATTTTATTTTATTACAAACATAATGCCCCACAATCCCCACATCCCCACTACACCCCTTTTGTAAAAACGCCCAATAATGCCCCATTGCTGGCTCGGCTGCCACATGACGCAAAACGCTCTAGGGTGAGGCATTATTCACCCCAACGACTACGCATGGTCTAAGGGATTTGAGAAGGGTGTTATGGAGCCTGGCCGAGTCAAGGGCTCGTTTATCCTAACGAGCATAAGTGCTTAGCTCAAACTCAGCTCGTAAAAATCTCGAGCCGACTCGTTTGTTTAATTTTTTTTTACGCGATATTGTCACACCCCGATATTTCCACATATTACCGGTGGGCCTGGTGGGGAGTATCGTGACGTAGTTGATATTATTATAGTCAAATAACACAATTATAGCACAGCGGAAGTCTTGGAATATAGAATATTATTACATACCTAATGTCTTAAAATATCAAGTATTTATTATAGACGAGCTTGTAATATCAGATCCACATGCGGATCATTACAGAATGTATAAAATGAAGTTTAACAGACTTTAAGGCATCTTTAAGGATTTGCAAGATCCTCTATTTTGACACCGAGCAACTCCCAGCCTATTACGAGTAGTACCTGTCACTTAGTCTTTTGAAAATACGTCAGTTTACACTGGTAAATGCAATTAACCGACTCATTTGAAAAGAGTTTATGAAAATTGATTTATGCGCACAAGGCATGAAAACATTTATAACTTGGGACAATCTTTAATAAAATCTTGTATATAGTTTTACATGTTTGTCATACAATTGGGGCCGGTTTGGAAGCCGGTCATGATTAACCGACTCACCACTTACAAAACCCACAAAGGAGTTATCCCCAACTTGTGGGTAATTTAATATTTAGCATTTGCATCTGTCAGGTGTATGCCTACACTCCGTGCATAGATCGTGGCCATTAATAACTTAAATGAGCCGAAGATATCCAGGACACGGTCGTTAACCCCCAATGTTTATGTTATCAAACAAAATAGATTAAAACGGGTTATGAAGATTTATTAAATCACAATCCGATTAAATGATCTCATACCCGACGAAGCGGTATTAATATACCGTATCCCAAGCCCGTATAAGGGAAAACAAGTTAAAAGTATTTACCTGAGCAAATACTTGATTCACAGCAAAATAACTCAGTTGTATCCAATCTAACTAAATGCAGGTAGCTTTTACCGGGTGGCTCTAGTCTGGAGTGATGGTAATATATAACCAATTCAGAATGCTAACACTCTTATTTAAGTCGTAGACTTAGACCGGCTAGCTTAAAGTATCTAAAACGGTACGATACGCTAGATTAAGCGATGACCGGAATAGAATGTGATTTAGACCCGACAAGTTTGGATACTTGTATAATATGGGTAAACTAAACACATTATGGATTTTGAAGATTTAATGATAAGGTTAAACCCATTTCGGCTAATTTATGTAAACTAGTCACATAAACCGAACTGAACGCATAAATGCATAACGGGTAACCAAATGAACCATATACAAGTCCCATATGTTATTATGCTTAAAATATGTTAATACATCAGTAGGATGTTAACATATATGCCCAAAAAGTATTTAAAACCAATTTAAGTCCCGTAGGGGTATTTTGGTCATTTTAATATTTATAAAAGAGGTTTTTAAGTAAACTGATATTCTGGTCTATAATATTCAGTGAAAATATTTATTTTATGATGTTAAAACAGTAGGATATCATTCATATGTGTAATTTACCATTTATGGCCAAATTATGCCCCGAAAGGGTATTTTGGTCATTTCACATATGATTTTAAGGACATACTTGGAAGTCTGAGTTCATGACTTATACCTACAGTGAAAATATTGAAATTTATTTATAATTTCAGTAGATAATAAGTCTTAGGTGCTAGTTATAGTTTTAAACCACCCTATGCACCTAATTAGCGTAAAAAGTCGATAATTGATGATTTTTAAGATGTTTAGGTGATTCTGAGATTCTGATTAGCCTTGAATGCTTAAAATAATTTATTTATCATATCAAATCAGTAGAAAAAGGTTTGGTATGCTAATCACATGTAAATCACATTTTATTAGTAAAAAGGGCATTATCGTCAATTAAGGAATTTATACGAGAACTCTAAGTTATGGCCAGTTTCTAATCTGACCAAATATTCCAAAAATTCCTAAAAATGATATCTTAACAGTAGGTAATGATTTTTGGGTTAAATTCTATGTTTAAACATATATTATCCACCATAGCGTAATTTAATTAATAAAAAGCTCAATTTTACTATATAGTGCATAACATTGTTTTAAGACCAGAGAATCATGTCAAATTAATTTAGACATGCTTATATATCAGTACTTAACCTATTTATATGCTCACATATTCAAAAATCTCGTTTTTGGCTAAAAAGGGCATAACGGTCAATTATAAGCATAATAACGGAAACTAGCATATAATTCAAAATATAAATGACCAGGTAATATAACCTCAGAGGGTTATACTACAACATAATATGGTCCTAATGGAAGTTTAAAACACAGAAGAATTAAGCTCAATCGGGTCAGAACTGAAAGTCAAAACAAAAGTCAAGCTTTTGCGACTTTCGGTTGCGAACCGACCCTAAACTCAGAATTGTCGGGTTGAACATGCTTAGACATGTTCTAATATTATTTACTAAGTTATTTAAGTGATAAAATATGGTTCATACCTTCTGCATTATTAATTTTGATTATTATTTACAAATCTGACCCGTTTGACTTTTTAATTAAATAGTTTGACCCGACAATTAATTAAGCAAATGAGAAAATTAGGAGGTGCCCTTTTAAGGGATTAACACCTACCTAATTATGGTCACATAGCCATATTCACCTTGAACAATGGCTGTACCATTTGAGTTTAAACCGAGAGTCAAAGCCTTTTTACGTAACTTTGACTTTTCGGTTTTTAATTAACAAAACTGAACTAAAGAGGGGGCTAAGACACTTACAAAGGGTCCTAGCAATCTTTTCTACTAAAATGAGCTTCCTTATGATCAGGAATCCTAGAACTTGAGAGGAGAAGATGATTTGAATGATTTGTGCAATGAACTAGTGCAACACAAGGCCTATTTATACTTGAAGACCTTGATTCTAGATCATCACAGGTGTAATGGGAGTGTTTAGGATCATCCCAGGTGTCCTAGTGGTATTCTAAAACCAACAACAAGCTCCTGGTATCGAATTGGAGGTGTTTAAGTCGGTGAATTGCAGAAACCTGCAGCTGGCAGTGTTTTTCCGCGCTAGGCACTCTCTCGGGGGCAGCGTAGGATTCAGGGGTAGGTTTACGCCCCCCGCGACAACCCTTATTTCAGGTGAAAATTGTTTTAAGTTTGGCAGTTTCAGTCCCTGGTCCTTTATAACTTTTATAACTATCATTTTAGGCATAAAAAGCCCTTGTAGTTAGTTTATAAAGGATCTTGGGGGTATAACCAAACATCGTTAGGCCCGGTTTCGTTAAACGATCACCGAAAACACAAGTTTTGTCTCGTAGACGCTTTTAACCCTTATTCTTGGAAACTTACATAACGATCTCGAAAACATGTGAATTTGATAATGCTTATTCTTGGGATTATAATCGAATATTACGAAGCCACGGGTTCGTTAAAAGGTCACTCAGAGGTAAGAATTAACATGTTGACACGTTTAACCCCTGTATCTTGTAAACTTTTGTTTTCTTTCACAAACGGCTTCTTATTTCCGAATAATTACTCGTTTAAGAATATATTCATCGTGTGTGATCAATCAGAGGCTCAAGTTTGGCATGTTGACACTTTTAGTCCCTTCGTATACATATTTTCATCGTTTGTCAACCTTAGTCCTTCAAACTCAAACTTTCACATGTTTAGAGTTTAGGACACGTGTCTTCACATAATTGGACACGTTTTTACGAGGTGTTACATCCTCACCCCCTTAAAAGAAATCTCGACCCCGAGATTTACTGAAACAAGTAAGGGTACTTTTGTCGCGTAGTGGTCTCAACCTCCCACGTATATTTTGGGCCTCTACGGGCATCCCATTTAACTTTCACTATAGGTATATGTTTTCATCGGAGCTTCTTAACCTGTCGATCCTCGATCGATATAGGTCTTTCAATAAACCTCAGGCTTTCATCAATCTGTACTTCTTTATGAGACATTGCTAGCGATTTATTAGCTAGACATTTCTTTAAGTTATAGATGTGGAACACATTGTGAATTCCACTAAACTCCTCAGGAAAGTTTAACTTATAAGCTATACTGCCGACACATTCGATGATCTTGAATGGTCCTAAATATCCAGAGCTCAACTTGCTCTTTATACTGAAATGTATTGTACTCTTCCATGTTGGTAATTTCGATAAAGTCTTGTTCCCTACTTGGAATTTTAAGAGATTTGCGCCTCTTGTTCGCATTGCTCTTCTGCCGATTACTGGCAGCTTTCAGACGATTACGGATTCGTATTATCTTATCCGCCATCTTTAAGAAAAATCTCAGATTCTGATAATCGGGTTTTCCCAACTCTTGCCCAACATACGGGCGGTTGTCACTTTCTCCTATACAAGGTCTCCAAGGAAGCAACCTTGATACTTATATAATAATTATGAGTTATAGGAGAACTTAATTTGGGTGATATGATCATTCCAATTGCTATCCAAATCAATCTTAAGGAATTTACTATCCTCATGGTTAGTCGAACATATCGACAATCCTGGGCAGCTAATAACGATTCTTAAGTAGAGACGCCTACTGAGGCCTTTCTATAATGGATATCTTCTTTGAATGCCACTAGCTGACTATAGTACAATATGACCATTGGAATATCTTAGTGGTTCCATGCATTAAACCTCCATACTGATCAGGCATGGAAGCAATCCATGGGACACACTAGGATACGTCAATCCTCATATGGCACTTTTATCAAACACAGTTGGCATTCGCAGTTGATAGAAATCAATGAAAAGTAATTGAAATAACATATATTGTCGTACTCTATTCGAAGAAGGAGTACTCTTTGATTTTATAGAAGGATTATCGTCGAGAATAGAAGAGACGGCCTCTATGGTTTCTGTTGGATCGTTGTTTGACCCGATTGAGTCGATCAGAAGAGTTTTAAGTCCAGTTCAAAGGCGGAATCAGAGAACTAGACACAGAAACAGCTTGATAATCTAATATATGTCACTTATATTGCATTTAACAACTATTACAACCTTGACATAAATCCGGCAGCACTTCGTTACAGTTCTGAAGTCATGTGTACCAAATGAATGACCAAGTGCACCTTATATAGTAGAGATGATTTCGCTTATGTGTACATGCCATAAAAGCGAAATCACTAGTTTCTGATTTCGCTTATATGGACATGTCCATATGAGCGAAATCACTTGTATCTGATTTCACTTATATGTCATGTTCACATAAGTGGAATCACTTGTTTCTGATTTCGCTTATATGGACATGTCCATATGAGCGAAATCACTCCCTTAACTTCTAACAATCGTTTCTCGAACCTCGTGCACTGGATATCCTATCTAATCTTATCCTATTACATGATACAAGACGAAGTCAATAGACGTAATGCACTAACAGACTCCCCCTCGGATATTGACGAAGTCTTCAGTGACTAATCTTCAATATGACACATCTTCAGTCTTGATCATTCTGTCTTTTCTTTCAAGTTGTAGCATTGTAAGCATCCAACAATCTTTCTCTTTTCCTATCAGCTTCAGGCTCCCCCTTTCATCAAGCTTCCGTGCTTTGGGATCGACACCTAGCTTTCCATTTACAAGCTCCTCTTTGCTTCAAGCTTGTCTTCAGACTCCCCCTTAGACTCAGCTTCTGGGATCGTAGTCTGGAATCTCATTTGCAATCACTCAAACATTTATAAGTAACAGCATTTTGAACATTCAACTATTCAGGAATTGTAACCTGGCAATTCAATCTTCTCTAAATCACTTCTCATGAATTTGGTAGTTTCATCGAATCGAATCGGAAACTAGCTCTATAACAATATAAGCATCCAACTCCCCCACAGTTAATCATCCAAGTTCAAGTTAATGACCTTGGAGATATCACAAACTGTTTTTGAAATTTTTGATTTTAATTCAAGTTTCAATTTAATGAACTTGTTTTATTTTCAGAAACACAATCAGCTTACTTAGATTTTGAAACTCAGCATTTAAGATACCAGTTGTCGAAAATAAAATGAAATCAAAATCTTTTTGTATTTTCTGAAAATATAAAGCAGTAAAGAAATATGTACAAACATATTTACACACAATATTTTTGTTTGAGTATGCGTCAGAGGATCATATCAGTTTCCGACAAGTCACAAGTACCATTGAGCTTAGTAACACAGTAAGTATTAAACAATTCACTTAGATTGTCGATATACTGATCCACTTTAAATTCTCACACAATTTTCAATCTGTTCAGGATACGAATTAAGTGATTTAGAGACTTAAACTTATACGTGTGTCCCACCTCTTGAATATACTCCCGTATCCAGATCCCAATATTCAGTCTTACAGGTAATTATAACACAAATGATATCTGTAAGGGGTTAATAAATTATGAAGAATCATGAGAGCTCAGGTCAGAACCATCGTTCAGCAGAGAGATCATGACTCAACTTGTGGGTGTGTCCCTTTTAGAGGATCTTTTTTACAACAGCATTGCTAAGCAATTTTATTGTCTTATCATATATGCTGAGGGTGATGCTATGTTTCAAGCATTTGCGGAAAGTATTATTCGAGGACTAGGTCAGAACTTCCATTCAGCAGAAGTCCCGGAATAATACCCCAGATATCACTGAGTAAAGACCTAGTATATCAGAAAAAGGAATCTTTCAAACAAGATTTCAGGGGTTACCTATATATCCAAGTAGTGTTCCCCACAAAATAAGTAAGTAAAGATTTAGGTTTATATCCCGAACAAACCTACTAAATGTACCGGCACATCATCAGTGAGACTGTTTAACACATATAAACTTTCCAATTCTTTAGCATACTGTAACTGTCTACTGATGTACTATCATTTCCTCTTTTTACGCAAAAACTCAAATTTTTGAATTTTATCATGTTTTTGACTTTTTCAAAAATTTCAAATGTTTTTGGATTTTCTAACAATTTTTCTCCCCCTAAAATGCAAAACCATTTAAAGAAAATTTGACAACCAATACTGATAGCTTTGTCTCGCCATCCATTTTCTGCATCTCATGCTCTGTTTTGCAGAAAATATAACACTTTAAGCAGAAAAGATAACGTACCCCCATGATTTACAACACATTGATATTTTACAGTTTGAAAACCGTTTTTCAATCTTGTGAAATTAATCATGTTTGTTCAGCCGTGAGGGTTTCGACGTATTCAATCAAAACTCCCCCTTACCACAAACTATTTTCCCATAATGATTTCAAAACACTTCAGTTTGTTTTAATCAGAATGGTTTTTCCAGAAAAATTAGTTTGTTTACCCATCACTTGTGAGTTCGGGGTTATCTCATCACCTTGTTCTCTTTAAAACCTTTTTGTAAAAATTTTAACAATATAAGATCAAACACCACTATCACTTGTAGAAAATCAAGTACAACTTAATGTCCCTGATTTACCACATGTAAGTCGAAATATCACAGTTACCATCCTGTGAATTTCTCAAGAAAGATGCCGATACCTGCTTCTCACTTACCAACCTGGAAGCTCCGGCAAGTCAGAAATTCAACCAACACATTTATGTACCCAAGCCTGACCAGTCTTGGGTGTGTTTTGAACATTTCTCTTTTCTTCGTAAAATTATTTTGCCCCTTTTACCTTTCCATCAGCCATTTTGTTAAAAATATGTTTAACATTGCTATTAAACATTTTTGCAGCATCAACACCTTTTGATTTTAGGTTTACGGCTCGTAATGGTGGAAAGTTCTCATCATTCATTAATGGAACTGTCTCTTCCTTTTTTACCTCAACTTGTGGCTCCTCTGATTTTGTGGAATCAGATTCATTGCCTGAACTTGGCTTGTCTGACTTGGATGAGCCAGATTCATCGCCAATAACTTTCTTTTTCTTCTTGTTTGTCTTCAGATTTGCATCTAAAGAATTCAATTTGCTTGACTTTGCCGTCGAGTGAATCGATTCATCAGAACTTTTATTCGAACCAACTGGTGATCCTGAAGACAAAATCTTCTCTAAATACTCTCTTGCCTTCTTCCTCTTTTTCCTCAGTTTGTCTTTTTGCCCCTGAGAAAGCTTCACTTTCTTTTCTTGAACTTCAGGTTCTTGAACCTACTGTTCTTTGGGCTTGACGTTGACTGGTTTCTTTGTCATTCTTTGAGATTCAACCCTCGATCTTCCCATCGATCTCCTCGAACAATCTCTGGCAATATGTCCTCTGATATGACAATTATAGCATCTTCTTGTTTCAAAATTCCAATTCTGGCAGTTAACAGCAATGTGTCCTCTAACACCACAGGTGTAGCACACTCTGTTATCGTACCATCCACTTCTGTCAGTCCAAACCTTCAGATCATAACATTGTTTGGCTTGGTGATAATTATTTCTCCTCTTCAATGCTGGATTTGTCTTTTGAGCACTATAGTCAAACCTGCACCACTTATTACCAACATTTTGTGAGTTTTCATTTTTAGATTTTTGTGATTTTTGATAATAATTGGATGACTTATCTGATGAACTTTTATTTTCAATTTTAGAATTTTTCAAATTTTTATCTTTATGTTTCTGTTCTGCATTCTTCTTAACAGGTTTTTGTTTAGAACATTCACCTGTTTCAGTAGATTGCAAAACAGTATTTTGAAATTTTTCTTCTAAAAATCTAAAAATATTTTTCTTTTCTTTTCTTTTTCATCATTAGATATTTCATCACAATCCTCAATTTTGACTTTGTCAAAATTTGTGACATTGTCACTTATTGGAACAGAATTGATCGGTTTTGGAGAAATATGTGATGCAGAAGTCACAAAACCTTTCAATTTATTCTCAAGCTCGGTAATTTTATTTCGAGCAATTTCAGCCTCATTTTCAAGCCGAATAATTTTCTGAAGATGAGAATTTATTTCAATCTGTTTTTCAAGATTATTTTTAAAAATAACAGATTTTTCATCTTCTAAAACCTTTATTTGACTTTGAAAATCTTTTTCAAATTTTAATTTTTCATGTTCAAAATTTTCAATTTTTTCTTTTAAAATTTTGTTTTCTGCTGTCAAATTGTTCACATCACTAAGCAGTTTGACATTTTCAAACTTCAATCTCTCACAACTTTCTCGTATTTCAAGAATCTGTTTATTATTAGATTCTTTCTCATCCTTCAAGCTTTTGATTTTCAATGTTAAACTCTCCACATCCTTCAAAAGTTTCACATTGTCTGCTTCTGATTTTTCGCATTTCGAACACACAATTTTAGAACTTGAAGATCCATTCTTCTTGGTTTCTTCTTTCTCGGAAATTACTTCTTCAAGAACCTGATGTTTTTCAGTCATCACAACTTCACATTTTGTTTGACTTGAAATCTGCTCCTCCTCATAATCTGAATCACCATGATCAAATATTGTCATGTTCTTAGCTTCTTGATCATCATTCACTGCTAACTGATTACCAGTACCAACTTCATCATCATGATCACCAGCATTACTAGGATCTGCTTCATTGTCATTTAAAGTTTCATCTTTTTCTTTTTCTTTCTCTTTCTCGGTTTTTACTGCTTCCACTTTTATTTCCTTTGGAAAGGATAATCTTAAAGAGTTATCCATGTTCAATGAACCATCTCCATCAACATCTGAATCACTTTCAGGCATCTGATCCCCATCATCTCCAGTGAATTTCCTAGGCTTCAGGCACTGGCAACTGCTGTCCTGTACACTCCCTGCTCCACAGTCGCAAAAAAAACCGACTTGATCGAGAGTAGACAACACGATGTCCTCGATGACAGACTTTTGCACAAACAGAACAACAACCTTTTGAAACAGTCAGATCACATGTATAACAGAAATACCAGTGCTGTTCCATAAAATTACTCCCACTAGACGTAAATGTACAAACTTTAGAAGCGAGGGCTTTTTCACTGTTACTATCATGATCAACCTTACTGCTTGACATCTTCAAACACTTGTTCGAATAAGCAGAACCACAATGTACGAATAAGTGGAATCACAATGTACGAATAAGTGGAATCACAATGTACGAATAAGTGGAATCACAATGTACGAATAAGTGGAATCAGATTTTACAAATAAGCGGAATCAGACTTGACAAATAAGCGGAATCAGACTTGACAAATAAGCGGAATCAGACTTGACAAATAAGCGGAATCAGACTTGACAAATAAGCGGAATCAGACTTAAAGTATCCGTATGAACGAAATCAGATGTTCAGATAAGCGAAATCAAGCACAATCTGTCAATGTCCGAATAAGCGAAATCAGGTCCGAAGCCAATTTGATCCATTTTTAGTCCGAATTTTGATGTGAAACTTTCATGGGTTTATCTTTGTCCAATATTACACACACTGTGAAATTTTGATCCGGTTTTAACCGATAAAACTTCCTGAAATGATGAAAGAAGGTGTAGAAGTCAGAATATGAGCGAAATCAAGCTAAACTCTTCTTCCTGAGCTCTGATACCACTTGTTGGATCGTTGTTTGACCAAATTGAGTCGATCAGAAGAGTTTTAAGTCCAGTTCAAAGGCGGAATCAGAGAACTAGACACAGAAACAGCTTGATAATCTAATATCTGTCACTTATATTGCATTTAACAACTATTACAACCTTGACATAAATCCGGCAGCACTTCGTTACAGTTCTGAAGTCATGTGTACCAAATGAATGACCAAGTGCACCTTATATAGTAGAGATGATTTCGCTTATGTGTACATGCCATAAAAGCGAAATCATTTGTTTCTGATTTCGTTTATATGGACATGTCCATATGAGCGAAATCACTTGTATCTGATTTCACTTATATGCCATGTTCACATACGTGGAATCACTTGTTTCTGATTTCGCTTATATGGACATGTCTATATGAGCGAAATCACTCCCTTAACTTCTAACAATCGTTTCTCGAACCTCGTGCACTGGATATCCTATCTAATCTTATCCTATTACATGATACAAGACGAAGTCAATAGACGTAATGCACCAACAGTTTCTTTGGTAAGTTCTACCTTAAACTTAATATCAAGAGTTCTTGTGAGTATAATTAGAAGTTTGTTAGGCTTATGGTCTATGAAAGACTTATTATTGCCTGAATTAAAACAGGACACTAAGAAGAAATTATCATTGGTAAATGATAAGGAATGTACCTGACGACATTATTGATATGTACTGCCTCTTGGCATTCATCAAGAGAGTTCAGGCATTTCCTTCCCTAGCCTCTTTATATACTTAGTTGCACCTTCCTTGGCAGTTTTATGGCATCTAGTTCTGATGTGGCCTTTCTCACCACAGCCGTAACAGACTGCATTCTTTATATCCCTACATTCATGGGACTGATTACCAGTTCCTTTGCAGATGCCACACGGCTTTGGTCTTTGTTTTATTCGACACTGTACCTAGTGCCTTTTATTGCAAGTTTTGCATACAGGTTTCTTACTGAACTTTTGGTGGTTCTTATTAAGCCCTAACTTGCCCTTTTTCTTAGATTTCTGGAAGTTATCCTCCTCCCTTTTCCTTTTTTCGCCGGTCTCAGTTTTGACGGATTCATTTCTCAACCTACCTAGTGTGAGTGGCTGAGATAGATCCATAGTGGATCTATAAGAAACAGGCTTTGAAGCTTTATCATGCTCCTTTATCTCTGGTGCTAAATCACCACTGCATTGTGCATTACGCTTAGATCTTGGGTTAACCGAATAGGGTATTATCCCAGATAATGAATTAAAGTCGGTGACATACTGTCGACAGTCCAGATTTTTCATTTTGAGAGTCAGAAGATCTGATTCCACCTTTTCCATTTCATGTCGTGGACAGTAAGTTTTTCTGATAAGGTCCATAAATTGAGACCATTCCATATTGTATAGGGGTATTTTCCCCGTGGACTTTATTAATGTTTTCCACCACATAAGGGCATTGCCCTTGAATGACTGTATACTTCATAGTGTCTTCCTTAGCACAACCGCTGGTCTCCACAACGGTTTCCATTTCGTCCAACCATTTTATGCAATCAATGGCTCCTTTCTCGCCATTGAAGTCTCTTGGCTTGCAAGAGAAAAAGTACTCGTAAGTACATCCCTTAGGGGAACGAAGCTCTTCGTTATACATTATCTCTTTTGGTTCATCCGTCACATTTGAAGTGTGAACAAAGCTCTCTTCATGAGCAATTGAATGTGGTTTTGAATGGGATTTGGAGCGAGTAGCACTCGGCTCCTTGAACCTTTTGATGACCTTTTCCATGGCCTTTCCAACTGTTGTGTCAAACACAGTGTCACACCCCCAAAATACCACATGCGGAAACCCCGCGAGGCGTGTGACGTACTAGGATCTAGCCATTAATCATACTGAACCATACACACATAAGATAAAATAAAACTTTCCATTAATTGTAATTGTATGATTCAAACATCAATTAGAAAATCAACTTGTTCAACGGAAGCATAGTAATTTATTCAACGTGTTTAAAAATGTAAATGTTCAAAACAATGTATAAAAGAGAAGCGTCCCCAAATGTCACGACCCATGACCACTCCAGCTTCTCAGACAGCAAGTTCTATAACAGTGTACCTAAGGACCTGCAAGCATGCAGAAAAGTGTATCAGACAACGCGGGTGAGTTCACAGTTTGTTTTAACCGCTTAATACCAAGTAGTGGCTTATGATATGTTATGTTGATAATAACTCAATACCGCAGACAGCCCTTTTTGCCCTTCTCCAATGCTCTATCAAACATTGGTCATGATTTAAAGTTATTAGTTCACACCTGTCCTATCCAGGTACGTCGTGAGGGTGCCAAACCTAATAGCGCTATCAACTAATAACCCCATTGCCCTACAAGAAACTAACCCGGTAGTATGATGGGACTTAAGTGATAGAAGTGAGTGTATTATCCAACATCAACGTTTACTGAGAACCGTTGCATATCCCCTGCAAGGATATGCGTTTGTGAAATCCGCCTCACATCCCCTACAAGGATGTGGGTATTTGAAAAACCGCCTCATATCCCCTACAAGGATATGGGTTTACGAAAATCTGTTTACAAGTTTTATCAGTTTGTTTGTCCCCACCGGACGCATGCTTGTTTTGAGAGAAGTGAACTCACCTTGGTTTGCTCGGTATAACTAGATATTCATTCACACTCAATCAGTCAAAGCCTATGGTATTCATGTATACGTAATCAGTTTGTGTTTGCATTGTTCTTGCGTAAATTATAATCATGGAGTGCATTCAAAGCAACGATCATTGAATAACACATAGCAGCTATTCCAACTCATACAAATCCACAATTCATATGCATGTTTCGTAATAGTACTTAACAGTTAAGTGAGCTATTCCTCATAAGCAAATCATGTTTTCCTCAATCATAATTAACATCATTAACAGGCAGGTAATAATCATTCAAATTTCATATACATGATAAACCACAGTCTGTTGATGGGTTTCCTTCACAGTGACGAAACATCAAAGTTTTTCGTCGACAGGTGGGTGACGAAACATCAAAGTTTTTCGTCGATAAGTTGGGTGACGAAACACCAAGTGTTTCGTCGTCGTGAGGGTGACGAAATATCGAGTGTTTCGTCGACAGGGTAGTTTCGTCACTTTACCAGCTAATCATGCTCACACAGAAACCCTAACTGCCACTGTTCCATTCATGTCAAAACGATCAATTACAATCATCCCTTAATCATTCCAATCCTCAATTATTCATGAACTCTATAATACCAGATCATCGTCATGTATGTATCCGAATCACATATTCACTTAATATTCATAAACAACTGATAACATATAATACAAACATCAAACAGAAACATCGACTATGTGCAGTGGACATGAATGAATACAATTCACAGAGTTCTCGTCCTGCAAGTTCTAGTCTAATTGATTTGCAATAGAACATCAAAACCCTAATTGATAAAATATGAGAGAACAACCTCTAACTAGACCCTACATCCACAGTGACCCTCAATCATCACACAAAACAATCAAACAATGAAACAAGCAGGTCTTAATCAGATAATCATATACTAACCGGTTACGAGATGAAACTATCAAGAGCTTCGAGAGGAATGGTGATTGCCGTCGGGTGCAAGGGAGAGATCTAGGGTTTCGTAAATTATCACGTTATGCACAGTTATGCGAATATAGGGTAATTATATAACTGCTTCGTGCTTGGGCATCATCTGGGCCACAAGCCCACACGATGAATCAGGGCTTCGATGAAGGACCATCCTTCGTTGTGATGTTGATGGCGAAAAATCTGGTGTTTCGTCGAGTAAGGGTGATGACGAAAGTCCTTTATTTCGTCGAGTAAGGTTTGTGACGAAAATCCTATGTTTCGTCGGGCAGGGTTTCGTCGAGTGTAGTTGGTCAAGGACATGTGACATAAACTAATTCTAAGCTTTTAATAATCACATATAACACTACCTCAATCATTTAGCAATCATACACATGTTATAACGCAAACAAATTACGAAAACAGAATTGTAAACAAGTAACGTGTCGAGGAAAGACCTTGAGAACTCGGGTTGTCACATCATCCCCAACTTGAAGGAAATTTCATCCCGAAATTTGATAAGTAGCCTGACAGCGATGAGGTGTCAAATCAGGATAACTGTGGATTTTCCCCGGGTGCCACATCATCCCCAACTTGAAGGGGAATTTCATCCTGAAATTCCTTAGTTGCACCAGGATTAGATTGTTTCTTTGGGAAAAGGTGAGGATATTTGAGCTTCATTTGATCTTCGCGTTCCCACGTGAACTCCGGTCCACGTCTTGAGTTCCAACGAACTCTCACGATCGGAATTCGGCTGTGCTTACAAACCTTGACTTCCCGGTCCATAATTTCAATTGGTTCTTCAAGAAACTGCAACTTGTCGTCAATTTTGAGCTCTTGAAACGGTACTACAAGTGTTTCATCGGACAAACACTTCTTCAATTGTGAAACATGGAAAACATCATGAACGTTACCCAACGCAGCAGGTAACTCAAGCTTGTATGCCACCTTACCAGTTCGTTCCAGAATTTTGAATGGCCCGACATAACGCGGATTAAGCTTGCCGCGTTTCCCAAAACGTACCATACCCTTCCAGGGTAAGACTTTTAACATGACGCGATCGCCTATAGCAAACTCCAAAGGTTTCCTACGCTTGTTAGCGTAGCTTTTCTGACGGTTGTGCGCCGCCGCCATACGATTTCTGATTTGTACAATCTTCTCAGACGTTTCGAGCACAAGCTCTGGGCCTGTGATCTGGCTGTCACCCACTTCAGCCCAACAGAGAGGAGATCGACATTTCTGTCCGTATAAAGCCTCGAACGGAGCTGCCTGGATACTGGTATGGTAACTGTTATTGTATGAAAACTCCACCAAAGGTAAGTGTCTCTCCCAACCCTTACCAAAATCAATAACACATGCGCGCAGCATGTCTTCTAATGTCTGGATGGTTCGCTCACTCTGACCATCCGTTTGAGGGTGATAGGCAGTACTCATGTCAAGACGTGAGCCAAATGATTTGTGCATCGCCTGCCACAAATCAGATATGAAATGCGGATCACGATCAGAGATGATAGAGGTTGGCACCCCATGCATGGAAACCACTTCCTTTGGATAGGTACCAGCCAGCTGCGAGAACTTGTTAGTTTCTTTGATTGCGAGGAAGTGCGTAGATTTTGTGAGACGGTCAACGATCACCCAGATGGTATCGTTTCCGTTTTGAGTTCTAGGTAGCCCAGTGACAAAATCCATGGCGATTTGCTTCCATTTCCACATGGGGATTTCTGGTTGCTGAAGTAGGCCTGAGGGTTTCTGATACTCCACTTTGACCTTTGAACAAGTCAAACATTTACTTACATAAGTTGCGATGTGGGCCTTCATCTTTGGCCACCAGTATAAGACTCGTAGATCCGGATACATCTTATTAGAACCCGGATGAATAGAGTATCGAGACTTGTGTGCTTCATCCATCACAAGATCTCTAAGGTTACCATATAGATGAATCCATATTCGCCCCATGAAGTAGTAAATGCCGTCCGATCTCTCTACGAGTCATTTCTCCATGCCGCGTAAATACTCAGTTTCAATGTTTTCCTCTTTCAAAGCTTCAATTTGAGCAGAATGGACCTGATTAGGGAGGTTTGAGTGAATAGTGAGCTGTAGTGCTCGTACACGTCTGGGTTTCAATTCCTTTCGACTAAGGGCATCAGCTACCACGTTCGCCTTGCCTGGATGATACTTGATGGCACAATCGTAATCATTCAAGAGTTCTACCCAGCGACGCTGTCGCATATTCAATTCCTTCTGGTCGAAAATAAGCTGGAGGCTCCTATGATCGGTGTAGATAGTGCATTTGGTACCGTACAGATAGTGCCTCCAGATTTTCAACACGAAAACCACGGCCCCCAACTCTAGGTCGTGAGTCGTGTAATTCTTCTCATGAACCTTCAGTTGCCGAGAAGCATAAGCTATCACATTGTTGCGTTGCATCAGCACGCAACCGAGACCCTGGATGGAAGCATCACAATATACCAAAAAATCTTCTGTACCTTCAGGTAGAGACAAAATCGGTGCACTGTAGAGTTTTTGTTTTAACAACTGGAAAGCCTCTTCTTGCTTCGTTCCCCAAGAGTATACAACGCTTTTCTGTATCAACGAGGTAAGAGGTTGAGCAATCTTCGAGAAGTCTTTGATAAATCTGTGATAGTACCCAGCGAGACCAAGAAATTGTCGCACCTCCGAAGGATTCTTCGGTGTAGCCAAATTTTTGACAGCGTCAATCTTAGAAGGGTCCACGTGTATCCCCATTTCGTTAACGATGTGGCCGAGAAAGTGTACTTCTCGAATCCAGAAATCACACTTAGAAAATTTTGCGTAAAGCTGCTCCTTCCTCAGGAGCTCCAAGATAAGATGCAGGTGTCGCTCGTGGTCCTCCTTGTTTTTAGTATAGATTAGAATGTCGTCGATAAACACGATGACAAAATTGTCAAGATATGGTTTACATACGCGGTTCATGAGATCCATGAATACCGCTGGTGCATTGGTTAGCCCGAATGGCATGACCAGGAACTCGTAATGGCCATACCGCGTGCGAAAAGCTGTTTTTGGAACATCCTCTTCTCGGACTCTCATCTGATGATAGCCCGATCTTAGATCAATCTTCGAGTAGAAGCTCGACCCTTGCAACTGGTCGAACAGGTCGTCGATGCGAGGTAAAGGATAACGATTCTTGACCGTCACCTTGTTGAGTTCTCGATAGTCAATACACATGCGGAAAGACCCGTCTTTCTTCTTCACAAACAAAACAGGGGCTCCCCAAGGCGAAGAACTGGGTCGGATAAAACCTCTATCCATCAGTTATTGAAGTTGATTTGATAACTCTTGCAATTCCCCAGGAGCCAGACGATAGGGTGCGCGAGCAATTAGAGCTGCTCCTGGTGTGAGATCAATATGGAACTCCACCTGACGATGTGGAGGTAAACCTGGAAGTTCTTCGGAAAAAAACGTCAGGAAATTCACGAACAACAGGTAGAACTTTGATTTTCTTCTCTTCAGAAGAAACGTCGGTAACGAGTGCTAAAATAGCAGGGTAGCCCTTCCGTAAACATTTATGTGCCTTCATAAATGAGATGATGTTGACGGTTGCACCACTTCGATGACCCTGGACAGATAATGATTCCCCACTAGGGAGAGGTACATGCACGATCTTCTCCTTGCAAAGTATATCTGCTCTGTATTTGGACAACCAGTCCATACCAACGGCTATATCAAAACTACCAAGAGTGATAGGGAGAAGGTCAATGTCAAACACTTGACCCATGAGATCGAGTTTACACCCTAAGAGTACATGCGAGGCTTTAATCGATTTGCCATCAGCTAATTCCACTACGTGCTTGTTTACAAGAGGTGTTGGAGTTAACCCTAACTGACGACTGAGCCCCAAAGACACATAACTCCAGTCAGCACCAGAGTCGAATAATACAGTAGCTAAAATACCGTTGATAGAGAACGTACCAGTTATGACGTTGCCATCGTTCCTTGCATCCCCTGCTCCAATCGTAAATGCTCTCCCGCGAGCGCCATTTCCACCGTTGGTTCCATTGTTATTTCCCCCATTGTTGTTCTGGCGATTACCCCCATTGTTGTTGTTGGCATTCGGGTTCAACTGTGGGCAATCCTTCTTGAAATGCCCTTCACTGCCACACTGATAACATCCCCTCTGATTACCCCGATTCTGCTGGGGTTGTTGCCTTTGTTGCTGCTGCTGGGGCTGTTGCTGTTGTTGCTTGGGGTGTGGGGCTCTACAATCCTTCGCCATGTGACCCACCTTGTCACACCTTTGACATGCTCGGCTACACTGGCCATAGTGGTGGAAACCACACTTATTGCACTTCGGCTGTTTTCCTGCGTAACCGGAAGTCTGACTGTGGTTCTGATTTTGATTAACCGAAGACGATTGACTAAAACTGCGACTGCTGTTGTTATCAGGCTTCTTTTATGACTGATTCAAGTTTGTTGCCTTGTATGAGTCATTCCACTTACGCTTGTTGTCGGTAGTGGGGGTGACAGTAGTAGCAGTAATAACGGTAGTAGCAGCAACACGTGGTGGTAGCGAGCCACGCTCCACCTCCTGATCAGTGATCTTGTGAGCCATCCTGATAATCCGTGGAAGGTTGTCGAGATTTGCTGCTGTGACTAACCCCTTAACTGGTGGTGCCAATCCCTTAATGTAGAGATTGATCCTGCGGGGTGGTGGTCGGGATAAATTAGGACACATGTTTGCCAGCTCGTGAGACTGTTTTGTGTAGGCCTCGATTTCCGATCCCTCCATTTTCAAGTTATAGTACTCGTTTTCTAGCTTTTGCACTTCATCACGAGGACAACACTCCTCTCTCATCAATTCCTTAAAATCCTCCCAAGTCGTAGCGTTTGCCATTTCAATACCCAGCTTCTGCACCTGAGCATTCCACCAAGTCAAAGCACCATCCTCTAAGGTGCCAGAAGTAAACTTCACCCTGTCCCCAGCTGGACAGTTACACATAGAAAAAACGGATTCGGCTTTCTCGAACCAACGGAGCAATCCCACGGGACCTTCAGCTCCACTGAAAGTTTGAGGCTTGCAATCCATGAACGTTTTGAATGTACACACAGGTGGATTGTTCTGGTTTTGGTTCACAGGTTGACCTAAAAACGAAAGAGGATACAAAACACAGGTAAGAGTTGAGTACGCGACACAAGATTAGAAAGTATTTGGCACATTTCCTACTAGCTTGATAGGCCGCCAAGGCCTCAGCCACACGTGTGTTAATCATGTTTGTCAGCTCGGCCTGTGTCATCGTGATATGACCACGTCCGCTCATGATTCTATATAAGAAAAGGAAAAGGTTAGGAGTCGGGATGAGGTAAGAGCCAATCCTCACGATAACTTCTACAGACTACTAGGTTCACGTCAGGCAACTGAGCGGAACCCCTTCCACACTTATTAAGCCTCACTGGGATTCACATGCACCCCACATTATTATTATGTGTGCACCCATAATAATAAGGTAATTTGCATGTTTATCTCAGTGCCTCTTAACTCACGCTAAAAGGTTCCCTCACATTCAAATAGCAAACGAGGGATAACACAAAACTAGGAATCACAAAAGGCGAAGGGTAGTGTCACACTATCAAGCTTCACTAAAACATGCAGCACAGGTAATCGCATCATGGTATCTAGTATGTAGTTTCATGCAAGTCGTGAGTGTGTGACTACTAAGCCAGTAATGCATAAAGTAAACAGAGTACGAACCTTGCGATCTAGAGCTGAGTGTCATGGTCGTTTTCGATACTGTTTGGTTATAGTATGGTTTTATGAAAACATTTTAAAACCTAGTTCACTATAACCAGTGGCTCTGATACCAAACTGTCACACCCCCAAAATACCACAAGCGGAAACCCCGCGAGGCGTGTGACGTACCAGGATCTAGCCACTAATCATACTGAACCATACACACAAAAGATAAAATAAAACTTTCCATTTATTGTAATTATATGATTCAAACATCAATTAGAAAATCAACTTGTTCAGCGGAAGCATAGTAAATTATTCAACGTGTTTAAAAATGTAAATGTTCAAAACAATGTATAAACGAGAAGCGTCCCCAAATGTCATGACCCATGACCACTCCAACTTCTCAGACAACAAGTTCCATAACAGTGTACCTAAGGACATGCAAGCATGCAGAAAAGTGTATCAGACAATGCTGGTGAGTTCACAGTTTGTTTTAACCGCTTAATACCAAGTAGTGACTTATGATATGTTATGTTGATAATAACTCAATACCGCAGACGGCCTTTTTGCCCTTCTCCAATGCTCTATCAAACATTGGTCATGATTTAAAGTTATTAGTTCACGCCCGTCCTATCCAGGTACATCGTGAGGGTGCCAAACCTAATAGCGCTATCAACTAATAACCCCATTGCCCTTCATGCAACTAACCCGGTAGTATGAGGGGACTTAAGTGATAGAAGTGAGTGTATTATCCAACATCAACGTTTACTGAGAACCGTTGCATATCCCCTGCAAGGATATGCGTTTGTGAAATCCGCCTCACATCCCCTACAAGGATGTGGGTATTTGAAAAACCGCCTCATATCCCCTACAAGGATATGGGTTTACGAAAATCCGTTTACAAGTTTTATCAGTTTGTTTGTCCCCACCGGACGCATGCTTGTTTCGAGAGAAGTGAACTCACCTTGGTTTGCTCAGTATGACTAGATATTCGTTCACACTCAATCAGTCAAAGCCTATGATATATTCATGTATACGTAATCAGTTTATGTTTGCATTGTTCTCGCGTAAATTATAATCATGGAATGCATTCAAAGCAATGATCATTGAATAACACATAGCGGCTATTCCAACTCATACAAATCCACAATTCATATGCATGTTTCGTAATAGTACTTAACAGTTAAGTGAGCTATTCCTCATAAGCAAATCATGTTTTCCTCAATCATAATTAACATCATTAACAGGCAGGTAATAATCTTTCAAATTTCATACACATGATAAACCACAGTCTGTTGATGGGTTTCCTTCAGAGTGACGAAACATCAAAGTTTTTTGTCGACAGGTGGGCGACGAAACATCAAAGTTTTTCGTCGATAAGTTGGGTGACAAAACACCAAGTGTTTCGTCGTCGTGAGGGTGACGAAATATCGAGTGTTTCGTCGACGGGGTAGTTTCTTCACTTTACCAGCTAATCATGCTCACACAGAAACCCTAACTGCCACTGTTCCATTCATGTCAAAACTATCAATTGCAATCAACCCTTAATCATTCTAATCCTCAATTATTCATGAACTCTATAATACCAGATCATCGTCATGTACGTATCCGAATTACATATTCACTTAATATTCATAAACAACTGATAACATATAATACAAACATCAAACAGAAACATCAACTATGTGCAGTGGACATGAATGAATACAATTCATAGAGTTCTCGTCCTGCAAGTTCTAGTCTAATTGATTTGCAATAGAACATCAAAACCCTAATTGATAAAATATGAGAGCACAGCCTCTAACTAGACCCTAAATCCACAGTGACCCTCAATCATCACACAAAACAATCAAACAATGAAACAAGTAGGTCTTAATCAGATAATCACATACTAACCGGTTACGAGATGAAACAAGCAAAAGCTTCGAGAGGAATGGTGATTGTCATCGGGTGCAAGGGAGAGATCTAGGGTTTCGTAAATTATCACGTTATGCATAGTTATGCGAATATAGGGTAATTATATAACTGCTTCGTGCTTAGTCCTCATCTAGGCCACAAGCCCACACGACGAATCAGGGCTTCGATGAAGGACCATCCTTCGTTGTGATGTTGATGGCGAAAAATCTGGTGTTTCGTCGAGTAAGGGTGACGACGAAAGTCCTTTATTTCGTCGATTAAGGTTTGTGACGAAAATCCTATGTTTCGTCGGGCAGGGTTTCGTCAAGTGTAGTTGGTCAAGGACATGTGACATAAACTAATTCTAAGCTTTTAATATCACATATAACACTACCTCAATCATGTAGTAATCATACACATGTTATAACGCAAACAGATTACGAAAACAGAATTGTAAACAAGTAACGTGTCGAGGAAAGACCTTGAGAACTCGGGTTATCACACACAGCTTGGAGATTAACTTCATTAATATTGAGGTTCTCCTTTGTAGTATCATTAGCATTCCGCATCATCAGTTTCACAACTGTTGTTTGCCTCTTTCGAGTTTGCCATACTCGAGGCTTAGTACTAAACATCAAATTTAAAAATAATTAGTCATCATCCTGATGATCTAACATAGATTAACCACGGCATTATTCAACCGTATAGGCTATTAAGTTCCGAACATTCCTAATGAATGTTATTTGGAAGGATATCAAATATTGTTTAGCCTAGGTCACATGAGAACCATCAATGGCATTTAAGGTTTGGACCGAGTCCATTATCTATTTGACAGGGGATCACAATCTCACAACTGTCTTTGTCATAAAGACGATCATGAATAGCTCGAATGCTAGACTTAAAGGACTTTTAATATATATATATGGCACAGAGGCCCGTCACGAGTGACATAGAAGGATATGGCATAAAGCCTAGTCATGAAGGGCATAAATAATCATATGGCACGAAGGCCTTGTCGCAAGGAATTTAGATATGGCACAAAAGGCCTGTCTCGGAGGACATTATAAAATCTGGCACAAAAGGCCTGTCACAAAGGATGTTAACATTTAGCATGTTAACTTGTCACAAACGACAAATTATAGCACATTGTCTTGTCATGAATGACTAAAAAAATAACTCGTTGGTTTGTCACAAAGACATTAATTTATAAGCCGCAATCTTATTAGATCAGGGGCTTTAAGATTTGAACATAGTTCTTCACCTTTGGACATGGAGTCATAGACTACAACTGTCATCGTTTTGAAAGATGATTCATCTTGGCACAAAGGTAAACCAATTGACATCACTAATGGATGTTTATATACAATCATCGTGTTTGACGATATTAGTCATGATCACATTGATCATATAGACTATTAGGTTTGGGTATAACCCACCACTTTGAACAGGGGATCATAAAGATCACCACTATCTTTGTCTTATCGACAATAGAGTAAAGTATAACCCGTAGGCACTTCATCACTAGGGATGTTAATATTATGTTCATCATATTGATGGTTTTAGTCATGATCACTTTGACCATATAGATTATTAGGCTTGAGCATAGCTCATCACCTTGGACAGGGGATCATAAAGATCACAATGTCAATGTCTTAAATGGACAACATGCTATAGCCCGTAGGCAAAACATCTCCAAGGATGTTAAATATGATCATCGTATCAGATGATATTAGTCATGATCGCATTGATCATATAGACTATTATGCTCGGACATAGTCCAATATCTTTAGACAAGGGGTCGTAGACCACAACTGTCGTCTTATTGGACAACAAGTATAGCTCGTAGGAACTTCATCGCTAATGGATGTTTATGGTATGATCATCGCATTGATGATACTCGCCATGATCTAATTTGATCATATAGGCTTTTAAGGCTTGGACGTAGTCCAAATACCTGGATGGCCGGTGTGGTTACTCAAGTCACACTGCCAAGAGTGTTAACATGTTCTTAGATGTTTGTAGGATCGGATTGCGACCTAAACGAGTCGTTCGGAAGAGTTCTAGTCCGTTTCAGAGGCGGAAACTAAGAAACGAACGTGTAAACAGCTTGTTTCACACTTTAACCCTCTTTTATATTGATATAACAACCTTTACAGTCGAAAGAGAAACCGGCAGCACTTCGGTATCACTCGGCAAAAACTGTTCGAACTGTTACAAATGACAAGACACGAACCCTATTTATAAGCTACATGATTTCGCTTGAAACACTTGAAGCGAAACCTTCAAGCGAAATCTAATACAACTCTTGAAGCGAAATTTACAATTTACAATCTTTGTCTTCAAGCGAAATATAATAAACTGATTCCATGCAAAACTTGTATATTCACGTGAATATATCATGTGATGATGTCATCCTTGATGTCACTTGGATGATGTCATCATGACATCATTCTTGATCAACTTCGCAACGAACCGAGACTCGATATAAGACGAAGACGACAGATGTGTGCACCAACAGACTCCCCCTCAGATGTTGACGAGTCTTAAGTGTCGAGTCTTCTCAATCTTCAGTCTTTATCAGTCTTTGAGCTTCCTTCCAGATCTCTACCTGGCTATATTCTATCTCCAATTCTCTCTCTCTCTAACAGACTCCCCCTCAAAACATGCTGGGATCGTAGTCTGGCTTTTACAGAATTTTAGAATCCTCAGGTATCGGAACCTGACACTCTATCTGCTATCCTGCACATCCTCTACCCAAAAATAAGATTCACAAGAATAAAATATTTAACAATTTATCAAATTTCATGCACCAACACTGATCCTTCTCCAATCAAAATACAATCAAACATTAACAATGATCATTTAACGAAATTTTTATCTCTGAAAAACTTTTCAATCAAATTTTCCCAAACCTGTTCGTCATGTTCAGCACTCGGAATTTTGAAAATCAGCTTTTCAACATCAGTTGTCTAAAATCTTTTTGAATTTTTTCAAAATTTATGCTAAAACACACCGAAAATATTTTTGTATTTTGAAATAACAGAAATAAAAAGCAGTAAAGAAATATTTACAAACTATATTTTTGTGAGTTTGTGTAAGAGGATCATATCAGTTTTTGAGACAAGTCACCAACACCGTTAAGCTTCATTTCATTTTAAGTTCTAAACAATTCACCTAGATTGTCAGTATACTTGTCCACTTAAATTTTCACACAAAGTTCAACTGCTTCGAGATACGAATTAGTGTTTTAGGACTTAAACATCTACATGTGTCCCACCTCAGTATATACTCCCGTATCCAGACCCCAGTATTCAGTCTTACAGGTGAGTATACCACAGATGATATCTGTAAGGGGAATAAATTATGCAACCGTGATAGCTCAGGTCAGAACTTCCGTTCAGCAGAGAGCCTAGTTGACTTTTAGGTGTGTCCCCTTTAGAGGATCTTTTGAATTACAACAGCCATGATTAGCATTTTTCAATGTTTCATCATTTTTTAGCTGAGGGTGGTGCTATTTTTCAAGCAAGTAGAAAGTATTCTCCGGGGACTAGGCCATTGCTTCCGCAAAATCAGAAGTCCCGGGATAATACCCCAGATATCACTGAGTATAAAGACCTAGTATCTCAGAATAAGGGACCTTTCAAACAAGATTTCAGGGGTTACCTATATATCCTGGAGGTGTTCCCCACTTAGACGCAAGTAAATTTTATGTTTATATCTCGTCACAATTTACTAAATGTGTAAAAACCTACTGACATATCCACAGTGAGATCGTTTATCACATTTTTCTTTACATTTCTTTAGCATGTTGTGACAGTCCACTGATGTACTATCATTTCCTCTTTTTACAACAAAACTCATTTTTGATTTTATCATGTTTTTGGCTTTTTTTTTTCAAATTTTCAAATGTTTTTGAATTTTCTGAAATTTTTACTCCCCCTAAAATACAAACACATTTTAGGAAATTTGAAAAACCAACTGTACAATAAAATGACAACTGATATCAAATCACTTTAATTCGCCATCCTCTTGGCATGAACAATCAGAACTCCCCCTCACAACAAACTATTTTCCCATTGATTTCAAAACACTTAAGTTTGTTTTAATCAAATGGTTTTTCTGGAAAATAAGTTTGATTTTACCAATTGTAGGTTAGGGGTTTCATCACATTGTTTCTCAATCATTTGTAGAAAATCAGAAACAATTTAATGTCTCTGATTTACCACTTGTAAGTCGAAATCACTTTCGTGAATTTCTCAAGAAATGTGCCGATTCCTGCTCCACTTAAACCAACCTGGGAGCTCCGGCAAGTCCGGTTTTTACTCAAACATAACGTCCACCCAAGCCTCACCAGCCTTGGGTGACTTTGGTGGCAAACATCTGCCCCACCAACATTTTGATTTATAAAATTCTTGAGCACCTTTTACCTTTCTGTCAACCATCTTACCGAAAATATGTTTGACTTTCCCATTGAAAGCCTTCTCAACATCAAATTCTCCCTTATCAGCGAAGAATTGATTTGAGATCTCTACCTTTCCCACTTTCGACTTCCAATTTTCCTTTGACAATGAAGGAAAATTTTCATCGTTCACCTCAGGAACGGAATTCACAATCTTTTTCTCAACAATTGACTCCTCTGATTTTATGGAATCAGACTCATTGTCAGAACTTCTTTCAGATTTTACAACCCATTTTTGTTTGGTTAAGTCACCTCTTCTTTTGTAAAATCGTTTTGAACTTTCACCTTTTTCAGAAATAGAATTTTCAAACACTTTTGATTTCTCAGTTGATTGTTTCTTCTCAAAGACAAGTTTTTCTTTCAGTTTTGAGTTAGAAGTAACTTCCTGTTTTGTGTTGTTGGACTGTTGACAATTCCAAGCAATATGTCCAACTTTTTGGCATTTGAAGCAAGTTCTTCTATCAACTCTTTGAGCAAACTTCTTCACATTCCTCTTTACCTCAGCAAGAAACTCTTGATTCGACTGCTTCCAGAATGGTTTCTTCTGCTCATCTTCACAACTTCCACCTGCAACAAATTTTGTTTTTGGTTTATAAGTTTTCTGATTTTGATAATTTTCAGGAGGAATAAATCCTAAACCTTTCTTTTTGAGATTTCCGTTGTAGTTTGGTTTCTTTCGATAACCATAACCAGAACTATAACCCTTTTTCTTGTTCAATCTTTGTTGAACTCTTGAAGTGTATTTTTTAGGTTTTTCATCAAGATTTAAATCTTTTATATCAGAAATATTAATTTCTGTTAATTTGAAAACCTGTTTGATCATTTCAGTTTTTACACTTCTGATTGGAAATTCCTCATCAGAATATAATTTGTCTGAATCATTCAAAGTATAAGCCACTTTGATTGATCCGTCATTCAAATTAGATTTTGATAACAGGAATTCTCTATTGTAAACCCTATTAACCGGTGAACTCGGACTCTTTTCTGATGAACTCGGACTTTCAGACTTAGACTCCGGTTTTGACTCCTCATCCGTATCCAACACCTGATCGACAACTTTCTTTACTAACTCAGACTCATGATCAGTGTCAGACGCTGTGAATGTAACATCAATATTGTCTGGTAATTCATCAATGATTTCAGACTTTAACTTGATGTTGACTGCCTTTTTTAGACGCTCTTCATTTGGATTCCTGGGAGAATAAGTTTCATGGATCGGGGGCGGACATCTGTTATACTTGACACTTGGTTTCTTACCAGTATCAGTATCTTCAGTCTTTTTGTCCATGAACGCTTCTAGACCTGCAACAGTAGGATAAACACGATCAATCAAATAATCACAAGTAGTATAGCTTAGTAACAATCGTTTAATCCTTTCACTCTCAATCTTTTCATGTTCCACATCCTTCTTCAGCTGAGCACAATCTTCGATGTACTCATTGATGACTTTCTGCTTTGTCATTAATGTTGCACTCATTTTATCCATTGCTTTTTCGGTTTCTGTATTCGTCTTTTTCAGACGATCAACTGTCCTGTTCAATACATCGTACGACTCCTTCACATACTTCACATCAGACAGTAAATCTTCTTTAATCTTCTCTAATTCAGCAATCTTCGTATCTTTCTCTTCACAAGCTTTGCAAGACTCTGAACACTTCACACATGGTTTTTCAACTTCAACCATTTTTTCAACTATCTTTTCAACCTCGACAGTCTTTTCAACTTCAACGAGTTTCTCTATCTCAACAATTTTTTCTACTTCGACCAGTTTTTCAACTTCAACTAATTTTTCAACTTCGACTAGCTTTTCCACCACTTTCTCCACTTCAACGATTTTCTCAACTACTTTCTCAGTCACTGGTTCAACATTTGCTTCTCCAGCTTCTGTCTTTGTCTTTTCATCAGCTTGCATTTTTGTTGCTTCCAGCTCTTTCCTCAATCTTGCCATCTTCTTCTGATACAGCATCTCCATTTTATCTGCAAAAAACAAATTAAAACTAGTAGGATCAATGCCTTTTCTGGCTCTGTTGAGATGTTCTTCCTCATCATCGGTATCCACATTGCTTCCAATATCTGAAAAAATTGGGATTCTTTTCTGATTAACCTCATCTTCACCTAGAATTCGAGCAACAAAGCCTGATTCTGATGGAATGTATTTATCCCAACTAAATCCCTCGGCAACTTTTTCGTCATCTTGATGAATAAGTAAAGCTTTCTTCTTTACATCACCAGTAGCATGAGCATGTGTAATTTGAGGTTGTTGAGAAGTCTGATGAAAAATTGATTTCTGATAATAGTTGTTCTTTTCTTGATTCTCAGTTGCTACTTGGTTTTTACACTCTCGTTTAAAGTGTCCTTTTCCTTTGCAACGGAAACAGGTAACTTTCGATTTATCAAAACCCAATTGAGAGGTAGCCATTCCTCGAAATTCATCTCTGCCAGTAATCTCTTGAAATTTTTCAGCTCTCCTCCAAGCACTTGCTAAGCACCACTTGATATCCATCACTTCAAGTTCTTCAGCATCAATTTGGTCGTAATCTTCTTTGGTAAGCATCGGATTGCCAATTTTCCCACCAATCAAACTTTCGTAAGATTCTAACATAGTAACCAATGATGCCATGTGCTGCTTGGCAACTTCCGGAGACAAATTCTGGCCATTTTGAATATTTAAGGTAACATTGCATTGGAGACTTGTTGAAGACTTGATGTTGTAAAGTTTGGATCAAAACTCGAGAATGATGAAGATCCACCACTTTGAGTAACATTACTCTTTGTTCCGGATGAACCATCCGCACTGAAACCAGTTTGAATCTTTGGGCTAGGACTGGGAGTAGCCTCAAACTTGTTCCCTCGGTAGTACAAACTGACATCTTGTTTGGCATTCGGATTCGTCATGATCGCTGTTTTCTGAATATCCAACTCATGCTCTTCAATCTTTTGAATAAACTTTGCTAGACTCATATTCTCAGATTTTCTCATGTGTTTGATAATCAACAAATAAGTTCCCCATTTCTGTTGTGGTAATGCCTCAGCAAGTTTATCCACCCATTCCTCATCATCCTTCTTGATATCCAATCTCCCCATTTCCAAGACAAGATGACAATATCTGTCAATTGTCTGTTTCGTTGATTCGTAATCAAAGGCTACAAACATATCGAATGATTTCTTCAGCAATGCCTTTCTGTTTTTAATCATATCCGCACTTCCTTTGAATTTCTGAATCAATGCTTCCCAGATTGACTTAGCTGTATTGTCGTGTTGAAGCAAAACAAATATATCTTCTTTGATTGCCTGTTGAAGAATACTGATCATCATTTTCTCACTAGTATACTTCAATTTGTCAGCTTCCGTAAAGTCACAGAAATCCTTTACAAGCCCACGTTCGTTTTTCGGTTTTTCATAGTCTTTCTCTAACGAACACCATGCATCAAATTTGTAAGCTTGCACCCAGTTCTCAAATCGATTTTGCCATCCTTTGAAGTCTTCAATGTACATGAGCTTTGGCGGCTTTTGATGCGTTCCCGTTTCATTTTCACTATATAAATTTTCAGCAGCAGTAACTGGAGCGACTGGTGTGGCAAACGCGTTGTAGAAATCCTCTTCCATGCTTCAGTAATTGGCAAATACTTCGGAAAACACCTTGCAAGTACCTTTACAATCGCAAACAAAAATACAATCAGTTTAAACGTTTATCAATTAACTGAAACAAACTGGTACTCAGACTGTCGATTTTTTGTGCGGACTGAACGTTGACCAACTGTGCGAACTTCTAGGACCCGAATCGAAATCAAACGACTTGACCCTTTAAAATCTTTGAACTCCAAATCGTACGAGAATTTCAAGCGAGTCGATGACTTTAATACGCGACTTGACTGATAAAACGACTGATCGAACCGTGCGAACCGACTAAACTCCAAACCTTTTGTTTAAAACAACCTTGAGCCGAGTAAACAAACTTGTAGTATCTTGGACCCAAAACAAACTTATCAAGTTTTTTAAACTATTTAGTAAACATACAAAAGTCGAGTATATTATACTAATTTGTGCCAAGATTAAATGCAACTGACACCAACATGTGAATACAAAATATAACCGACAAACTCTCAATACACGATGTAATCACATGAACGAAGCTTTCAATACACACAACCCTATATCAACAAATATTATCAAATGATGGCAATCTGAACTTCTATTTTCGATACCTGAAACCTTTAAAATTAAAATGATACTATCAATGCAAATCGACCACACATGCTAAAGCTGGCAACAACACATGATTTGATAATCACATAGACTGATAAAGTTGACTAACACAACAATTTTCAATATTAAAAATGATCACATAGAAATCTAAATGTTGAACATGGCTGACAAACTTTCACGTGATGTACTAAACAACAACAAACTTAATAGTGATTTAATCAATGAACATCATATGCAATACACATAAATCGATGCAGTTTACTACCAAACGATTTCACATGAATGATAATTTCTAGATAATCAGCTCTTCACATGTACTCTGACTTAAGATCACATGCAACCGACACACTCAATGAATTCTCCTATCTCAACTACCTCGATTTATGTAGCACTTTTGAATTCTAATTTGGCCGTTCAATCTTATCACATGTTTCAATATACTGACACAATCAAAGTAATGACACAATTCAATTAACTTTCACATGAATTACTGAACCATTTTCAATCGGTGGGTCGGTTTCACAATACACGAGATAAACTTCAAGTGAAACAGTTTCGCTTCAAACACAGCCAAACTTCAAGCGAATTCTAACACAATTCTCAAGCGAAATCTTCAATTTCGTTTCAAACTCTAACTTTTTCAAGCGAGAGCCAGTGTTTCGCTTCAAACAAATACCAAATTTCAAGCGAACGGGTGTTCTAATGTGTAAACTCAAGCGAAGGCCTAGATGATGTCAGCAAATGTCGAACACTTGAAGCGAAATCACACAAAATTACAAGTTTTAGCCTGATTTTAAACTTGAACCTTTCAAGGATTGATTAAAACATGATTATGCACAACATATGTGATATTTGTTCGATTTTATCCGTTAAAATGTTTGAAATTTCGAAAAAGAATGATGTAGAAACAGAAATCGTGGTGAAAACCGGCTGTTTTTGGCAAGAACTCCTCGTCCTGTGCTCTGATACCAATTGTAGGATCGGATTGCGACCTAAACGAGTCGTTCGGAAGAGTTCTAGTCCGTTTCAGAGGCGGAAACTAAGAAACGAACGTGTAAACAACTTGTTTCACACTTTAACCCTCTTTTATATTGATATAACAACCTTTACAGTCGAAAGAGAAACCGACAGCACTTCGGTATCACTCGGCAAAAACTGTTCGAACTGTTACAAATGACAAGACACGAACCCTATTTATAAGCTACATGATTTCGCTTGAAACACTTGAAGCGAAACCTTCAAGCGAAATCTAATACAACTCTTGAAGCGAAATTTACAATTTACAATCTTTGTCTTCAAGCGAAATATAATAAACTGATTCCATGCAAAACTTGTATATTCACGTGAATATATCATGTGATGATGTCATCCTTGATGTCACTTGGATGATGTCATCATGACATCATTCTTGATCAACTTCGCAACGAACCGAGACTCGATATAAGACGAAGACGACAGATGTGTGCACCAACAATGTTAACAAGGATTAATTGTCTTAAGAGGGTTTTACCATCATAGCCATGTTCATTGACATATAGGATAGGTTATACCATTAAGAGGATCTTTTGAGATTATTTAGCTGATCGATAAAGTTCGAGTAAAATCGGAACTATCGTTCGATAAAGGACGAAATGAATACCTATATAAAATTTTTAAAACTTCCCATAAATCATTAGGAAATTTATAATAGTGCCTCAATCGGGACTTTTAGTAATTCATTTGTCCACATAGGGACTTTAAAGCAACTCTAGTCTATGTAGGGACTAAAAGGAAAATATAAGTCCGTATAGGGACTATAAGATATGTCCACATTTGGATTATTATGATATATCATGTCCACGAAGGGACGTTATTAAACAGTTGTCCTCACAGGGACTTTAAGTCGAAGATACGTCCTCATTCGGACTTATTAATGAATCAATACGTCCTTGAAGGGACTATAATGAAATATTGTGTCCACAAGGGATCTTAATGAAATAGTCTGTCCATAAAGGGATTTTGATGAATTAGCATGTCCACGTAGGGATTGCGATGAAATAATATGTCCTTGAAAGGACTATAATGAATTACTATGTCCGCCAGGGGACTTTAACAAAATAATATGTCTACCAAAGGACTTCAATAAAATAATATGCCCATAAAGGACTATAATGGAGTATAATGTCCATGAAAGGACTATATTGAAATACCGAGTCCACAAAGGGACTATTTTAAAATAGTGTATCGACAAAGGGATTTCTAATGAAATCACACGTCCATGAAAGGACTATATTGAAATAGCATGCCCACCGAGGGACTTTATTGAAATATAATGTCCACGAAGGGACTAAATAGCAAATGCCCATACAGGGTCTTAAGTTGAATGGTATGTCCACACAGGGACTATATAGAATAGATAGGTCCTTATATGGACTTAAAAGACAATGAATATCACTGAAGAAGGATTCTCTAACGCATCCCTTGCTTCATTTTGATTGTTTCTCTTCTTTGTTTACCGTACACGTTAGGGACACTAAAGATCTTAGTGAATAAAGTAAGTATTCCAATCAGGATCCGTTATAGAAGTAGAATTCAAGGATTTTATGGTTATGAATGATATGGATCACGGATTAGGTTTTGACTAATATAATCCAAGTCTGGGATTCCAAAACTTGGAGATAAGAAATAAGGATCAGTAGTATCCACTTGTATTATTTTCAATACGGGAGCCTTAGGGACCTCTTGGTATGGACTCCAAAGTCTGATTAAAATTCAATGGGTTTGGTTTTAGGAATGAGTCCATGAAGGTCTCCCTCCAAACCAGTCGCACGCTTTCCCTAGCCGTGATGTGAAGCTTAACATTCCTTGGCTTCGGATGAGGAGAATCTCCATCAACGGCTTCCTTGCTTGGCGACATATTCAAAATACATAAAATCGAAAACAATGTTTACTTAATAGGAATGAGAGTATTCCTATGTTAAGCCTAGACTCAAAAGGTCTAAGGAATATGCTACTGTGTCATTTGAGATTAAACACTAAGGGCTAGTGTTTAATTCACTCAAACGTTGGCTCTGATACCAACCTGTCACACCCCGATATTTCCACATATTACCGGTGGGCCCGGTGGGGAGTATCGTGACGTAGTTGATATCATTATAGTCAAATAACACAATTATAGCACAGCGGAAGTCTTGGAATACAGAATATTATTACAAACCCAATGTCTTAAAATATCAAGTATTTATTATAGACGAGCTTGTAATATCAAATCCACAGGCGGATCATTACAGAACGTATAAAATGAAGTTTAACAGACTTTAAGGCATCTTTAAGGATTTGCAAGATCCTCTATTTCGACACCGAGCAACTCCCAGCCTATTACGAGTAGTACCTGTCACTTAGTCTTTTGAAAATACGTCAGTTTACACTGTTAAATACAATTAACCGACTCTTTTGAAAAGAGTTTATGAAAATTGATTTAGGTGCACAAGGCACGAAAACATTTATAACTTGGGACAATCTTTAATAAAATATTGTATACAGTTTTACATGTTTGTCATACAATTGGGGCCGGTTTGGAAGCCGGTCATGATTAACCGACTCACCACTTACAAAACCCACAAAGGAGTTATCCCCAACTTGTGGGTAATTTAATATTTAGCATTTTCAGCTGTCGGGTGTATGCCTACACCCCGTTCATAGGTCGTGGCCATTAATAACTTAAATGAGCCGAGGATATCCAGGACACGGTCGTTAACCCCCAATGTTTATGTTATCAAACAAAACAGATTAAAACGGGTTATGCAGATTTATTAAATCACAATCTGATTAAATGATCTCATACCCGACCAAGCGGTATTAATATACCGTATCCCAAGCCCGTATAAGGGAAAACAAGTTAAAAGTATTTACCTGAGCAAATACTTGATTCACAGCAAAATAACTTAGTTGTATCCAATCTAACTAAATGCAGGTAGCTTTTACCGGGTGGCTCTAATCTGGAGTGATGGTAATATATAACCAATTCCAAATGCTAACGGTCTTACTTAAGTCGTAGACTTAGACCGACTAGCTTAAAGTATCTAAAACGGTACAATATGCTAGATTAAGCGATGACCGGAATAGAATGTGATTTAGACCCGACAAGTTTGGATACTTGTATAATATGGGTAAACTAAACACATTCTGGATTTTGAAGATTTAATGATAAGGTTAAACCCATTTCGGCTAATTTATGTAAACTAGTCACATAAACCGAACCGAACGCATAAATGCATAACGGGTAACCAAATGAACCATATACAAGTCCCATATGTTATTATGCTTAAAATATGTTAATACATCAGTATGATGTTAACATATATGCCCAAAAAGTATTTAAAACCAATTTAAGTCCCGTAGGGGTATTTTGGTCATTTTAATATTTATAAAAGAGGTTTTTAAGTAAACTGATATTCTGGTCTATAATATTCAGTGAAAATATTTATTTTATGATGTTAAAACAGTAGGATATCATTCATATGTGTAATTTACCATTTATGGCCAAACTATGCCCCGAAAGGGTATTTTGGTCATTTCACATATGATTTTAAGGACATAATTGGAAGTCTGAGTTCATGACTTATACCTACTGTGAAAATATTGAAATTTATTTATAATTTCAGTAGATAATAAGTCTTAGGTGCAAGTGATAGTTTTAAACCACCCTATGCACCTAATTAGCGTAAAAAGTCGATAATTGACGATATTTAAGATGTTTAGGTGATTCTGAGATTTTGATCAGCCTTGAATGCTTAAAAGAATTAATTTATCATATCAAACCAGTAGAAAAAGGTTTGGTATGCTAATCACATGTAAATCACATTTTATTAGTAAAAAGGGAATTATCGTCAATTAAGGAATTTATACGAGAACTCTAAGTTATGGTCAGTTTCTAATCTTACCAAATATTCCAAAAATTCCTAAAAATGATATCTTAACAGTTGGTAATGAGTTTTGGGTTAAATTCTATGTTTAAACATATATTATGCACCATAGCGTAAGTTAATTAATAAAAAGCTCAATTTTACGATATCGTGCATAACATTGTTTTGAAACCAGAGAATCATGTCAAATTAATTTAGACATGCTTATATATCAGTACTTAACCTATTTATATGCTCACAAATTCAAAAATCTCTTTTTTTTGCTAAAAAGGGCATAACGGTCAACTATAAGCATAATAACAGAAACTAGCATACAATTCAAAATATAAATGACCAGGTAATATAACATCAAAGGGTTATACTACCACATAATATGGTACTAATGGAAGCTTAAAACCTAGAAGAATTAAGCTCAATCGGGTCAGAACTGAAAGTCAAAGCAAAAGTCAAGCTTTTGCAACTTTCGATTGTGAACCGACCCTAAACTCAGAATTGTCGGGTTGAACATGCTTAGACATGTTCTAATATTATTTACTAAGTTATTTAACTGATAAAATATGGTTCATACCTTCTGCATTGTTAATTTTGATTATTATTTAAAAATCTGACCCATTTGACTTTTTAATTAAATAGTTTGACTCGACAATTAACTATGCAAATGAGAAAATTAGGAGGTGCCCTTTTAAGGGATTAACACCTACCTAATTATGGTCACATAGCCATATTCACATCGAACAATGGTTGGCCATTTGAGTTTAAACCGAGAGTCAAAGCCTTTTTACGTAACTTTGACTTTTCGGTTTTTAATTAACAAAACTGAACTAAAGAGGGGGCTAAGACACTTACAAAGGGTCCTAGCAATCTTTTCTACTAAAATGAGCTTCCTTATGATCAGGAATCCCAGAACTTGAGAGGAGAAGATGATTTGAATGATTTGTGCAATGAACTAGTGCAACACAAGGCCTATTTATACTTGAAGACCTTGATTCTAGATCATCACAGGTGTAATGGGAGTGTTTAGGATCATCCCAGGTGTCCTAGTGGTATTCTAAAACCAACAACAAGCTCCTGGTATCGAATGTTTAAGTCGGTGAATTGTAGAAACCTGCAGCTGGCAGTGTTTTTCTGCGCTGGGCACTCTCTCGCGGGCCGCGTAGGATTCAGGGGTGGGTTTACGCGCCCCGCGACAACCCTTATTTCAGGTGAAAATTGTTTTAAGTTTGGCAGTTTCAGTCCCTGGTTCTTTATAACTTTTATAACTATCATTTTAGGCACAAAAAGCCCTTGTAGTTAGTTTGTAGAGGATCTTGGGGGTATAACCAAACATCGTTAGGCCCGGTTTCGTTAAACGATCACCGAAAACACAAGTTTCGTCTCGTAGACGCTTTTAACCCTTATTCTTGGAAACTTACATAACGATCTCGAAAACACGTGAATTTGATAACGCTTATTCTTGGGAGTATAATCGAATATTACGAAGCCCCAGGTTCGTTAAAGGGTCACTCAGAGGTAAGAATTAACATGTTGACACGTTTAACCCCTGTATCTTGTAAACTTTTGTTTTCTTTCACAAACGGCTTCTTATTTCCGAATAATTACTCGTTTAAGAATATATTCATCGTGTGTGATCAATCAGAGGCACAAGTTTGGCATGTTGACACTTTTAGTCCCTTCGTATACATATTTTCATCGTTTGTCAACCTTAGTCCTTCAAACTCAAACTTTCACATGTTTAGAGTTTAGGACACGTGTCTTCACATAATTGGACACGATTTTACGAGGTGTTACAGATATATATATATATATATATATGGTAAGGTTATTATAAAAAAGGTTAAAAGTGTGAGAAGTGTGAGAAATATTGTGGATGTGACATGTGTCCTAAATCTAAATTAATTCAAAAGGGTAAACAAGTAATTTTATCATTGATTTAATTAATTCAAAACCTTCCATAACCGCCACCCTTATTTATAGGAACAGGATTTTTTTAAAGATCTCTATAAAAACACTACGAATAACACTGCAACCACCATTCAGCACGTATATAACACCATTCAATAATTATATAACACCATGCAATAAATATATAACACCAATTTAAAGATCTCTAAAAAAACACTACGAATAACACTACAAAATCACCATTCAGCACATATATAACACCATTCAATGATTATATAACACCATTAAATAAGTATATAACACCATTCAATAATTATATAACATCATTCAATAAGTATATAACAACATTCAATAAGTATATAACACTATTAAAGACACTACCTCCATTTCCAGAATGTGTTCTTAGTATAATGTTCATAGTATGGTTATTGTACATGGTGTTTTAAACCTGCATGCAAGGTGTTTTACATCTGCATGCTAATAGATGTTCCAGATTCCATATGTTAAAACACCATGGTTTTTAAAACCTACATTTCAGTAGATAAAAAAACACCATGCTTTCCAGTATGTATATAAAACACCACGCTTTGAATCACAATACAATTAAAACACCACTGTATGAACATAGACAAAACATCATGAACTAAACATCTGATCGAAACTTATTTTTTTTTCTCTATATAAGTATAGCAAAATGGTACTCATTTTAAAGGTAAAAAAACGCTCGTTATTATGGTGTAATTTTTTTTAAAAAAAAGTTACGTATAAAAAGTTATTGACGTTTAAAAAAGACGGATGGAAGTTGCATGTGCATTAATGTTAGTTTCTTAATTTAAAAATGTTAAATTTACATGTATACACTTAATCTAGAAAATTAATATGTTTAATAGTAAACATTATTTACAATTTTGCCATTATGATCTCAACCATTAGATCAAAGATCTAATGGTGTAGATTGTTTCTTACCTTTCTCACAAAAAAATCATTTTTTTACAGGAACCTCTACCTATATATATACATATATATATATAGGAGAATGATCCGTTAGGAACCACCCTTTAATGCGAGAACCACGAGAAACAATGTAAACACAACCAAAAATACCTAAAAATAGCTAAAAAACACACAAAAATTTTTTTTTTATATTTTTTATAAAAAAAATCGCCACTTTTAGTAGCCAAAAATATATATATTTTTTTGCCTACTAAAATTAGTGATTTTAATGTAACAAATATTTTAAAAAAAATTATGTGTGTTTTTTTTTTTTAGATTTTCTTAGGTTTTTTGGGGGTTTAGTTTTTAGCATTTTAGCTTGGGGGTGGGGGGGTTAGTTTTTAGCATTTAGCTTGAGGGGGGGGGGGGGGTTAGGGTTTTGGGGGAGGGGGTGGGGGTTAGGTTTTTTTAGCTATTTTTGGTTGTGTTTACATTGGTTCTAGCGGTTCTCGCAATAAAGGTGGTTCTCGCATGAACCTTACCTTATATATATATATATATATATATATAGGGGAATGTTCATTCGGGAACACTAAAAAAGTGAGGAACAGCGGGGAACCGACTCAAACGAACTCCGATTGGACTCATTCCAGCGGCGTTGGAACCGGCTCGTCGAACCCTAACTAAGATCTCTTAACCCTAAACCCTAAATCCTAACTCCTAAACTCTAAACCCTAAACCCTAAATCCTAACTCCTAAACTAAGATCTCTTAACCCTAAACCCTAAATCCTAACTCCTAAATGGTGAACCGGGTTTTTAGTTATGTTAATCGCTGCTTCATTGTCCACAAATATAGGTGTGTCCAAGAACTGCAAACCAAAGTCTCGCATCTGCTGTTGGATCCAAAGGATCTGAGAGCAACAGCTCGAGGCCGAAACATATTCAGCCTCACACGTAGAGAGCGCTACTGAGGTTTGTTTCTTGCACTGCCAAGTGACTAGTCGAGTTCCGAAGAACTGACAGCCTAAAGTGGTGGACTTAGCATTGTGCTTGCAGCTACCAAAATCTGAATCAGCATAACCTGTGAGTGAAAAGTCATCAGACTTAAGACACCACATGCCGGTGCTTGGGTAGCCTTTCAAATACCGTAAAATGCGTTTCACGATCGTCAAGTGTGACTGGCGTGGGCTGGACTGATATCGAGCGCATAAACACGTCGGATACATGATGTCCGGGCGGGAAGCAGTCAGATACATCAAGGATCCAATTATCGACCGATAATACGTCTCGTCCACTTTCTCTCCACTCTCATCTGGACAGATTCCATGATTTTGAGCCAAGGGGGTTGAAGTCGAAGTAGATTCAGACATGTTAAACTTCTCCAGAACATCGTTCACGTATTTGGTTTGATGAATGAAGATTCCTTCGGGCATTTGTTCAACCTGTAGCCCTAGGAAGAACTTCATCTCCCCCATCGAACTCATGTCGAACTTTTTCTTCATAACTTTCTCAAAATATTTACACAAATCGTCATTTGTCGAACCAAAGATGATGTCATCAACGTAGATCTGCACGATTAATAGATGTCCTGCAACCTCTTTTGTAAACAGAGTGCTATCAACCTTCCCTCTGGTGAACCCGTTGGCTAGCAGATGTTGGGAAAGCGTCTCATACCAGGCTCTCGGGGCCTGGTGAAGTCCGTAAAGCGCTTTATCCAGAAGATAGACTTTGTTTTTGTGTAGTGGATCAGTGAAACCCGGCGGTTATCCAACATACACTTCTTCTTTGATTTTGCCATACATGAATGTAGATTTCACATCTAGCTGGTAGACTTTGAATCCTTTCCAGGACGCGAATGCCAGGAAGATTCTTATCACCTCAAGTCTAGCAACAGGCGCATACACCTCTGTAAAGTCAATGCCTTCTTCCTGACTGAATCCCTGTACTACCAATCGTGCTTTGTTTCGAACAATCACTCCTCTATCATCCCTTTTACATTTAAAGACCCACTTTGTCTTTATCAGCTTTTGATTTTCAGGAAGATCTACTAATCTCCAGACTCCCAGCTTCTCAAACTGCTGCAACTCTTCCTGCATAGCGTTCACCCAGCTTTCTTCAGTTAAAGCTTCTTTATACGTTTTTGGTTCAACCTGCGAGATGAAACACTTAAGTGAGAATTCTTCCTGTAAAGGAGCAACAGATGTATAAAAACATGTAAGAGCTCTGTTGATCTAATCCCGCATTTTTACTCCACTTTGAAGATCACCAATTATCTAATCTGAAGGATGATACGACAAGGTTCTTGGCATAGCAGTGTCAGGCACGCTCACTTCCAATTGCAAGTTTGTAATATCTTGATCACCGGTGTGATCCTCAGCTTCTGTCGTTGCAACATTTGGTTCCTCGTCAAAAGTCGGACCGTCTTCCGATTCTGAGTCGTCAGAATTATCAAACGTTGGAGCTGGTTCCTCTGGGGGTTCGTGTGTCGTTCCACTTGGACCGGCGTCGTGATCGTTTGTACCACTTGTAGGGTCGCTTGTACCCACGTTGGGCTGAGAAACTACCAATGGTCTTGGCACCTGATCTTGTGACATAGATTGTTGATGTTGGTATAGTAAAACGAGTTCCTCTACGCTTGGCTCAGTCGGCAGTTGGAAAGACTCCCAGAGTTTATCATAATCGAACATAAATCTTTGTCCGGGAAGTTGTGGTGGAGCAGTATGCTTCTGACAATCAACATGCTGAACTTGAATTATCTTCCCCAGGCATGGTACGAATACCCTCTTCAGCGGGCTCGCATAACCTACAAAGAAACCATCATTACTTTTAGCACCAAACTTACCGTTTGGATCAATGATAGTACAAGGCGATCCAAACGGTTCTAAAAACTTCAAATTTGGTTTATAACGATGAAGAAGTTCAAAACAGGTTTTCTTGTATTTCTTCATTGTGAGAACGCGATTCAATGTATAGCACGCTGCTGCAACTGCTTCACTCTAGAAAAATATCGGCAGCTTGGAATTGGCGAGCATCGTTCGAGCTGTTTCAATTAAGGTGCGATTCTTTCGTTCAGCTACACCATTTTGTCGTGGAGTGTATAGTGCACTGAATTCATGAAGGATTCCTTTTTCATTACAAAACTCGAGCATTCGATTGTTCTTAAACTCCGTTCCATTGTCACTCCGAATTCTTCTGATCGGCACTTTGTCCAGCGTTTCCATCTTCTTGAATAGAACCATCAACGATTCAAAAGTTTGATCTTTACTTTCCATACACACTACCCATGAAAACCTTGTGAAGTCATCAGTGACCACAAGACAGTACAAGTCTCCATTTACGCTTTTTACATTAACTGGTCTGAAAAGGTCCGTGTGGAGCCTTTCAAGCGGTACTCTGATTGAATTCAGCAACTTCTGTGGGTGTGTCTTTTTGGTCTGCTTTCCCTTCTTGCACTCTACACAATCATCATTCAAATGAAAAAAATTTCAAATTTACACCTTCTACAAGATCATTGTGCACAAGAAAATTCATTTTTCTGACATGAATGTGACCCATTTTTCGATGCCACATTCTTGACTCTTTTTCAGTCGCTTTTGATTTAGTCACAAAACATTGTTTCTGATGATCTGTTGTTGTTGTGACACTCATATCCAGGACATACAAATCATTTTCCCGTGGAGCGCGCATCAACACCATGTCCTCAGGAATTTTAAAACCAGGTTTTATGATTAAACATTCATTTTTAGTAACGTGTACTGTAAAAGACTTGTCACAGATCTGTGAGATGCTTAACAGATTGTTTTCAAGTTCGATGATATAGTTCACTTTTTCAAACGACATAACTCCATTTGTTAGAGTTCCTTCACCAACTATTCTGCCACCCTGATTTCCTGCAAATCCAACATAACCACCGTTGATTGATTTAACATCGTAGAGTAAAGCATGCATTCCAGTCATATGCCTTGAAGCTCCGCTGTCCATGATCCACTTCGAGATTACTGACCTCGGCAGCCCCTGCATACATCAAAGAAATTCATTCAAACAATGAAGCCCATGATTTCTTTACCTTTGGAACACTTCCAAACACAATATCACATGACTCAACAACTTTCGGAATGTTAAAAATGACGTTTGGAACAACATATTCAGATTTTGGTTTTAAATCACCCTCTTTAATTGGAGGAAATTCCTCAAGCAACTTGTCTAGTTCAAATTCAAGTTTCTTAACATCATTCGCACCCACTTTTGATTCATATTTTAGCTCATTTTCCATCTTATTCACTTCAACTGATTGTTTTGATTTTGCCACCCATGATTGGTTTTCAAAAATTTCCGTCTTTGGATAAACCTTTGAAGTCTTTTGGGTTTTCGAAGATTCACCAATTTCAAATGTTGATTTCGGCTTATCCTCGGTCTTCAAAGATTCACCTCTTTTCAAAATACGAACGAGGGAAACCATTGGTGTTTTACTCTTAACATCAGTTGGAGTTTTAGGTTTGGGTTTTTGCAAAAATGGTTTTTCAAGTTTTTTCATACACTGCTTGGCCATGTGACCAATTTCATAGCAGCGGTAACAAATGCTTTTGTCATACTCGACAAAAGTTGATTTGTAGGTCTCCTGTCTCAACTTCTTATCTGCATTGAAATCGTCAATTGCTTTTTGACTGAAAATATAATCCTTTTCAGCATCAACACTAGGACCAGCAACAAAAACATCACTCATCTTTTCTTTTGGCTTGACATTCTTAGCCATCTTCTTTTCAAAACCAATACCTTTGTTTTTAAAGTTGTTACCATTTCTTTTGTTAGACCCATTTTTACCCACCCAATCCTTTTTCCCAGGGTTGTTCGGTTGTTGTTTCACAAAAGACTTTTTAGGTTTTGAAAGAAACTCATTGTTGTTAACCTCTGAAATATCAATCTCAACAAGCTTAAACACCTTCTCAACGTTTTCCAATCTGACATTTTGAATTGGATACTCAAAATCAAAATAAAGTTTGTCAGTTCCGGTCATTGTGTAAACCACACTGATCGAATCATCATTCACAACTGTATCTGATTTTGGTATAAACTTGTCTAAGAAGTTACCATCTTCTTCAGAATCAGAAATGGAATTTTCAAAATGAGTTTTTACAGTATCAAACTCCGAGTTATCACTTTCTTCATCTAACACTTGGTCTACAACGGTTTTGATCACCTGTGACTCATTATCAGTGTCGGATGGAGAAAATGTAACATCAATGCTCTCAGGCAACTCATTCTCAATGGTTCTCAACTTGAGATTCAATGCAGATTCCACCCCATCTGGATACTTTTGAGTGTAATGATTCCACATTAGGGGTGGAACACTTTTAAAGACAGATTTTGCATCATGTTGTTTCAGAAGAATTTGATCAATCACATATGATGAAGCATCATAACTCATCAGTTTCTTATCAATTCTCTCAGTTTCAATTCTCATTAACTCAAGTTCTTTTTTCAAAGAAGCAATTGTGTCCAGATGAATGTTAATCTCCATTTGTTTATCCATGACAGTAAAATTTAGCAATTTTGTGGATTTATCATTTTCAAAACTTTCTATTTTAATCATCTTGATTGATCATGCCAAAGTGTCATATGCTTCTTTTATCTTACTGAGATCAAATTTTACTTCATAAGTAAATTTCTTCAATTCTTGAAATTGCTTGTCTTTTTCAAGACAATCCATGCATGATTTTGAACAGTTTTTGCATGGAATTTCAAGAATCGAATCAACCTTTTCGGTAACATTTTCTTCTTGATCAATTTTAATATCTGTTTTACCAAAACCATCAGACTCTGACTCAGACTCGTCTCCTGATTTGATCTCCTCATTTTCCGATTTCTTGTCAGACTCCTTTTTGACCGTTTCGACAGACACACTTTCAACTGACTCGGTTTCGACAGACTTTGATTCGACAGATTTTGTTTCTACCTCTTTTAGCTTGCCCATCAATGCTTTGTCAGCAATTTCTTTTAAAGTCTCTTCATTCATTTCTTTTGAAACGTCTATTATCTCTTCAACTAGAACTGGTTCAACATCATATCTTGGACAAAGACCAGTAGTTGGCTCACTGAAGAAACCTGCAAAAGATTTAAACATATTAGCAGGCATTATTGATTTGAAAGAACTAGCAATAATCTCCTGTTCAGACTGATAGTAATAGACTTCTGCAGGAACTTCTTCAGGATCAGCTAAACTTTCTTCGGATGTCACTTCAATGACTTCTTCTGTCTCAACAACGCATTCCGGTTGTTCCACAATCTCTGCCATCATTGCCCTACCCTCACGACCAGGAATGTACTTATCCCAACTAAAACCTTCAGCAACCTTCTCATCATCTTGATTGACTAAGAGAGCCTTCTCCGGCTTATTTTCGATCTGAGGTCTTTGGGTGAATGGTTGTTGACTTGTCTTATGATAGATCGCTTGTTTGTAATAATAATTTGAGAACGGGTTTTGATGGTTGTTGACCTCCCTGTTTGGACATTCCCGCTTGAAATGTCCCTTCTCTTTACATTTGAAACATGTGACTTTTGATTTATCAAACCCAAGTTTTTGATCTGGTCCTGAAAGACTCTTCTGACCAGTAATTTCCATAAAACGTTGAGCTCTTCTCACCAAGCTTGTCATTCCCCATTTGATGTCGATCAACTCCTGCTCCTCTGGGTCGATCTGATCATAGTCTTCCTTTGTCATATCGGGGTTCCCAATTCTACCTGCAATCAAGCTTTCATACGATTCAAGCACCGAAGCAAGAAGTGCTATGTGCTGCTTCGCTGATGATTCAGTAAAGTCTTAAGCATTTTTTATGTTCACTGCTATGTTGCACAGAATTCCTGGACCTTGACTTTGACTGTTTGATCCTGACGAACTTTGAGTGTAAGATTGATCAGGTGAATTTTGAACTTTTGGATTTGGTTCAAAACTTGAAAATGGTGAGTTATTGTTGCTTGATGTGACAGATGATACTCCAGATGTTGAATCTGCACTAAAGGTTGTCTGCACTTTTGGACTTAGACTCGATGTTGCTGGAGTACCTCCTTTGTAATACAATGAGACATCTTGTTGAACACTTGAAGACTTCATCTTTCTAATCTTTGTCAACTCAAGCTCGTGTGAGTCAATCTTTTCAATAAATGTGCTAAGGTTGAATTCTACATACTCCAAATTATTCTTCAACACCAACAGATAAGTACCCCATTCATCGTATGGCAATGCATCCGCCAATTTATCAACCCATTCCTCATCCGTTTTGGCTATACCCAACCTCTTCATCTCAACAACCAGATGGCAATATCTTTCAATCAACTGCTTTGTTGTTTCACCCTTAATACCCGTAAAGATATCAAACTCTTTCTTCATCAAAGCAGTTTTGCTTTTTATCATAGACACGCTTCCAAGAAACTTTACTTTCAAAGAATTCCAAACTGACTGAGAATCACCCTGATGTTGTAGCAGAACTAAGATATCCTCTTTGATGGCTTGTTGTAGAATGCTCATCATTTTCTTTTCTGCTTTGAAATCATCTTGTTCAATTGGAGTCAAACTGCCGATTGTTTTCTCAATTCCCGAACCATTCTTTGGAGGAATATATTTAGACTCGATTTTCATCCAGCATTCAAAATGGTTAGCTTGCACCCAAGTCTTAAACCCTTCCGACCACCCAGCATACTCATCAATGTTCATCAACTTTGGCGGTTTTTGCATAGTACCGAGTTCATTTTCCATGTTCACATTTTGCACTATACTGGCTGGTGTTTGTGCTGCCGTCATTCCCCCACCGGCAAAGAAGTTGTAAAACTCTTGGTTATCCATTTTACGAAAACAGTTTACGGAAAAATTTTCCAAGTTTTGAAAAATGGTTACTTTCAAGCGAAAACACTTTCTACACGAAATGAACTTCAAACGAAATACCACGAACGAAATGGACTTCACACGAAAACAGGTTTTCAAACGAAATCAGACTTCTCAAACGAAATCATCTTTTATGCGAAATCACCTTTCACATGAAATCAGCCTTTTCAAACGAAATAACACCTTCTAACGAAATCAAGGGTTATTTCGAACGAAATTAATCTCAAAACCTAATTTCGTGCGAAATTAGCCAAACGAAATTATGTTTCAAACAAATATAGATGTAATTCAAACGAAATTAGTAATTCCGTGTGAAATTACGTCAACTTTTCAAACGAAATAAGATGCTCGTTCAAACGAAATTAACTGTTTGGCCCATTTTTGTCAGTTTTAGTCTGAATTTAGGTCTAATTCTTTCAAGGGTTTGTTAAAACTGTATTTTACACACAATATCAAAAGATCAGTCCATTTTGTCCATGAATTTGTCCAGAAGTCCAAAAAAAGAGTATAAAAAGCACTGATTCAAGTGTATTGACTCATCCTGGCTCTGATACCACTTGTAGGATCGTTTTGCGACCTAATGAGTTATTCAGAGTCAACACAAAGCTGTTTGAAAGGCGGAAACAGTCAAACAACCTCAAATCAGTGTAAGAAATGTGTAGAAACAGAGTATGATACTTAAAACAAGCTTCTCATTGATATTTGACTTGATTACACGGTGAAAATTGGACAGCACTTCGTTACACTTCCACTAATTTCGTACCAAATGAGAAGCTAGGACTACCTATTTATAGGCAGGCAATTTCGCATGGAATTACACATGACCGTTCAAGCGAAATTACCTTATGTAATTTTGTACGAATTACATTAAGTAATTTCGTGCGAAATTACCTTAAAACATTATAAAATTACATTTAGACCCTTATACAAGCTACCGACATGACCTAGACTTTAGACGTAGGCTATAGACATTATGCACCAACAATTATTGAAGTTAAAGGGCACCCATTGCAATCCGATACAAACATAAAGGACGAAAAGTGTAATTTACCCTGACTTTTATTTTAACGTATGTGACAGGTTGATGGTCTGTTCGCTGCAATGGATTAGGAAGTCTAGAAACCCGCAAATAAAAATCTAGGTTGTCGGATTGGAACTTGTTTAAGAGATTTTGATGACTGTAATGACTGTTTGTGAATTATTTATTTGATAGTATGGGATATTAAACATATTAGAAATATTGCCACTTAATAGTTGTTATAGATTCTCTTGAGCAATCTGATTCGCCTAGTGTCGCGCCCTGATAATTCCGCCATCGGTTGGGGTGTGACACCCCAAACCACATACTTTTTAAACACCACTAGATTTGTGATTTGATGTAATCCTGTATGCGGATGTGATCCATCAGTGTTCCTACTGGTTCCTGCATATGTCTTCTCTGTTCAGGTACTGACCTATTGTTTTTATAATTACAGCTCTTTTGGCTGTTTATAAAGAAACATTTAATGGTTATGTAAAATTTCTAAAACTATCTCCAATGCTAAGGGCGCCCTTAGCTGCTTAATCAGCTGTCACACCATATCCTTAAAAACCCAATTTTACCTCCAACCATACAAACATCCTTATATTTTCCACATCATCACCTATTTTCCTTTAAATTTAATTACTTAAATTAACTAAATGTATTTAAATAATTAAATGATCAAATAATTAATATAAATAATTAAGTAGTATCAAAAAAGTAAATAAAAGTAATAAAGTGTATATACTGAGTTGGTGAATTTTAGTGGAGTTGATGAATTACAAATTAATTGAATATAAAGGATCAGAGATATATAAATGAAGTACATGTATTGAGTTGGTGAATGATATTTATGGTTTAAGTTGACGTAATTTAATTAGTTTGTCGAGTTAAATGCTTGGTTGGTCCCTGTGGTTTGCAAAAATTGCAGACTTTGTCCCAATGGTTTACTAATTACACGCGTGGTCCCTGTGGTTTTCAAAAATGCACTCGGTTGGTCCCTAACTCTAACATCAGTTAAATTTCTTAGTTAACTATGTGTGAAATGACTATATTACCCCTGAACAATTAAAAAAATAAAACCCACCATCTTCTTCATCCCATCCCCTGTTCTTCCACCTTCAATCCACCATCTCCACCTTCAATCCATCACCACCACCTCCACCTCCACCATCACCTTCAACCCAACCAACCCCCACCCTTCAATTAACAATCGCACTCCAACCCAGCCCAACCCAGGCCACCATCGCGAATTTGACTATTTGAACGACAAATCGACAACAGATTATAACTTATCCATGCTCATTTATAAACTACACAAATGAATTGTCAGTATGCACATGGAATGTTGGTGAACCGGAAAGACGTGTTATCAGATCTGATCAACAAATCCCAAATTTATAACTTATCCATGCTCATTTCCTCTCACCACGTTCCACGATCACATCCTCACATACTCCGTCTGAAGAAAAATGGAGCAAAAATCATGGGTATGTACGGTTACAATTCAACTCGCTCTCTGTTTTGCTCTGTACTGCGGTATCAACATAGGCCAGCCTCAAACACCCAATCATCGTCTACCTAATCAGATTTACTTCATATCTGTTGTTGGTGGATTAAGGCCTCTTAAACAGCAAACCCCTCTTCTTAAACAGGTATTTTTTTATTGATATTCTTCTTGGACTTTACAGTGAATTTAGATGGGTTTTCATTTATGATTTGGGCATAGCATTTTGAATTTGACTTCTTTTGTGATAAAGATTGAGAACGAATGTAATCCGACATCAACCGGATCAAATTAGTTTCACGCAAATCCTTAATCTGTTGTCGATTTGTCGTTCAAATAGTCAAATTCGCGATGGTGGCCTGGGGTGGGCTGGGTTGGAGTGCGATTGTTAATTGAAGGGTGGGGGTTGGCTGGGTTGAAGGTGATGGTGGAGGTGGTGGTGATGGATTGAAGGTGGAGATGGTGGATTGAAGGTGGAAGAACAGGGGATGGGATGAAGAAGATGGTGGGTTTTATTTTTTTAATTGTTCAGGGGTAATATAGTCATTTTACACATAGTTAACTAAGAAATTTAACTGATGTTAGGGCTAGGGACCAACCGAGTGCATTTTTGAAAACCACAGGGACCACGCGTGTAATTAGTAAACCATTGGGACCAAGTCTGCAATTTTTGCAAACCACAGGGACCAACCAAGCATTTAACTCTAGTTTGTCATTTAAGTTGACAAAGAATAACAATAAAATATTCATATAGTGGCACAATAACCAAACTTATCTAGCCTTTGGAGATGGATATTGAATGAAATAAACAGTGTTTTAAAACCCGGTTTTCTATTTATATTGGGTTGGGCTTTGAAATGGTTTAACCGGGTTGTACCAGCTAGTTGAACCTCCGCAAAATACAAATCCATCTAAAAAAATAATCCAACCTCAATTAAGATTTATGTAATTAAACACGGTTTTATCTAAAACAACTATTTTCTTGTAAAATATGACGCATTTTAAGAGCAGTTTTATTACTTATAAACAATATTACACTGGATGTTGTGTGGGTAACAGTTTCAATAGCGATGAAATATTAGAATGGAAGAAACTAGGTTAATTATCAGAAATATGGAAGATCGGTATTACCTTAATATCGTATTCTATTATAATTAAAAAAATCAAATTTTAATATAATGAAAACCGGTTTAACGGTTTGAACCGGTATAACCGGATTTACCTCCGGTACATAAGACATACCGTATTCAGGTTTTACCGGTCTTTATCATACGGGGCCTGTGTCTTGTAGCCGGTTTAACTAGTATAACCGGCCGGTTTATATCAGTATTTAAAACATTGGAAATAAGGATGAAGATTAATGCGCCTTCAAATCTGGACAATTCCACCTCATCTCGGGCGGTGACGGTTCGGATGCGTTGGAGCTAGCCTAAAGATGGGAGGGGCTTCTAGAATTCAATATATTGTACGACGCATTTAATGTAATGGTCATGTCACTCAAGTCATAAATTGTTAAAAACATTTGAAACGTGTGTAAACTCGCAGCCACATGTTAGACCATAAGGTATGGTTTGGTTAGTCCCCAAAGGGACTACCCGTCACGTAGGCGCCACCTCAGCCAGGGTGTAGAGGGGAAGCAATGACTACCTAAGAGTTGTACCTTGTGCTGATTTACTTGTACCCTGCAAGGAGAGAGAGCAAATTTGTGGGGGGCCACCAAAATATAAGCAGCCAATCAACAAGCTCGCCCCCAACGTCCGAAGAGTGACGCCGGTGCCGCGACGACCCGGGGAGGGGCAGTGTGCGACGTGGGGGACGGACCGGGACGGGGAGGGGACGACCCCCATACCCCATGGTATTAGAAGTGTGATATGTAGATTAATTTCTGGACAATGAGGATTCGCTGACCATTCATCAATGAAGAGTATCACTGATGACAATTCATCAACGAACAAGATCTATTGGTATTATAGACACAGGGGAAGGTTCAATTAAGAATAAAATTTAATTGAGAATAAAAAGAACAAAGGATAATTTTGTAAAATATTAAATAGTTTTTCACTTATCTTATTTATTATCATTTTTGACTAATTAATTAGTCATAAAAACTATTATCCTTCACACTAACTTTTTTTTCCTACACAAATCAAAAGTTATCCTACATATTTCAAAATTCATCCTACACGTTGAAATTTAACCTACACAACTCGTAATTTATCATACACAACTCATAATTTATACTATATTTTAAATTATTTTATTTTATTTTTTTGAAAAAATATATATTTTGAAGATAAGTTACAAAAATTTTAATGTAGTTAGTTATTAAAGAGCAAGACTACAAATTAATGACCTATTTCAGATTTACCAATGTATCCTTATAGTAACATTAAATACTTATATTAAATAAAGTAAAATAAAGCATTCTTATTGGTTGAAATTTTTTCTTTTTTTTCTTACAAAAAATTTCTTCTCATTTGAACTCTCCACTATAGACATATCTAACTAAAAAATTGAATAAAAAATATATAGAAAATAAGATAAACGTCGATAATAGTTCGAGGATCAACGATGGCTATCCGGATAACCCATAAATTTGAGATCATCTTCGACGGATTAAATAGATAATACTACTAAACAGAGCATCACCAGTAAATAATTCAAAAAAAATTATTTATAGCTATGTAAGGGAAGGGTCGCGGGTTATGTCTAATCTAGGGGTCATGTTTGGTCTTAAAGTTGTGTTTGTTCCAACACTTTGGCCATGGTCGCGTTGAGTGGTCGCATCATCTCCTAGTCAGTGTTTCGCTCCCTTTGTAGTGTCTCCACCTATGTTTCCAAGATGGCAAACTCCAGACATCAAAAATAGGGGTGTGCACGGTTCGGTTCGGTTATTAGCATTATCCATAACAGTAACCGAAGTCATCAGTTAATCGGTTCAGTTAATTCGGTTAATTTATCGGTTTTCGGTTCAGTTTGATTAATTTTCGGTTAATAACCAATTCAAACAAGGGCTAAATTTTTTGCTTAGCAACACATGTAATGGAGGTATAAATACATGAAATAGATGTATAAATACATGAAATGGATGTATAAATAAATGAAATGGAGGGATAAATGCATGAATAGATGTTTAAATAAATGAAATGAAAGTATAAATAAATGAAATGAAGGCATAATTAAATGAAATAGAGGTATTATTACATGAAATGAAAGTATAAAACATGAAATACATGAAATAGAGGTATAAAAGCTAGAAATATATAAAAAAATGGTTTGGTTCGATTCGGTTAATTTTGGTTAACCGATGGTAAAAAAAATATCTGTTAACCGACTTTCGGTTAATTCGGTTTCAGTTAATTTCAGTTCGGTTTTGTCGGTTTTCAACGGTTCGGTTATTGCACACCCCTAATAAAAAAATATCTGTTAACCAACGGTTCGGTTATTGCACACCCCTAATAAAAAATACGACTATTATATTGTTGACGATATAAGAAATACATTAACATAAATTATACTTTTCGTCCTTTATATTTGTATCGAATTGTAATGGATGCCCTTTAACTTCAATAATTACAATTACAATCCTTTATTTGCAAAACTTATTATACTTTACGTCATTTAGCACTAACCAAGTTAACATATTAAGTTAATTATGATCACATGAGGGTCGATTGGTAATTTTACTCATTTGTTTACACATAAAACCCTATCTCTTCTCTCAGCCATCTCTCTCTCTCTCTCCCACTTTCTCTCTCTTCAACCAACCTCCACCACCATCACTAAATCCAGCCACCACCACCGTATCCAGCAACCGCCACCACCAAATTCGTCCACCAATTCCCCGATACCACCAAATCCATATCCAACAACTACCACCCACAAAAGGTCAAATGGTTTGTTTTGCTACAACATTTCACACACATTTATCAAACTAGGTCTGTTAAAAAAAGAAGAAAACAATAGGATCAAAACCAACAAAACTATAAAAAACAGAGGCTAATTCCTATGTTCATAACGGTATTTTATAATGATAGGTTGATATTCTTCAACTTTCATTCCATCTTTGGCCAGAATCTAGACCACCAGACCAGACATGGGGGCAGCAACTGTCTCTCCCTGGAGGATAAGACGCAGGTGTGACAACTGATAATTTACGTCTTTTAATTACGCGATTAAAAAACATTTAGGCGATTAAATACAGTGTTTAAGACCCAAATTAACTTAAACAGGCCTTTGGAATGCCTAGGAACCCCTATTCGACTTTACAGTACGTGAAAAACGTTCTTCGGAAAAACTTCTGAACGATAAGCGGTAACGAACTGACACCGGAAAAAATACTGACAACGCCAACAAATACAAAGTTTATACATATAACGTATACTTATGAATGTGGTTTTGCGAAAATATCATGCTTTCAAACGGCATAAAATGCAAACGTGAACAAAAAACGCGATAGTAATAACGCACCGACAACGAAACAAAAGCATCAGACATGTGTATTACCTTCAAAACTGAAATATTATGATATATTTAGCTTTGTTCTCAAATTTTATTATCCGCGATCGAAATCGGATCAAAAAACGGATTAGAAACGACAACCGATGCGTTTTACGCGATTTTAACGCAGCCGACGAATGTACCCGACTAATAACGAATACCGACACTATGTTACATGTTTATGAACCTAAAATAATGTTATACGGAATTTTACGATGATCAGGTGAGAAAACGGGCTTCAGAAACATGATTGGGTTGCTAAAAACACTAGAATCAGGCTTGTGGTCCTTGGGCCCAAGCCCATAAAACCCTAACTATATAAGGAAATTATTGGCCCAACTCCCTCATTTTATACCTTCACATTCTCTCTCTAACTCACTCCAATCTCTCACCTACTTTCTCTCTCTAGAAAGTCGGTCGTCGGACCTGCGACACTTCCAGCCGATATGCGGCGAACCTTCGGTCAAGAACAACTGTCGGCCACCATCCACGGTGGTCCGGTGAGGTGAAGGACGGCGGCGCCGCCCGCGGCAGATTTTGGCGAGGATTTTTCCAATCTGATACCCTACACCCAGTAAACCAAACCTCTCAGGCACGATGGCGGTGTCCGTTTTCGAAGAATCAGAGTCATTTGAGCTGTAGAGCTACTTCGGTGAAGCTCCGATGAGTTTTCCAACGCACTAGTTTTTGAACTTTTCTTCCCGTGCATGCTTAGATCGGGACATCAGAAGCATTTCTCCACATTTTTCAGGAGATTTTACATTCCGGCGACATTACACTTTTCCAGTGAGTCCTAAACCTTCTCTTTTTTTAACATCCTCCTTGATCTAAGCCTTTGTTTTTCTTTTTCTTTTCCCTGCCGGTCACGAGATTCCCCAGATGATGATAATGATGATAGGATGATAATGACGACGGATGATGATGATGATGATGATGTTGACGGTGGAGGCCGACGGCGGCGTCATTGACGTCGGAGCCATGCCGGCAGCGGCGATGGTAAAATGGGTAAGCATGTTTCAGTTTTCTTTTGGTTCCAGTTAGCTCAGGTCATGTTTCGCTTCGATTTCAGAGCAGATTGGGTCTCGGTTCAGAATTGGGGTACAGGTCAGCCGGTCAACTCGGTCAATAACATTCAACGGGTAGTTCGATTCAGTTTTGGTGTTCGGGTCAAACCCGGTCAACTCGGGTCAAACTGGTCAAACAGACAAACTGGGTCAACTCAGTCAACACCGGGTCGACTCAGTCAAACTCGGTCAATGTCACGGCCCCAACCCCGGTTTGACCCGAACAGGAGCCGCGGGACAGGAACCTGTGGTATTTATTAATTGATGCGACAGCGGAAGATTTAACAGGATCTTTTAAAACTTGAAAATGCCCGATTATTTTATTTCATAATTCGGGATAATCCCCGTAAGTTACAATAGAGGAATTTCACTAGGAAATTCCCAGATTTATAAAACATGTTTATTTATTTTAACTGAGCCACCTCTTCAAGCTTGTTAGTGCTCCGCAGCACGTTTTCCTTGATTTACAGCAGGTCGCCTGAAACATGTTTTAAAAATATTTTATCAGCGGGGAAATACTGGCGAGTCATTCAAGTATGTAAAACGACACATTAGTTATTAATTACAGCATAAGAGCGATTACAATGGCTTCTATCTTATTTTTATCTGGCGCCATGTCAGCTGGTGACGATGGTCATACCACTATTGGGTCTTTCCCCAAGTAGTGATGATTATCACTGTTAGGATTTATTAGCCTAACTGTGAGAATTTAGTAATGTGCACAATACCCCAATTAGCCAGTGATTCAAGATAACCATGACTTAATCCCTGTAATTATAACTTTTTAAAATGCTTGGAGTATTGTAAAATACTGTTGATAAAAAGAGAATGACTCACTTTACAGATTTATACGGGCAGAGTTTAGCCTACTGATTAGCCTTGTAACCTAATTTAAATAACAATGCACACGAACTAGGTCAGTAAATAATACAGCATTTACGATAACTCACGAGATTTAAAACCCTCACAACGAATGACAAAGTGCTATACTTAAACATCCGTCGAATTCACGACTAATGACAAAGTATGGCCCTAATGTGGGCAGCACTTAAACATCCATCGGATAGTTTCAATCGATCGGACATTAAATCGTAGCAGCGTTGCACTACTGTGAATTGTAATTTCGACTTTTGGACAGTGTACTTCGTGATTTTAATTGAAATTTCGACACAGAATGATAGCTCGAGACCAACTCTATTTATAGGTGAAATATGGGTCTCACGCGGCCTGCGTGAGCCCACCCTTGATCTTTACGCGGCCCGCGATGGCCAGCTAGACGTAGACTAGGGCTACGGTGTCATCAGTAGACTCGCCACGCGTGCAACACGTGGCCCAGATGTTTATCCGGTCAAACTTAGGGTTGACGCGGCCCGCGTGAGGGTCTGCCTATCCTTTACGCGGCCCGCCTGAAGACCAAGAATCTTGATTTCTTGATTTTTAATATGGATTATGGTTTCAGGGGTCCGGGTTCGTACTTACAGGTCAATTTGGGACATTTTTTTGAAGGTCCTTACATCCTCCCCACCTTATTTAAAATCTCGTCCTCGAGATTTATTGAAATAAGTGAGGATACTTTCGTTTCATCTCCGATTCCTGCTCCCAAGTGTACTCGGGTCCTCTCCTTGAATCCCACTTGACTTTGACTAGCACTAGTCTTTCGTGTTTGAGAAACTTAATCTTTCTGTCTTCTATTTGAAGTGGCTTCTCAACAAATTTTAACTTTTCGTTTACCTCTACATCTTGAAGAGGTACTACCAGTGATTCATCAGATAGACATTTCTTGAGGTTGGATACATGGAATACGTCATGTACCCCAACTAACCCTTCTGGTAGTTGTAAGGGATAAGCAACTGGTCCTATACGTTGGATTACTGGGAATGGTCCTATGTATCTTGGACTTAGCTTTCCTTTCTTACCGAACCGAACTACTCCTTTCCAAGGAGAAACTTTCAAGAGTACCTTGTCTCCAATTTGAAATTCCAATGGCTTACGCCTATTGTCTGCATAACTCTTCTGACGATCTCGAGCCGTTTTCAGTCTTTCCTTGATTTGAGTAATCTTGTCGGTTGTTTCTTGCAGAATTTCAGGACCTAACAATTGACTTTCTCCTATTTCTGCCCAACAGACTGGAGTTCTGCATTTTCGTCCATACAGTGCTTCGAACGGGGCAGCTTCGATACTTGAATGATAACCATTATTATAGGAGAATTCAATCAAAGGTAGGTGGTCATCCCAATTTCCACCAAAATCTATTACACATGCCCTAAGCATGTCTTCCTGGGTTTGGATTGTCCTTTCACTTTGTCCGTCTGTCGGAGGATGATATGCAGTACTTAAATTTAGCGGGTTCCCATTGCTTCCTGGAAACTTGTCCAGAAATGGGAAGTGAAACGACTATCCCTATCAGATACAATGGAGAGTGGAACTCTATGTAAGGATACTACTTCATCTACATACAACTTTGCCAACCTTTCCATACTAAAGGTTTCTTTCATGGGTAGAAAATGAGCTGATTTGGTTAATCGATCCACAATTACCCAAATTGCATCATTACCTTTTCTGGTTTTGGGTAACTTAGTAACAAAGTCCATTGTTATGAGTTCCCATTTCCATACTGGCATTTCTAGTTGTTGTAGTAAACCTGAAGGTTTCTAGTGTTCTGCCTTAACTTGCGAACAAGTAAGACACTTAGAAACATATCTAGCTATGTCCTTTTTCATTCCTATCCACCAGAAGTTATTTCTTAAATCTTGGTACATTTTATTGTTACCAGGGTGCATGGTATACCTAGATTTATGGGCTTCCTCTAAAATCTTATTTCTTAATTCTCCCTGTTTAGGTACCCAAATTCGTTTCTTATGGAATTTCCAAATTCCATTATTTCCTTGCTCTAATTCTTTTATTCGTCATTTCATTCCTTCAGCATCATCCTTGATTGTTGTTTCTTGAATGCTTTTCAGTTGTTCCATTAAATCTAACTGTAGATTTAACCTAAGAGCAAGAACTCGCTTTTGATTTTCATGATACTTACGACTTAAAGCATCAGCAACTACGTTTGCTTTTCCTTCGTGATATTGAATATCACAGTCGTAATCACTTAGGATTTCCATCCATCTCCTTTGTCTCATGTTCAATTCTTTTTGCCCAAATATATATCTTAAGCTCTTATGATCTGTATAGACAGTAAACTTACTTCCATACAGATAGTGTCTCCAAATTTTAAGGACAAAAATTATGGCTCCTAATTCTAAGTCATGAGTCGTATAGTTTTCCTCGTGCTTTTTCAATTGCCTATATGCATACGCAATTACCTTCTTGCGTTGCATTAATACACATCCTAATCCTAGCTTAGAAGCATCACAGTATACTTCAAAATCTTATGTCCCTTCTGGTAAGGCTAGAATTGGAGCATTTGTTAACTTTTGCTTCAAAATCCTAAAAGCCTCTTCTTGCCTAGGTCCCCATTCAAACTTAACTGCTTTACAGGTTAGCATAGTTAATGGTACGACTATTTTGGAAAAATCCTTAATAAACCGTCTATATTATCCTGCTAACCCTATAAAACTTCTAATTTCCATAGCTGACTGTGGGACCTTCCATTTGGTGATTGCTTCTCTTTTAGAGGGATCTACATGAATACCTTCATGATTCACCATGTGTCCTAAAAATTGTACCTCTTGTAACCAAAAGTCACACTTCGAGAATTTGGCGTAAAGCTTTTCCTTTCTTAACAAAGTTAAGAGTGCATGCAGGTACTCACAATGCTCTTCCTGGCTTTTGGAATAAATAAGTATATCGTCTATAAAGACAATTACGAATTTATACAAGTACGGTTTACAGATCCTATTCATCATGTCCATAAATGTTGCTGGAGCATTTGTTAATCCAAAGGGCATGACTGTAAACTCGTAATGACCATACCTAGTTCTGAAAGCAGTTTTAGGTATGTCCTCTTTTTGTACTTTCAATTGATGATATCCGGAGCGTAAATCTATCTTAGAAAAGTATCTAGCTCCTTGAAGTTGATCGAAAAGATCATCAATCCTAGGTAATGGGTATCGATTTTTAATTGTAACCTTATTCAATTCCCTATAATCGATACACATTCGCATTGATCCATCTTTCTTTTTCACAAACAACACTGGCGCTCCCCACGGGGATGAACTAGGTTGTATAAATCCTTTGCTCAGTAATTCATCTAATTGCTTTTTCAATTCTAGCATTTCGGTGGGTGCTAACCGATAAGGTGCTTTGGCTATCGGTGTAGTTCCAGGAATTAGATGAATTCTAAATTCTACTTCCCTATCAGGTGGTAATCCAGGTAGTTCTTCTGGGAATACTTCTGGGTATTCTGATACTACTGGAATTTCCTTAAGTTCCTTACTCTTAATGTTAATGATTACCGAAATCATATACACCTTTTCCAGTCACGACCCCAACCCCGGTTTGACCCGGTCAGGAGCCGCGGGACAGGAACCCGTGGTATTTATTAATTGATGCGACAGCAGAAGATTTAACAGGATCTTTTAAAACTTGAAAATGCCAGATTATTTTATTTCATAATTCGGGATAATCCCCATAAGTTACAATAGAGGAATTTCACTAGGAAATTCCCTGATTTATAAAACATGTTTATTTATTTTAACTGAGCCACCTCTTCAAGCTTGTTAGTGCTCCGTAGCACGTTTTCCTTGATTTACAGCAGGTCGCCTGAAACATGTTTTAAAAATATTTTATCAGCGGGGAAATACTGGCGAGTCATTCAAGTATGTAAAACGACACATTAGTTATTAATTACAGCATAAGAGCGATTACAATGGCTTCTATCTTATTTTTATCTGGCGCCATGTCAGCTGGTGACGATGGTCATACCACTATTGGGTCTTTCCCCAAGTAGTGACGATTATCACTGTTAGGATTTATTAGCCTAACTGTGAGAATTTAGTAATGTGCACAATACCCCAATTAGCCAGTGATTCAAGATAACCATGACTTAATCCCTGTAATTATAACTTTTTAAAATGCTTGGAGTATTGTAAAATACTGTTGATAAAAAGAGAATGACTCACTTTGCAGATTTATACGGGCAGAGTTTAGCCTACTGATTAGCCTTGTAACCTAATTTAAATAACAATGCACACGAACTAGGTCGGTAACTAATACAGCATTTACGATAACTCACGAGATTTAAAACCCTCACAACGAATGACAAAGTGCTATACTTAAACATCCGTCGAATTCACGACTAATGACAAAGTATGGCCCTAATGTGGGCAGTACTTAAACATCCATCGAATAGTTTTAATCGATCGAACATTAAATCGTAGCAGCGGTCGAGTTAATACCCTGTATCGTAGCAGCGTTGCACTACTGTGAATTGTAATTTCGACTTTTGGACAGTGTACTTCGTGATTTTAATTGAAATTTCGACACAGAATGATAGCTCGGGACCAAATCTATTTATAGGTGAAATATGGGTCTCACGCGGCCCGCGTGAGCCCACCCTTGATCTTTACGCGGCCTGCGAGGGCCAGCTAGACGTAGACTAGGGCTACGGTGTCATCAGTAGACTCGCCACGCGTGCAACACGTGGCCCGGATGCTTATCCGGTCAAACTTAGGGTTGACGCGGCCCGCGTGAGGGTCTGCCTATCCTTTACGCGGCCCGCCTGAAGACCAAGAATCTTGATTTCTTGATTTTTAATATGGATTATGGTTTCAGGGGTCCGGGTTCGTACTTACGGGTCAATTTGGGACATTTTTTTGAAGGTCCTTACAGTCAAAGATGGTCAACGCGGTTAGCACGGTCAACGCAAGACCCAATAAAGTTTAAACGACGTGAATTTTTATTACATTGTTATACATTTTATATTTTATATGAACCAAGTTCGAACCGATAGAATTAGTGATTATTTGCGATTTTTGCACACTCGACGAAAAATTATATATATTGTGTTGAATTAGTGTTGTGTTTTGACAAAATAATGACAACTTGAGTTGTCGGGTTATCCTATAAACAAAGAAAACTCTGCCCGTTTTTCGTTAAAACCCGTAATACGAAACGTAATAATATCCTGAAAAAACGATACTTATTGAAATTCGAGTTTTTTCTCATAAAATAAATATAAAGATATATTTATTTTGAAGGCGTTTTACGATTTACAAAACGAAGTTATAATTTTCGACAAACACGAGTTATAAGTTAACGAAACTCGATACTTATATAAAATAAATATAATTATTTATATTTATTTCAAATGCCGATAATTCGAATAACTTCGAATACTTTTGTAAAATAAATATAATGTTTCTATTTATTCCGAACATTGAGATTTCCGAATACTTTTATAAAATAAATATAATGTTTATATTTATTCCGAACGTGGAAATTTCCAAGTACTTTATAAGATAAATATAATGTGTATATTTATTTCAAACGTCGGAATTCAGAAATTATATTTCAAAAGTCTAGTATTCGAAAAACATACAACATAAATATAATTATTTATATCCATTTCAAGCGTCGATATTTTGAATACTTATAATAGTTTATATTCATTTCAAACATCGCGAATCCGAACATCTATTTCATACGTCGACTTAGCACACTTTTATAAAATAAATATAACGGTTTATATTTATTTCAAACGTCAACCTTAAACTCTTTTATGAACTAAATATAGTTGTTATATTTATTTCAAACGTCGATGACTCGAATACTTTCGAATGCTTTTATAACAATAATATACTTGTTATATTCAGTTCATACGCCTAGACGAAGTAGGACACAATACCGTAAGATTATAACAAGCATACGATTATATAATTATTTTATTAATTATAAACCATACGCAAAACTATAGTTCGGATACGAAACGTTTTACATATTTATATATATATATATATATATATATATATATATATATATATATATATATTCATCTTACGAAAGCTACAACGAGGTGTACCATTATGAATCTACGTATTTCTATTCACGATGACTAACACGACTTCGTAAATATATATATATATATATATATATATATATATATATATATATATATATATATATAGAGTGCGGTTAACATACATTAGGGCTTATCCTACAAAACGTACGCGACGGCCGTAACCGTCCGATCAGGCACTAATCACGCATTGGACTCAAAAATAACGCATGGGAGCTTTTTTTTGACCTAATCACGCATTGGAACATTATTACGCATGTTCATTTTGTCAAACCCTGCTGATAATAACGCATGGAACATAATTACGCAAGTTTTAAAGTCTGTCGCGTACGATAACGTAGGATAAGGGTTTTTGTACATTATACTTATTCTATATATATATATATATAGGGGATCGCTAGAATGAGAACCACCACGAGTTATGAGAACCACGAGAACCGCGCCCCGCGGGTGGCCGTCGGCGACGAAATTTTTTTTACACCTAGATCCGTATATTTTAGTGGGGGGTTTAAATTTTCGGTTCAAACGGCGCGCCCGAGGGGGTAGTTTTTTACGCCCAAAGTTTGGGTTTTTTTAATTTTTTTAATTTTTCTTTTTTTTTTACCAAACTTTGGGCGTAAAAAACTACCCCCTCGGGCGCGCCGTTTGAACCGAAAATTTAAACCCCCCCACTAAAATATACGGATCTAGGTGTAAAAAAAATTTCGTCGCCTACGGCCACCCGCGGGGCGCGGTTCTCGTGGTTCTCATAACTCGTGGTGGTTCTCATTCTAGCGGCTCCCTATATATATATATATAGTGGGAGTTGGCTAGAAAGCCTAAGTTTTCTAGAAAGTTTAGGAAGCAATAGAGAGGTGGGGTGAGGATCATTTCAGAACTTCATATATTTTCAGAACCTACAGAACTTCTCTCAACCTTTAGATTATTTGATCAGTGGTTTAATATTATAATGGTATTTACGTAAATAATTAAAAGGTTAAGGAGATTAACTAGAAAAGAAAAGGGTATTATAGGTATTTTACCAAACAATCCTTTTATTTCTCACCCCTCTCTCCTAAATCTCGGTTATAAACTTTTTATAAAAACTTGAAAACCCTAATCATTCCTAAATAGTTAGCACCCATCATCTTATTCACAGGCTCATCTCGTTAAAATCTAAAACATGAAATGAGGGCATAGTCAGTGAAAGGTAGTATTTGGTATTTAATTTAGGTTTGATGATTCTTGGCTTGGAAGTCTCCCTGTGGAGTTGAATGAAATTATTAGTTTATACTTTATTATAAATATCTTGATGGCTTCTTGTAAGTTTCTACATTTAGTTTATTAGGTACTCGTAAGGATAATTTTTTATTGGTTTATAACATACATATACATACACAAACAGGTGATGGTTTCTGTAAATGCATTTTGTCAAGTTACCAACATCTTCACGAACAGATGATGGTTTTTTGTAAATTCATTTACATTACTTACTTGTTGATTTTATTTGTCAAGTTACCAACATCATCACCAACAGGTGAAAATCATATACGTACAGGTTGAAAAATCGATTTAATTTTTTAGTAGTTGGAAACTTGAATATATGTGTAAACATATGTTTTTTGTTACCTACAAAAACAAAAACATATATACACATGAGGATATACTTACATATGTTACATATATGTAAATAGTTTAATTACACATATGTAATTAGATGACTAATTTAAAGATTCACATGTATGTAAATAGAAAATCAATAAAAAAATGGATGATCAACGAATAGAGGACAAGTTTGAAAAGTGGAAAAGATGTATGAAGATTTACATATGTAAACAGATGACTAGTTTGATATGAATTATCAATAAGAAGATTACATAGATTACATATATGTAAATAGACCTGTATCTTTAAGAAAATTGATGATCAGTTTGAAGCGTAAATAGTATATCTACATAACAATTTGGGGAAGTGAATGTCTATATTAACACTTGTGTAAATCCATAAAAATTGGAGAGAGGAGAAAAGCATAAATATTTAACTAATTAATCGGAGATAGAAACTATTTAATAGTTGACCATTAAACCCTTTTGTATTTAATTTTAATTTTTAAAGATTTAATAAAATAAGTGGTCCACATTGGTTCTGAAAGTTCTGACAAAAAATGTTGTTCTGTAAAGAACCCAACCCGAGAGAGGTGACATGTGGCTTTTAGTTTTTTTTATTCAAAAGGGCATGATTGTAATTTGATTATTAATTTAATTTTGAAATATTATATATCCTAAACTAACTATCCAGATATTTATCGAAGTGTATATCTCTTTGACAATTTCAAATCATTACGATTTCAATAGGGCAGTTACTTTAAATTACGAAGTTCAAATCATTAACAATTTCTTCACGTTGTGTTTTGTCAGTTACTGGGTTCATCACAATGTGTTTTAGCAGTTACTGGTTACTGTTTCATCACAATGTGTTTTATCAGTTACTGGTTGATATGATTTTTGGCATTCTTGATTGTAACACCCCAAAAACGGGTTTGGTAATTTTGAACCCGATTAAGAAAAATAAGTGGGTAAGGTACCATTAGTGGTAAAAGTGAACCCATAAACAAAATAACTAGGGGTAAACTAGCCTAGTGGTGTCATGCATATAAGTAACAAGGAGGTGAGTTTTAGTTCCATATGTAATCAAAACGAAACTTGAGGGACCAAAACCGTTAAGAGGAAACATGGGTTTTATTTATGAAAAAATAAAACACACAAACACACACTTTAGTGTGTTCTAGAAACGAGCAGGAGGCTCCCATGGAGCCAAGAACCCTAAGTTTCCTCTAAATCACCAAATTGAAAGGCTAAATGAAGTTCAAATTCATAACCAAGCATGGATTAGTGATCACCTTCTCATGGGGATCATAAGGTATGTCTTAAAAGTTAGATTGGTGATTTTTCACGAAGTGGGTTATGATGTAAATTGCGAAATTTTATGAAATTGAGAATGAGTATGTGTTAGAATGGTGATATAGAACATGGATTATGCATGGTTTAAGTTAATTTGATGTTTAGAGATGAAACCCGTTGATTATGGTGATGATGACTACTTGAATGAATCATCCATGTCTAAATTCTTGCTTAATGTTGGTGTATTTTGATATGTATGGTAGATTCTTGTTAGAGGAATTGAAAGAAATGTGATACTAGTATGTTTGATGTTTATGCATGTATGATTCATGTTGATTAGAAGGAGGAAATTGATGAATTATGTATGAGATTAGAAGGATATGCATGAACTAGTTGTACGCTATGCTTAGGAGGTAGTACACACATCAAAAGCATGAAGAAATTATGAAGAACTTAAGATTAGATCACTTGTAAGTGATTAACAAAGTAGTTATGAAGTGGGTTTTAGATGATGTAATGTAAATTGATGATTTACTTATGTTAATAATGTTTGGAATCATACATGTGTGTGAATGTTTAAAGAAATCGGATAAGAAATGATAGATTAGCATGTTATAAGGTTGAATGATAAATTCCATGTAAGATCCGTGTAATGAAAAGGTTGTGATGAATAATGAATAAGCTAACTATCTTGAGAATGATATATGATAGTTGATGCTTGATAAGCGATATGGAATGAAAGGTAGAAATGGAATGAAAATGTGTATGTATTCATATGAAGAAGCTAACGGTTTGCTATGTCCAAGGTAAGCTTAAAAGTTTGGAGAAGATGATCCGTGAACGCAGTCTAAGATGGATGCTAAGGCTGGCAAAGATGCAAATAGGCAAATGAACCCCAGGTAGACACTATTAATATGTATGGGTACCGATGTTAAAAGAAAAAAATGAAGAAATCTCCTTGGGAGGGTAATTATTAAACGGAAGACAATGTTATAGTCTTGGTGAAGTTTTAGAGATGTGCACAAAACTGAAACTCATTTCTCGGACATAAGGCGATGATTACATGAAGGCACGAAACTAGTACGTGGATTGCGTACCTGGCCAGTACGCAAGAAGCATATGACGTCCGTGAGACCGTGGTAATTATCGCAGGTATGTCCGGTAGAATTGGGTAGCGGGTGGGCGTGTGGGTGAAATGGGTGGTAAGACTCTCGGGAAATTGAGAGTACTATATAGGAATGAAAAGTATGAGTGATAAGAATGAAGAATGTTGAATTCGTAAGAAAGTACGGATCAACAAGATATGAATGAAATGTTTGAATCCGCGAGACGGATTCAAGGAATGAAAGGTATGAAGGAAATGTTTGAATCCGAGAGACGAATTCAAAGAATGAAAAGTGTGAATGCAATGTTTGAATCCGCGAGACAGATTCAAGGAAAGAAAGACATGAATGGAATGTTTGAATCCGTAAAAACGGATTCAAGGAAATGAAATGTAGAAATGATATGTCTGAATCCGCGAAACGGATTCAACACATGTAATGAATGAAAGATGTGAATGGTAGGATTAAAATCCGTTAGACGGATTCAAATCATAGAAGGAAGAAAAAAAATATGAATGATGGGATGGGTATGATAAAGTAGGGAATGTTTGATTTCTAATAGTGACATAAGAAGAAAACTATGTCATTAAGAAGTGAATCTTAAAGGTTTTGAGTGAAAATTTTGAGAATTGGTTAAACTCTCGTATAATGAATTTGCATGACACGTATGTTCATGAAAATTAAGTAATGCATGAAATGAGAAGAATAGTAATGTAGAATGAATGATTTGAAGGTAACGTAAGGGTATTTATGATACAAATAACTATAGAAAATGAAGAATGATGTTAACTTTGAAGTTAAGCACGAATGCATGACCATGAAATGGTAACTTCGTTGCGATAACGAAATAGTAATTAAATGTTATGTAATATAGGTATATAATGGAATCTTAAAGGATGAGATGAAAGTATTAGATCCTTTATAAATGAATCATGCGAATGAACGAATTATTACAAGCATGAAGAAGTATGTATATTGACCTATTGTTAACGGGTCAAAGGAAATGAGAATGATATGTGAAAGTATGCCATGGAAAGTGTAGACTTGTTAAGGAGAAGTCAATTGTATGAATAATCATGAATTGAGATATGATGATAACTTATAATTATGATGTGACTATGAAATCAAACATAGATATGAGTATGTGTAAATGGAAGTGAGAAAGGTTTCGGGGACGAAACCCTATTTAAGGGGGGTAGACTTGTAACACCCCAAAAACGGGTTTGGTAATTTTGAACCCGATTAAGAAAAATAAGTGGGTAAGGTACCATTAGTGGTAAAAGTGAACCCATAAACAAAATAACTAGGGGTAAACTAGCCTAGTGGTGTCATGCATATAAGTAACAAGGAGGTGAGTTTTAGTTCCATATGTAATCAAAACGAAACTTGAGGGACCAAAACCGTTAAGAAGAAACATGGGTTTTATTTATGAAAAATTAAAACACACAAACACACACTTTAGTGTGTTCTAGAAATGAGCAGGAGGCTCCCATGGAGCCAAGAACCCTAAGTTTCCTCTAAATCACCAAATTGAAAGGCTAAATGAAGCTCAAATTCATAACCAAACATGGATTAGTGATCACCTTCTCATGGGGATCATAAGGTATGTCTTAAAAGTTAGATTGGTGATCTTTCACGAAGTGGGTTATGATGTAAATTGCGAAATTTTATGAAATTAAGAATGAGTATGTGTTAGAATGGTGATATAGAACATGGATTATGCATGGTTTAAGTTAATTTGATGTTTAGAGATGAAACCCGTTGATTATGGTGATGATGACTACTTGAATGAATCATCCATGTCTAAATTCTTGCTTAATGTTGGTGTATTTTGATATGTATGGTAGATTCTTGTTGGAGGAATTGAAAGAAATGTGATACTAGTATGTTTGATGTTTATGCATGTATGATTCATGTTGATTAGAAGGAGGAAATTGATGAATTATGTATGAGATTAGAAGGATATGCATGAACTAGTTGTACGCTATGCTTAGGAGGTAGTACACACATCAAAAGCATGAAGAAATTATGAAGAACTTAAGATTAGATCACTTGTAAGTGATTAACAACGTAGTTATGAAGTGGGTTTTAGATGATGTAATGTAAATTGATGATTTACTTATGTTAATAATGTTTGGAACCATACATGTGTGTGAATGTTTAAAGAAATCGGATAAGAAATGATAGATTAGCATGTTATAAGGTTGAATGATAAATTCCATGTAAGATCCATGTAATGAAAAGGTTGTGATGAATAATGAATAAGCTAACTATCTTGAGAATGATATATGATAGTTGATGCTTGATAATCGATATGGAAGCTTGGAAAAGAAGCGGGTCAAACGGGACTAATGCGCACGGGAAGCATGTTCGGATGCTAGGTAAGTTAAGCTTACACCCTCCTTGTAGAATACCTATTCATTTCATAGATTATGAATATGATAAGTTTATAAATGAGGTATGAAGTTCCGACAAGTTTTGATACGGGTCGGAACATGTGTTCATGACAAGAAACTAAGTTTGATGGTTAAAAGGGGATAAAAGGGTATTATGGTAATTTTGGTTGCAAGTTAACGAAGTAATAAGTTACATGGATGGGATGATGAATAACTAACATCCCACAAGGATAAAATGGACATTTAGACTTAACGGGTCAAACGGTGAAGATGTCACCCTTTGGCGTTATCGACTAATGAATTGCTTTGTTAAGTATTATGAATTTGTAGAATGTATAGAAAAAGGATTTGTGTTGCTATTATCTAGCAATTCAGCGGATGAAGTATTAGAACGGGTCATAGCTTTGATCCGAGCCAGGTATGTGCATTTACCATTGTAGATAAGTCACATGATAGGTAATTTATGAAATGAAGTCTTTAGTAGTAAAGGATGGGTCAAATTTGACAAAAACGCCCTTGATGGGTAAAACGAGCAAATGGTCTTAAAAGTTGATTACAAACAAGCTATTTGATTAAATGAATGTTTTGAAAAAGTAAGAAAGCGAGAAGTATGATTTTCATAAGCTAAGGACCTTAAAATGCGCAAATACCCTTAACGGGTCAAAATAAGCTCTTGAGCGAAAATGGGTCAAGAGGATGCAAGACATCCGAGAACTTAATCTTTTATGATAGACAATGTTGAAATTATAGGGTTCATGAGGAATTTAGGTCAAACAATCAAGTTATGTTGATGAATGCATGAACGGGTCAAAATTTGGTAAGAGGGTAATACGCCGAAGAGTTAAAAGTCTGAAATTTTATTATATCGGATGTTGGATTTTAACTCCATTAGATGGATAAATAAATTACGGACGTATAGGAAAAAGAATCGGGTAAAACGGATTAAAAACGAGAGAGTTATGCTCGTTTCCGTGAAATCGGGTTATGCTGGGAATCTGCAGCACCAGCAAACAACATTCTGTCGAAAACAAGTGCTAGCGTAGCGCGAGCATGTGTCATTTTCGCGAAAAATCGTTTATTTTAACCGTGATGCATTGCGAACCCGTCCAGACCATTTTTAAACTCGTATAAGCTAAGAAAGATTAGTTATTCCTTGTATTAGGGAAAGTAGATACGTATGAATGAATGTATGTATGTATGAATATAAGTGGTATGTATGAATGAATGTTGGTGTGTATGTATGCAAGTAGGTATATATGAGCGTATGCACGTATGTAGGCATGCGTGAAGATATGAATGTGTGTAAGTATGTAGGTAGTATGTGTATGTATATATATATATATATATATATATCCAAGTGAGTATGTATGAATGTATGCACGTATCTAGGGTTGTGTGAAGGCATGTAATAGGTATGTAAGTAGGCATGTACGCATGTATGTATGTAGGTATGCACGTATGTAGGCACGTACGTATGAATGTAGGTACGTATGTATTTAAGTAGTTATGTGTGAACGGATGCATATATGTAAGTATGTATGATAGTATATATGCATGTATTCAATGAAATTGAGTATTGACGTTAATAATAACGTGCCTTGTGAACGAAGTGTAACGCAGGTACAACAAGAAAGTCTCGCCACAGATTGTATGATCAGATGGAAAGCTGGGATGTAAAGAGTTAACGGAATGAAAAAGTAAACGTGAATAAATCGTGTATGTTTATAATGCGTACTAATGTTATGAATTTTATGTGGTGAGCGCAGGTAGTACGAATCATGAGGATCATCAAGGAATAGAGATCGAGGATCGAGTCACTAGAGAGATTGTATGGGAACGTTGATGTATATAATGTAGTAAATATAAGCTATGTTTTTACTTAGTAAATAGGTCGATTGATGGATTTATGTGAAAGAGTTATGTTAAAGTTAAATTTTAAATAAGTTAAGGTATTTATAATGAAAGAAATTTTAGACATGAACTTCCGCTGCGACTTTTGGTCAAACGTGAATTAGGGTCTTACAAGTTGGTATCAGAGCCCTGGTTTGAGAGAATCAAGTACGAGAGGGTAGGTACTTGAACTCAAACCTGTGTGCTCTTGTGATAAGGAACCCGTACAATCCATGACTCGATCAAGATCTAAAGGTAGAAATGGAATGAAAATGTGTATGTATTCATATGAAGAAGCTAACGGTTTGCTATGTGCAAGGTAAGCTTAAAAGTTTGGAGAAGATGATCCGTGAACGCAGTCTAAGATGGATGCTAAGGCTGGCAAAGATGCAAATAGGCAAATGAACCCCAGGTAGACACTATTAATATGTATGGGTACCGATGTTAAAAGAAAAAAATGAAGAAATCTCCTTGGGAGGGTAATTATTAAACGGAAGACAATGTTATAGTCTTGGTGAAGTTTTAGAGATGTGCACAAAACTGAAACTCATTTATCGGACATAAGGCGATGATTACATGAAGGCACGAAACTAGTACGTGGATTGCGTACCTGGCCAGTACGCAAGAAGCATATGACGTCCGTGAGACCGTGGTAATTATCACAGGTATGTCCGGTAGAATTGGGTAGCGGGTGGGCGTGCGGGTGAAATGGGTGGTAAGACTCTCGGGAAATTGAGAGTACTATATAGGAATGAAAAGTATGAGTGATAAGAATGAAGAATGTTGAATTCGAAAGAAAGTACGGATCAACAAGATATGAATGAAATGTTTGAATCCGCGAGACGGATTCAAGGAATGAAAGGTATGAAGGAAATGTTTGAATCCGAGAGACGAATTCAAAGAATGAAAAGTGTGAATGCAATGTTTGAATCCGCGAGACGAATTCAAGGAAAGAAAGACATGAATGGAATGTTTGAATCCGTAAAAACGGATTCAAGGAAATGAAATGTAGAAATGATATGTCTGAATCCGCGAAACGGATTCAACACATGTAAGGAATGAAAGATGTGAATGGTAGGATTAAAATCCGTTAGACGGATTCAAATCATAGAAGGAAGAAAAAAAATATGAATGATGGGATGGGTATGATAAAGTAGGGAATGTTTGATTTCTAATAGTGACATAAGAAGAAAACTATGTCATTAAGAAGTGAATCTTAAAGGTTTTGAGTGAAAATTTTGAGTATTGGTTAAACTCTCGTATAATGAATTTGCATGACACGTATGTTCATGAAAATTAAGTAATGCATGAAATGAGAAGAATAGTAATGTAGAATGAATGATTTGAAGGTAACGTAAGGGTATTTATGATACAAATAACTATAGAAAATGAAGAATGATGTTAACTTTGAAGTTAAGCACGAATGCATGACCATGAAATAGTAACTTCGTTGCGATAACGAAACAGTAATTAAATGTTATGTAATATAGGTATATAATGGAATCTTAAAGGATGAGATGAAAGTATTAGATCCTTTATAAATGAATCATGCGAATGAACGAATTATTACAAGCATGAAGAAGTATGTATATTGACCTATTGTTAACGGGTCAAAGGAAATGAGAATGATATGTGAAAGTATGCCATGGAAAGTGTAGACTTGTTAAGGAGAAGTCAATTGTATGAATAATCATGAATTGAGATATGATGATAACTTATAATTATGATGTGACTATGAAATCAAACATAGATATGAGTATGTGTAAATGGAAGTGAGAAAGGTTTCGGGGACGAAACCCTATTTAAGGGGGGTAGACTTGTAACACCCCAAAAACGGGTTTGGTAATTTTGAACCCGATTAAGAAAAATAAGTGGGTAAGGTACCATTGGTGGTAAAAGTGAACCCATAAACAAAATAACTAGGGGTAAACTAGCCTAGTGGTGTCATGCATATAAGTAACAAGGAGGTGAGTTTTAGTTCCATATGTAATCAAAACGAAACTTGAGGGACCAAAACCGTTAAGAGGAAACATGGGTTTTATTTATGAAAAATTAAAACACACAAACACACACTTTAGTGTGTTCTAGAAACGAGCAGGAGGCTCCCATGGAGCCAAGAACCCTAAGTTTCCTCTAAATCACCAAATTGAAAGGCTAAATGAAGCTCAAATTCATAACCAAGCATGGATTAGTGATCACCTTCTCATGGGGATCATAAGGTATGTCTTAAAAGTTAGATTGGTGATCTTTCACGAAGTGGGTTATGATGTAAATTGTGAAATTTTATGAAATTGAGAATGAGTATGTGTTAAAATGGTGATATAGAACATGGATTATGCATGGTTTAAGTTAATTTGATGTTTAGAGATGAAACCCGTTGATTATGGTGATGATGACTACTTGAATGAATCATCCATGTCTAAATTCTTGCTTAATGTTGGTGTATTTTGATATGTATGGTAGATTCTTGTTGGAGGAATTGAAAGAAGTGTGATACTAGTATGTTTGATGTTTATGCATGTATGATTCATGTTGATTAGAAGGAGGAAATTGATGAATTATGTATGAGATTAGAAGGATATGCATGAACTAGTTGTACGCTATGCTTAGGAGGTAGTGCACACATCAAAAGCATGAAGAAATTATGAAGAACTTAAGATTAGATCACTTGTAAGTGATTAACAACGTAGTTATGAAGTGGGTTTTAGATGATGTAATGTAAATTGATGATTTGCTTATGTTAATAATGTTTGGAACCATACATGTGTGTGAATGTTTAAAGAAATCGGATAAGAAATGATAGATTAGCATGTTATAAGGTTGAATGATAAATTCCATGTAAGATCCGTGTAATGAAAAGGTTGTGATGAATAATGAATAAGCTAACTATCTTGAGAATGATATATGATAGTTGATGCTTGATAAGCGATATGGAAGCTTGGAAAAGAAGCGGGTCAAACGGGACTAATGCGCACGGGAAGCATGTTCGGATGCTAGGTAAGTTAAGCTTACACCCTCCTTGTAGAATACCTATTCATTTCATAGATTATGAATATGATAAGTTTATAAATGAGGTATGAAGTTCCGACAAGTTTTGATACGGGTCGGAACATGTGTTCATGACAAGAAACTAAGTTTGATGGTTAAAAGGGGATAAAGGGTATTATGGTAATTTTGGTTGCAAGTTAACGAAGTAATAAGTTACATGGATGGGATGATGAATAACTAACATCCCACAAGGATAAAATGGACATTTAGACTTAACGGGTCAAACGGTGAAGATGTCACCCTTTGGCGTTATCGACTAATGAATTGCTTTGTTAAGTATTATGAATTTGTAGAATGTATAGAAAAAGGATTTGTGTTGCTATTATCTAGCAATTCAGCGGATGAAGTATTAGAACGGGTCATAGCTTTGATCCGAGCCAGGTATGTGCATTTACCATTGTAGATAAGTCACATGATTGGTAATTTATGAAATGAAGTCTTTAGTAGTAAAGGATGGGTCAAATTTGACAAAAACGCCCTTGATGGGTAAAACGAGCAAATGGTCTTAAAAGTTGATTACAAACAAGCTATTTGATTAAATGAATGTTTTGAAAAAGTAAGAAAGCGAGAAGTATGATTTTCGTAAGCTAAGGACCTTAAAATGCTCAAATACCCTTAACGGGTCAAAATAAGCTCTTGAGCGAAAATGGGTCAAGAGGATGCAAGACATCCGAGAAGTTAATCTTTTATGATAGACAATGTTGAAATTATAGGGTTCATGAGGAATTTAGGTCAAACAATCAAGTTATGTTGATGAATGCATGAACGGGTCAAAATTTGGTAAGAGGGTAATAAGCCGAAGAGTTAAAAGTCTGAAATTTTATTATATCGGATGTTGGATTTTAACTCCATTAGATGGATAATTAAATTACGGACGTATAGGAAAAAGAATCGGGTAAAACGGATTAAAAACGAGAGAGTTATGCTCGTTTCCGTGAAATCGGGTTATACTGGGAATCTGCAGCACCAGCAAACAACATTCTGTCGAAAACAAGTGCTAGCGTAGCGCGAGCATGTCGTAGCGCTACGCGAGCATGTGTCAGTTTCGCGAAAAAACGTTTATTTTAACCGTGATGCATTGCGAACCCGTCCGGACCGTTTTTAAACGCGTATAAGCTAAGAAAGATTAGTTATTCCTTGTATTAGGGAAAGTAGATACGTATGAATGAATGTATGTATGTATGAATATAAGTGGTATGTATGAATGAATGTAGGTGTGTATGTATGCAAGTAGGTATATATGTGCGTATGCACGTATGTAGGCATGCGTGAAGATATGAATGTGTGTAAGTATGTAGGTAGTATGTGTATGTATATATATATCCAAATGAGTATGTATGAATGTATGCACGTATGTAGGGTTGTGTGAAGGCATGTAATAGGTATGTAAGTAGGCATGTACGCATTTATGTATGTAGGTATGCACGTATGTAGGCACGTACGTATGAATGTAGGTACGTATGTATGTAAGTAGTTATGTGTGAACGGATGCATATATGTAAGTACGTATGATAGTATATACGCATGTATTCAATGAAATTGAGTATTGACGTTAATAATAGTGTGCCTTGTGAACGAAGTGTAACGCAGGTACAACAAGAAAGTCTCGCCACAGATTGTATGATCAGATGGAAAGCTGGGATGTAAAGAGTTAACGGAATGAAAAAGTAAACGTGAATAAATCGTGTATGTTTATAATGCGTACTAATGTTATGAATTTTATGTGGTGAGCGCAGGTAGTACGAATCATGAGGATCATCAAGGAATAGAGATCGAGGATCGAGTCACTAGAGAGATTGTATGGGAACGTTGATGTATATAATGTAGTAAACATAAGCTATGTTTTTACTTAGTAAATAGGTCGATTGATGGATTTATGTGAAAGAGTTATGTTAAAGTTAAATTTTAAATAAGTTAAGGTATTTATAATGAAAGAAATTTTAGACATGAACTTCCGCTGCGACTTTTGGTCAAACGTGAATTAGGGTCTTACATTGATGTTGTGTTTTATCAGTTACTGGTTCACGTTGTGTTTTATCAGTTACCGATTTCATCACAATATGTTTTATCAGTTACTGGTTTCAGTTACCGTTTCATCACAATGTGTTATATCATTTACTGGTTGATGTGATTTTAGCATTCTTGATGTTGTGTTTTATCAGTTACTGGTTTCATCACAATGTGTTTTAGCAGTTACTTAGTTCAGTTACTGTTTCATCACAATGTGTTTTATCAGTTACTAGTTGATATGATTTTTGGCATTCTTGATGTTGTGTTTTATCAATTACTGGTTTCATCACAATGTGTTATACCAGTTATGATTTGCGAATGGCATGTTCTTTTGTATTTTATCTACTGTTTCATCACAAGGTGTTTTATCAGTTACTGGTTGATGTGATTTTGGCATTCTTGATGTTGTATTTTATCAGTTACTGGTTTCATCACAATGTGTTTTATCAGTTACTGGTTCCAGTTATTGTTTCATCACAATGTGTTTTATCAGTTACTGGTTGATATGATATTGGCATTCTTGATGTTGTGTTTTATCAGTTACTGGTTCACATTGTGTTTTATCAGTTGTCATTCTTGATGTTGTCTTTTAGCAACGTCACATTGTGTTTTATCGCTAAAACACACTACTATGAACACATCTAGATCTGATTTATCGTTATTTTTTGTATGATTTGGTGTTTTCAAATGTGAGGGATTAGAGAGAGAGAGAGAGAGAAAAATTGCGACATTTTTTTAGATGGTTTTATGATTGGTAGTTATTTCCTTATTTATAAAAACTTAAATGACACATTTACCCCTAATCAATTAAATTAACCTATTTTAAAGACACATATATTACCAAAATGCCATCAAAATGATCTCAACCATTAAACACACTCATCTAATGGCCTGAATCGCTTCCTACACTTTCTAGGAAAAACACACTTTCCGCAGGATCCCCACTCTATATATATATATATATATATATATCCAAAATCACTCGAAAACTAAGTCGATTTCGAGACTTAGTATTTATCCTGATTATAAATGGGATCAAATAACCATAGGTTGGTTATTTCGAGACAAGACAATAACACATCCTTAGAATCATATGGTTAACGATTCGGTAGTGCTCAGTGACAGGTAGTTTAGCTACATCGTCTTGTTAGAAACTTATAAGATATTCCATGATAGGAATTCTATAGTTGCATGCTAGCGAGTTCACATTCTTGGAACAACACTACGGAATCATATTAAGCTAGCTTTGCACAAGGATATCGAGGTGAGTTCATCACCCCCACTTTTTACCATGTTACATTTTTATAAATGTTTTCGGGGGTGGAAAGACATGCAAGTTTTGCAAAAGTAAAAAATATTTCGATGAACGAAAACACATATTTCTAAACCATGTTGCGAATGAATTCAATGAACTCAAATAGTTCATGAAAGGTTTTATGCTAAACATACCGGTTTAACAAAATACACGCGTATCTTCCAAACGTGCATGATTTTCATGACTATTGACGGGATTGTCCTAGTTACAACAACGGGACTGGGTTGGTCTGCATACGAACAATGAGACAACCCAATGGGTTCATGTCCCCTTTTTCTTTTGAAATACATGTTAACTATGGTATGGTTAAGCATTGGAATGAATTATTGGGTCACGTGCGAATATGCGCAAACTTAGGCACCATTAATCCTGTTAAGGACCAAGGAACAAAAGGGGTAGATCTATCGAGTACGGGCGAGCCCCAATCACAGGTCCTTGTGAGACCACTTAGAGTGTTTTTGTGTCCCAGTCGAGGGTAATCGGCACATAAAATCGTCTACCGGGTTGAGTGCTTCCTATGTTGGCACACATATTAATGTCGTAGCTACACATTAATGATCATTAAATTCATAGACGCTTTACATACCAGCTTTTGAAACTCAAGCTTTCAAATATTTTTAAGATTCGTTTGATACAAACTCACAAGCACATGAATTTACAAACTTTGGTGACGTTTTCAACTTATATACAAGTTAGGGGATGGGTTGGTCCTGCTTACAGACTCAAATGGGCTACACCCATTCTCACTTGTGCAAGGCACCAAGACTCTTTTGGGCTAGGCCCACTTATGCTCGTGCGAGGCACGAAGACTCAAGGACTGGATTTTCCTACAAACAAAGTTTTATAAACACAAAGTTTTCATATGACATGCCGAGAAAAATGGTTTTATTACATTTTCTCAGCAACTTTTAAACCGGTTAACAAAAATATTTATTTTTAATCTTTTTCAAACAAACTATGAACTCGCCAACTTTATGTTGATTTTTCGCATGTTCTTTCTCATGTTGCATTTTCAAACTAAGGAACGGTTGGAATAGGAGAACCCATGGGGATTCGAGTACTTAGCGAGCGTTCACTTTCTAGAAGTCTTAGAACATTATACTTCCGTTGTGCAATGAAGATACCGGTCAGATCACACCAAACTCTGATTTTAGCGGGTGTGACAACAGGTTCATGGTTTCAGTGATTATAGGTTTCAAAATTATCCAACAAATCAAGTCCTACTTTTTTCTTAAAGTGATGATGGTTTAAAACATGTCATATGTGAAAGTGCTTATACCATCAGCCTCAAATCAACGGGCTTTTTCATGATCAGCAACAGGGGTGGTCCTATGCTCATTATCTTCAGCAACAGGGGTGGTTCTTCGTAGATCTGAAGACCTAAGTAGCGATGGTGGTGGTTAGGGTTAGGGGCCAGCAGCTGGAATGGTGGTGCTTACAAGACTAGGTGGTGGTCGGCGGCTGGAGTGGTGGTGGTGAGGAGATTAGGTGTTGGCCACTAGCTGGAGTGGTGGTAGCCGGCGGCAGATGTGGTGGTGGTGATGAGGAGAAAGAGATTAGGTTACAAGGGGTTTTTAGAGACAGAGAGAGAGAGAGAGAGAGAGAGAGAGAGTTGAGAGTGGGTAAATGTGTTAGTGTTTGGTGTTTGGTTTATAAATATATTTTCTTGTTTTTTTCCTTTTTTAAATATTTTTAAGTAAATAGGTAAAATTACAAAACTACCCTCGTAGAAATAGACTTAACTTAAAATTTTAACCCGGTTAGTGTAAAGGACGTAGGGGGTAATGGGTTTTATAAATAAAGGATTGTGATTGTAATTATTGAAGTTAAAGGGCATCCATTGCAATCCAATACAAACATAAAGGAAGAAAAGTGTAATTTACCCAATAGATTATATAAAAATCATTACATACCCCAAGATTTGGATGAGGAAAACAGGATCTCCCGATATTGGAAGTCCCAAGCTCACTACTAATGGCATAATGGGGGTAAGTAGTGGACCTTGCCTTGAAGAGAGCCCCTTCTTCCGAACTCCACACCCTCCTTCATCAATAATTCGTTTTTTTGGTATACGAAGATGCATAATATTTGTCAAAAAGTAGCATAGTAAACCTTCCATACAATTTAAAAAGAGATTAACGAAACTTATCAACGCTCCATTTTAAAAATGATAAAATAAACTTATCAATTCTCTGTGCGACTTCAGGTAAGTAAAAAACCGTTCATACGATGACTCCTCCAGATCACTCTTCTTTATGTGTGCATTAGTGCAAAACTCGTCCCATGTGGGTTCAACACCCTCCTTCATTTTCTATAAAAGAAGGTTAAGTTGTTAGTTATTAAACAAATGAAAATGTTGGAGAAAGTTAAAAAAAAACATACTTAGTTCCTCTGGTATTATGACATAAGTATCGACCCTCTAGTGTGCCGAAGTGATGCCACTATTGATGTGCAAAATGTGTTAGGATCTAAGTTTTAAATTGTGTTTGTTCTATGTTGTCACACCCCGACCACGTATAACATACAAAACGTGGCGGAAAACGTCGGGGAGTGTTGTAACATAATTAATTGTTTCATAACCATGGCATTCAAAGTTGTATTTTATTTATCAACATAAGAATTTCATTGTCTTTAAACAGGAAATAAAGAGTTCATAACATAATTAAACTAAGTCTATCTCCGTTTTATGTCTCTAAGGCACAGGTCCGCCCTAGTGTCACGATCATGGTCCTAAGCAACAGCTCCTGAAAACACATGTGAAAATAGGTACGTCAGCATAAAAATGCCTGTGAGATACATAGGATTTGTAAAAATATGATTCATGACTTGTGTTTAAGAAAATGTTTAGTCATGAACCTTGTAATTTGCTTTGTCTTGTAAATCATTTGAAAAACGATAAGATCAGATGATATGTATAAATAAATGTAAGGTTAAATGAATAACCATGTAAAATGAGTTTGTATAAGATAAGTTGTTTGTAAAACAATGTCTTGTGAAAATTATGTTGTTTGTATAAAATGTCATGTGTCTTAAATTGAAATGATTTAAATAACGCTACGTTATGTAATACCATACAAACACTTATATATAGGAAGTACCAGCGGCGTATCCACCATGCTTGTATCATATTACCCACGCCTCGTTACTTAAATCACTTACTCAAACCAAACCCCCAATGTAAATTGTTTATGTATAATCAAATGTCCAAATGTTATTGTGTATACCATATCAAATGTCTGTGTTAAATGTAAATCATGAATTGTGTATATCAATGTCAAAATGTTTATGTCTAATGTAAATCATGTAATGTGTATCCAAAAATGTCATGTATGGTAAGTGAAATATATCAACTAAACCATATGTAAAATGCACAAAAACAACGTATTGAAGTAAAACATGGTTTAAATCAAAGTTATGTTTTGTGGACCAAATGCATGCTATACTGATATAAACATCTATGCGGTATTGTTATAATGCATACACTCAAGCCTTGAGACTGTGGCGATAAACCCTTAAACAAATTAAAGGTTTATCTAAATTATGTATATCGAATTCGGTCATTCCTTCCAATCCAAACAAACCCAGGATTTCAGGAACGGGAGTTGTCAATTCCTATGGTACCACTACTTACTAACGAACGGCGTAGCTAATGTTAATGAAAGTGTTGTTCCATGTAAACAAAACAAATGTCATACCAAAATGTAAGCATGTGATGAAAACAACTGTACTAAGTATGTAACAAATGGACATACATAGCATGTGACGTGAAACAAATGTACTAAATATGCACACAATGGGCATACATAGCATGAATATGTAATGTGAAACAATGTACTAAGTACGCACATAATGGGCATACATAGCATAAAATGTAATGTAAAGCAATGTACTAAGTACGCACACAATGGGCATACATAGCATGAAATGTAATGTAAAGCAATGTACTAAGTACGCACACAATGGGCATACATAGCATGAAATGCAATGTAAAACAATGTACTATAATGTACTAACGAACATAGCAGGTATATGATGTGAAAACATGGAAAGCATGAAAGTAACAAGTAGGCACATGTGTTTCACCCCAAAACAGTTTGGAAAAACAGTAAAAGAGGGGTCTATGTACTCACTTGAGATTGCTCAGAAGTCCTAAGATAACCACCAAGCAATGCTAGAGATCACGGATATCAAACGGCACCTAATATAGGTAACTATGTTAATAAACCGGACCTAAATCGGAGGATTTAGATAGTATGAGGGTTCGTAAACCAAACGAGTATGGAGACTCGTGTAATATGGTTTAACAAAGCCTACATTCTAAATGAAACCTAACCTAAGCGCTTACGACCCATTACGACCCGTTTAGGTAGCTTATGCTACTTTAACGCGTCGTTCGCGTGAAACACGTTCGGACCGCCTAACTAGTCCTATGACAAGTGAAATATGCCTTAACATGTTTAATATTGTTGTCAAATCAGTTTAGATGTCAAAAGTTACGTCACATATGTTTATAATGAATTTTGGCATCAAAGGGGTATTTTGGTAATTTACCTAAGGCATATAAACTACCTATCATACAACTACTTAAACGTCGTGACCATAAGGTATAACCTCGGAAGGTTATTCCCTACCCACTATGGTCACCTAATGTATTTGGTCGGATCCTAATGATCGACCAAATGGGTCGGGTTCGAAGGTATAAGCGATTTATTAGATCGCTTACCCTTACGACCCTAGACAACGTGGAAATCAGTAGGCATAGTCACAAGGGACTATAACCATCGTGATTACAATCACGTTGCGAAGTTCAAACGAACTTCGCATTGACCATAAACTGGTCAACGCAGAAAGTCAAACAAAGTTTGACTTTCGGACTCGAAAAGCAATAAAAGAACGAAGGAATACTTACGAAGGGTCCCCGAATGCTAATCTAGATCAAAATAGCTCAGGTATGAAACAAAGGTTTCAACTTAGAGCACATTAGATCAGATTCTAGTGAGTTTAAAGCAAATGGGGGTGGGGTATTTATAGTTTTTTCCGAACCGTTAGGATCGTTTCTTGGAAAACGTGATCGAATCTCGTGCGTACACTTGTTGGAATGTTGTGGTGACTAAAAATGGCCCCTCATGGACTGAAAGGGCAAGTGTGGGTTTGTGGTTGTGAGATTAACAGCTGTAATCTGCTGAAAAATCGATCTTATCTGATCTGGGACCCTGACGCGGGCCGCGTAAAGGACACACTGATCTTACGCGGGCCGCCTGGCCTACACAGATCAGAAACAAGTTTGCATTTTGACAGCTTTGGTCCCTGTTGGTGTTTAAGCTTATTTCCGGCACTTTTAAGGCCCGTCAAGACAACTTTAAGGCCCTAAAATAATGCCTAAACATTGTGGACATGAAACATGCTCAAAAATATGCCGGATGTTGGTTCGTTTGGTCGTACGATCGCGATGATCGCTCAATTACGACGGAATGCGCATAAGCGCGAAAAACGATCCAAATGACGCAACGAATGGATTTTTCTTATGCCAAACACTAAAATAAAATGTTTTAGTGCTTACATAAATTTTTGGATGTCCGGATGTATTCAGAGCGTAAGTTATGCGCGAAAATGCAAACTTATGCACTTTTTGACACTTTTAGTTCCTGAATGACCCAAAAGTTTATTTTAGCACACCGAACCCCTCAAAGCCTATTTCTAAGCTATATAAAGGATATTTAAGGTGTTTTTAACTTATGGTCATGTTCCGGAATGTTCGTTACTGTTCAAATTGGCATACTTTCGCAGTTTATCAAGTTTAGTCCCTGTAAGCGAATTAACTTGTTTTTGACATACCAAAGCCTTCAAAACTTATTTCTAAGTTATGTAAAAGTTATTTAAGGTATGTTAAGTATATGTTGATGTTCCAGAGTATTTGTCGCATTAAACTGATTACGTTTACGCACCAGTTTGCGTATAACTCTCCAGAAAGTGATATAGAGTTTGAAATTGGATAAAAGTCAAAACATGAAAAATGTAAAACACAACCAAACAAACATTGGGATCAAATAACATTGTTTTATTGATAATAGAACTGTTCACAATGATTACAAGCACAGATGTTACAGTCTCCCCTACTTGTGGAAATTTCGTCCCGAAATTTATTTAGAGGAAACTCGTGGAAAAAGATGCGGATATTTTGCCTTCATTTGATCTTCGCGTTCCCAAGTAAACTCGGGTCCACATTTAGCTTCCCAGCGAACTTTGACCAAAGGAATGCGCTTGCGTTTAAGCCACTTGACTTCACGTTCCATGATTTCCACTGGCTTCTCAACAAATTTCAGTGTTTTGTCAACATGAATTTTGTTAAGCGGTATGTGGAGGTTCTCATCAGCTAAACACCTCTTGAGATTGGACACGTGAACAGTTGGATGAACATTTCCAAGTTCAGGAGGTAACTCAAGTCTGTAGGCTACCTTACCTATTCTTTCGACGATCTTGAATGGTCCAACGTATCTAGGTGCAAGTTTTCCTTTCTTTCCAAATCTGATCACACCTTTCCAAGGTGAGACCTTAAGTAATACTCGATCACCGACTTGAAATTCCAAGGGCTTGCGTTTTGGATCCGCGTAACTCTTTTGACGGCTTCTAGTTGTCTGAAGGTTATCACGAACTTTCTTAATCTTGTCAGTTGTCTCTAAAATGAGGGCAGGTCCAGTAAGTTGAGCCTCGCCGATCTCATTCCAGCAGACTGGTGAACGACATTTTTTACCATAGAGAGCTTCGAAAGGAGCCATTTTGATGTTGGTGTGATAACTGTTGTTGTAGGAGAATTCAATCAACGGAAGATGTGAATCCCAACTACCACCAAAGTCGATCACACAAGCTCTAAGCATATCCTCCAGAGTCTGGATTGTTCTTTTAGATTGACCATCCGTTTGCGGATGATAAGCTGTGCTCAGGTTAAGTTGGGTCCCCATAGCAGATTGCATGGTTCTCCAAAAATGAGAAGTGAAACAAGCATCTCTGTCAGAAATGATGTTCAAAGGAACACCATGTCGAGCTACAATTTCATCCACATAGATTTTTGCAAGTCTGTCAGCAGGAAAATCCTCTCGGATTGGCAAGAAATGCGCTGACTTAGTAAGACGATCAACAACAACCCAGATGGCATCATGACCTTTCTTTGTGCGCGGAAGTTTAGTAATGAGATCCATAGTAATGTTTTCCCATTTCCAAACTGGGATCTCTGATTGCACCAATAAACCTGAAGGACGTTGATGTTCAGCCTTAACCTTAAGACAAGTAAGGCATTTTGATACGTATAAGACAATGTCTTTCTTCATACCAGGCCACCAATAGTGAATACGAAGATCCTTATACATCTTATCTGAGCCCGGATGAACAGAATAACGCGACTTATGGGCTTCATCCATAAGCAAGGTGCGAAGGTTATCTTGGCTTGGGACCCACAAACGGTCCATGAAGTAATACGATCCATTGTCCTTCAGTCCCAGAGCAGGTGTTATGTGATAGGGAAATTCCTTATCCGTTAAACCTTGTGAAACACAAGATTGTTGAGCCTGAGAAATGCGTGCTTGGATATCGGATCGAGCTTGAATAACAGATTGAACACGTACACAATGAAGCTTACTACGTTCCTTACGACTTAATGCATCGGCTACGACATTCGCCTTACCAGGATGGTAGCGAATTTCGCAGTCATAGTCGTTTAGAAGCTCAACCCAACGTCGTTGCCTCATGTTGAGTTCTTTCTGGTTGAAGATATGATGAAGACTTTTGTGGTCCGTGAAAACCACACATTTTGTACCGTACAAATAGTGTCTCCAGATCTTTAGAGCGAAAACAACTGCACCCAACTCAAGATCATGAGTGGTGTATTTTTTCTCATGTATCTTCAACTGCCTTGATGCATATGCTATGACTTTGTTCCTTTGCATCAGAACACAGCCAAGACCCAGTTTAGATGCGACGCAATAAATGACGAAATCATCATTGCCCTCAGGCAAAGTTAGAACAGGCGCATCACAAAGTTTCTGCTTCAAGTGTTGAAAAGCTTCCTCTTGTTTGAATCCCCAATCAAAGGGCTTGTTCTTCTGAGTTAGAGCAGTTAGAGGAACTGCAATCTTTGAGAAGTTCTCAATGAAGCGGCGGTAATAACCCGCTAGACCAAGAAAAGAACGAACCTCAGTAGGAGTAGTAGGCGTATCCCAATCCTTAATCGCACTGATCTTGGAGGGATCTACATGAATACCTTGTTTGTTGATGATATGTCCTAAGAATTGAACTTCTTTAAGCCAAAATTCGCACTTGGAGAATTTGGCAAAAAGTTGCTCTTTCTTTAGGAGTTCCAAAGTAAGACGAAGATGTTGCTCGTGATCAGCTCGCATCTTAGAGTAAATCAAGATGTCGTCAATAAAAACAATGACGAACTGATCCAAATAAGGTTTGCAGACCCTATTCATTAAGTCCATGAAAACAGCAGGAGCATTAGTCAAACTGGATGGCATGACTGTGAACTCATAGTGCCCATAACGAGTGCGGAAAGCTGTCTTGGGAATATCTTCTTCATGCACCCGAAGTTGATGATATCCAGAACGTAGATCAATCTTCGAAAAATAAGAAGCGCCCTGTAATTGATCAAAGAGATCATCGATGCGAGGTAGGGGATATTGATTCTTGATGGTAAGCTTGTTAAGCTCACGATAATCGATACACATCCTAAAAGATCCATCCTTCTTCTTGACAAAAAGAACGGGAGCACCCCAAGGTGAAAAGCTAGGACGGATAAAACCTTTGTCGGAGAGTTCCTGAAGCTGCTTAGACAACTCTTGCATCTCAGATGGTGCAAGACGATATGGAGCTCTGGAAATGGGATTTGCACCAGGTACGAGGTCAATGCGGAACTCGACTTGGCGTGCTGGAGGTAGACCAGGTAACTCTTCAGGGAAAACTTCAGAATAATCCCGAACGAAAGGGATATCTGAAATAGACTTACCCTTGCCTTTATCTGCTGTAACATGTGCTAAGAAAGCCACATAGTTCTTCCGCAGATATTTCCGAGCTTTAAAACAAGACATGAGCTTGAGACCACCAGACGGTTTCTCACCTTGAACCTGTAGGATCTCTCCTGTCGAAAGCGGCACACGAACGATCTTCTCGAAACAAACTACCTCTGCGTGATGCTTGGATAACCAATCCATACCCACAATGACGTCGAAGCTTCCAAGTTGCATAGGCGTGAGGTTAATAGGAAAAAGATGATCGTTAAGGTTCAACTGGCAGTTGTGAAGAACAGAATCAAGAATAATGGGTTCACCACTAGCAACCTCTACTGTCAAAGGTTTACCTCGTTTCGTTCTAGACACGCGAAGTAATGGCTCAAAAGGTAATGACACGAAACTCTTATCGGCACCCGTATCAAAAAGAACAGATGCAGGCTGATTATTAATAAAGAACGTACCGTTCACCACATTACCGTCCGCCTGCGCCTCTTGGGCATTCAAGTTAAAAGCTCGCCCTCGAGCCTGAGCCTGATTCTGGTTTGCATTCATCAATCTTGGGCACTGGTTACGGTAGTGGGTCAGATCCCCACAGTTATAACAAGCACTTGGTGGGTAGTGTGGTCGTGCAGCTTGACCCTGTTGCTGAGCAGGAGGCTGAGTAACTTGTTGAGCCGGGTTCTGAACTACCCGATTCTGAGCCAATCGACAAACATTGGCAAGATGACCTGACTTCCCACAGTTATTACAGAAACGACACTGATGTTGCGGCTGATGGTGACTGTTGCATCTATTGCACAAAGGTGCATTCCCTGAATAGGGTTTCTTCGCTGGAGGCTGTGCGGGTTGGTTGGGAGCTGCCTGGTTAGCTTGGGCAGTAACAGCAAAATTTTGGGAAGCCTTTCGCTTCCTTGACCCTCTCGAAGAACCAGAATTCTTTCCGTTCTTGTTTTGACCTTTCTTGCTATCTTCCTTGTCAGCCGACTGTTTCTTGCCCTTGTCACCCTTCCTGTGTAACTTATTCTTCCGAGTCTACGACTCAGTCAATGTCGCTGCTAACTCGATAGCCTGACGGAGTGTGGTAGGGTTACTACCAGTAATGATGTCTTGTACCAAGTCAGGTAGGCCGTCGATGTACCTTTCGATAGCCTTGTCGAGTGGGGTAACCATAGTCGGGCAAAGCAGACTCAACTCCTCAAATCTATCAGTATACGCCCTGTGCTCACCACTATCTTGCTTCAAATCATCGAACTCCCTCTCCAAAGCTCGCTGTTCATGACGAGGACAGAACTCCCTCATCATAAGGGCCCTAAGTTCAGCCCAAGTTTGTGCTAGAGCAACTTCTGCACCACGGTCTCTCATAACCCCGTTCCACCATGTGAGAGCCCTCTTCTGAAACACACTCGAAGAAAACTTGACCTTGCGATTGTCAGGACACTGCACGTGGCGGAAAGTATTCTCAATGCTCTCGAACCATTGAAGAAGCCCAGTCGCTCCCTCAGAACCACTAAACTTGAGTGGTTTAGCCGAGTTAAAATCCTTGAATTTGCATGGAGCATTGTTGTTGTTGTTGGCTTGGTGCCATTGAACAAAGAGATTTGGGAATTGAGCAGCCATCTGCTGCGCAATAATTTCTGCCAGTTCGGCAGTCGCTATCTGGTTTTCGCGTCGAGGAGGCATTCTAAAAGAGGAAACATGAAATGAAACGAGTGAGATGATTGGATGAAAAGAATGAGATGAAACAAAATTAACAAAAGAAAAGATGGTGGTCGTTTGTCCGCATTACCAAGCAAACAAACGACACACAGTGACTAATCAAAGTAAATGGATCAAAAATAATGTATCGCGAAGACATGCTCGCCTATAAGTGAACACTCATCCCAAGAATTCCCAGGTAAGCACAACTGGTCTCGCGTCTGATGAGATATATACGAAGTGCTTGCCTAGACAGAAAACCCAGAATACAGGCATTCACCCTTCCAGTTTGCACGTGTTCACATTATTTAAAACCCAAAACGTTGACGAGATTTTGAAAACTCAAAGGGGTTTAAAACCATATAACAGAGGGTTCAAAACCTTACAATAGAGGGTTCAAAACCTTGTAATAAATTATCCAAAAACAGATGATTGTTTTTCAAAAATCGTTTCGAAAATTTTGGTTTTTGTTTTGATAATCACCTAAGGGTAGGTGATGTGCATGTTTTAAGATCTAAACACAAGATAACTTGTGTTAGGGTCCTAGAAAATTTATAGTCTAGGTCAAAGAATTACTAATAACCTAATTCCCTATAACCATTGGCTCTGATACCAACTCTTCTGTCACACCCCGACCATGTATAACATACAAAACGTGGCGGAAAACGTCGGGGAGTGTTGTAACAGAATTAATTGTTTCATAACGATGGCATTCAAAGTTGTATTTTATTTATCAACATAAGAATTTCATTGTCTTTAAACAGGAAATAAAGAGTTCATAACATAATTAAACTAAGTCTATCTCCGTTTTATGTCTCTAAGGCACAGGTCCGCCCTAGTGTCACGATCATAGTCCTAAGCAACAGCTCCTGAAAACACATGTGAAAATAGGTACGTCAGCATAAAAATGCCTGTGAGATACATAGGATTTGTAAAAATATGATTCATGACTTGTGTTTAAGAAAATGTTTAGTCATGAACCTTGTAATTTGCTTTGTCTTGTAAATCATTTGAAAAACGATAAGATCAGATGATATGTATAAATAAATGTAAGGTTAAATGAATAACCATGTAAAATGAGTTTGTATAAGATAAGTTGTTTGTAAAACAATGTCTTGTGAAAATTATGTTGTTTGTATAAAATGTCATGTGTCTTAAATTGAAATGATTTAAATAACGCTACGTTATGTAATACCATACAAACACTTATATATAGGAAGTACCAGCGGCGTATCCACCATGCTTGTATCATATTACCCACGCCTCGTTACTTAAATCACTTACTCAAACCAAACCCCCAATGTAAATTGTGTATGTATAATCAAATGTCAAAATGTTATTGTGTATACCATATCAAATGTCTGTGTTAAATGTAAATCATGAATTGTGTATATCAATGTCAAAATGTTTATGTCTAATGTAAATCATGTAATGTGTATCCAAAAATGTCATGTATGGTAAGTGAAATATATCAACTAAACCATATGTAAAATGCACAAAAACAAGGTATTGAAGTAAAACATGGTTTAAATCAAAGTTATGTTTTGTGGACCAAATGCATGCTATACTGATATAAACATCTATGCGGTATTGTTATAATGCATACACTCAAGCCTTGAGACTGTGGCGATAAACCCTTAAACAAATTAAAGGTTTATCTAAATTATGTATATCGAATTCGGTCATTCCTTCCAATCCAAACAAACCCAGAATTTCAGGAACGGGAGTTGTCAATTCCTAAGGTACCACTACCTACTAACGAACGGCGTAGCTAATGTTAATGAATGTATTGTTCCATGTAAACAAACCAAATGTCATACCAAAATGTAAGCATGTGATGAAAACAACTGTACTAAGTATGTAACAAATGGACATACATAGCATGTGACGTGAAACAAATGTACTAAATATGCACACAATGGGCATACATAGCATGAATATGTCATGTGAAACAATGTACTAAGTACGCACATAATGGGCATACATAGCATAAAATGTAATGTAAAGCAATGTACTAAGTACGCACACAATGGGCATACATAGCATGAAATGTAATGTAAAGCAATGTACTAAGTACGCACACAATGGGCATACATAGCATGAAATGTAATGTAAAACAATGTACTATAATGTACTAACGAACATAGCAGGTATATGATGTGAAAACATGGAAAGCATGAAAGTAACAAGTAGGAACATGTGTTTCACCCCAAAACAGTTTGGAAAAACAGTAAAAGAGGGGTCTATGTACTCACTTGAGATTCCTCAGAAGTCCTAAGATAACCACCAAGCAATGCTAGAGATCACGTATATCAAACGGCACCTAATATAGGTAACTATGTTAATAAACCGGACCTAAATCGAAGGATTTAGATAGTATGGTTTGGCATCAAAAGAGGGGTCTATGTACTCACTTGAGATTGCTCAGAAGTCCTAAGATAACCACCAAGCAATGCTAGAGATCACGGATATCAAACGGCACCTAATATAGGTAACTATGTTAATAAACCGGACCTAAATCGGAGGATTTAGATAGTATGAGGGTTCGTAAACCAAACGAGTATGGAGACTCGTGTAATATGGTTTAACAAAGCCTACATACTAAATGAAACCTAACCTAAGCGCTTACGACCCATTACGACCCGTTTAGGTAGCTTATGCTACTTTAACGCGTCGTTCGCGTGAAACGCGTTCGGACCGCCTAACTAGTCCTATGACAAGTAAAATATGCCTTAACATGTTTAATATTGTTGTCAAATCAGTTTAGATGTCAAAAGTTACGTCACATATGTTTATAATGAATTTTGGCATCAAAGGGGTATTTTGGTAATTTACCTAAGGCATATAAACTACCTATCATACAACTACTTAAACGTCGTGACCATAAGGTATATGTGACAACTCGAAATTTAGAACCTTTCGTTGTATGCTTGAACGTTAGGTGACTAACTGATTTGATGATTTAATGAATGATAAATGTGAAACTTATATGATTACGTATGTGCTTGTATGTATGCGATATATTTATATACGAACCGAGACACAAGAACCCGACTCGAGACCATGCGGTCTCGAGTGAATAGTGTAACATATGGGCCGGTTGGGCCACACACACACCCTTAGCCTATTCGAAAGCCCACTAGGGTGCACTACTAGGAACGGATATATAACCGTGTGGTTAGCCACCCTTGTCATTTTGGGCACACAACACACATACTCCTCTACACACACTCTCCATTCTCTCACTAAAACCCTAGACACCAAGCATCACACTCCTTCTCCTTCTTCTTGGATCAAACCGGTGGCACTAGGACTCTCGGATCGAGCTCAGGATCACCATTCGGAAGTTCACTCATCACTCTTCATACCCTCACACTTAGAGAACCCAATCGGTTAGTGCTTTACTATGTATTAAGGATTATGTGTGCTTGATGTTTGAATGCTTGTCTTCATGTATTAATAAGTAGAAAAATGTATGATTATGGCTTTATCATATTCTCGGATGTGTGTGTTAATGATAATCGGTTAAACATGCCTTGATTTTAATATATATTGCATGATGAGTTAATGAGATCTTGTGATTAAATGTGGTTTAACCATTAGGTTGTTGATGTTTATGAAATCGGCTTGCATATGTATGATAGATGATGTTCATATAATCGGATTGTATACTCTTGTGTTAAGAACCGAATGCTCGCTATTAGGGTGATTCATTGTGTTAATATCATAGGGTGCATGTTAGTGTTGATGAGTTGTTGATCATGATTTTGTTTGGTTAAAGTTTATATGAATGAGGATGATGAATCACTTGAATACATGAAGAACAACTTGAATGTGATATGAACATGCTTGAATATTTGAAAACTGATATGTTTGATCCAAATTGGCAAATTGCTAGACAAGAAAACATGTTTAAGTGGATGGTACAAACTGTTTCATGAAATAGAATTTCTATTGGATAGTACACTGTACCGAATCAGCAGTTGTCCAACCGAAACCTCCAGTTGCGACTCGAGACCACCACATGATGAGTCGAGACCCCCGGTTGCGACATCGGTTGCGAGTCGCAAACACCTGGTTGCGACTCGAAACCACATGTGATCAGCACACAAACCTTATGACTCGAAACCACAGTTACGAGTCCGGTTGCGACTCGAGACCAAAACGGCATGAACCGAAACCATGATTGCGACTCCGGTTGCGAGTCGAGAACACCTGGTTGCGACTCGAAACCAACATATGCGTGCTGAATTGGACTTGCATGATTTAGGGCTTATTTGATTGGGCCGGACTCTTGGGCCTAATGCGCAGACCTTATATGTTACTGTTGAACGTGAATATTGTTGAACTGCCATGATTAGACGTGTATGCCACGAACAATACTTGAATGCATTATGCTAGAAACATACGTGTACAGCTTGAATACGAACCTGATTGGTATGATACAACTATGATAGGACGTGTGTGACCACAATATTGCTTGTTTGACTTTTCTGTGTATCTACCGAGCAAACCAAGGTGAGTTCACACCCTTTACAAAGCATGGGATTCCCAGGGGTCGGGAATTGGGGTTAAGGAACATGGGTTCCTCGTCCTCCTTGGGTAGGACAGCAATGGTTCAGGAATGTAATTCCTCGTCCTCACGGACAGATAACTCGTGCTAGACCAAAACTCTATCATGAAGTCCCTCATTTTTGTATCGACTTAATCGCCGGGCCAATGGCGAGCGGGTCATTAGTTAGATAGCGCTATTTAGGTTTGACAAACCTCACACCGTGCCGCAGAGGACGGGCGTGAACTAATGGACTACTGGCACGTCAATGATGATAGACATTGACAGTTCAGGGCACATAAACATGACTACAGTCAGCAGTCGATATGGTAACGAGTCTAGTGTATACATGGGGTAGCCCCCACGGCCGAAATGCCAGATAACTAACACGGGGTAGCCCCCACGGCTGGATTGCCAGAGTAACCGGGAATAAACAAGTCACGTTTTTAACTATGGGGTAACCCCCACGGCAGGATGCCAGTTAAAGGAAACTGTTTTCGAAACAACTTAAAGCGAACACCCAACCGTGAACTCACTCAACTTGTTGTTTGTGAATACTGGCACAAACCGGTAATTTCCGTACACTATAATTATTGCTTAATGACTGCAATTATGAGTTTAAGTGTCAGCAATGTCTGAACACATGATTAAACAAGTGAATTCATGCACGTTGTATACTACAAAATATTGCTTTATGCATAAACGAGAGCGTTGCGTCAGAATAATAGTAAACTCACCGGTAAGACACACTGTGTCGACTGAACTGCAGAAAGCAGCCAGACAATAAAATTGGAGCCTAGGTGTAGGTCCAACAACAAGAATGCATTAAAACCCAAGAGTACATACAAGGGTTTAATTTATATACATTGCGAAAGCAAAATTAAGCACTAAAAAGCACCCGAAACGCACTTTAAGCGCCGAATTTTGTATAATTCAGCTCTAATCAGCATTTAAGCATATAAATATTATGCAGAAATGTCGTTTTATTATCCAGAATATTTCCCTAAGTGTTGGGAATTGAAAGAGTACATGAAAGGTACTTAAAAGACACTAAAAAGTGTGATTCAGCACTTTAACGAATCGGTATGTAACCGAACAACCGGACTATACCCGAAACATGAAAATATTGATGTTTTCATTATTCATCTTTTTCTGAGCTAGTTAGGGTCCCTGAATACCCTAACACCCGTCATAACACGCTACACATTAGTAACGGGGTTAAACACTTAACTTAACTTCGTTTAACCTAACTAATACTTGGAAACAAACTGGATACCCCCCCCCCCCTAATGAGATCGGCCAACAAGGGGTAACCAAGGGAGTACAACTTTTGATTATTATATTGTCTTATGCTTAATATCAAGGGGACACGAAATCCGTTGGACGAAGAACATGAACTTGTCTATAAATACCACCACTTAACACATAAGTTATTACACATAACATTTCACCAAAACTCTCTCTCTCACCCTTGGAGCTCACGGCCAAGACCACCCACCTCCATCCATCCGATTTCAAGTTTAGTTCATCACATTCCAAGGTTATACAAGTGTTACGGGTCACGCATTAGGAGTCTTGGAGCAAACGGAAGGCGAAGGACCTCTCTACTTTGCTTTTATCCACCTCTTTTGCGCTTAGATTCTTCCCTAGCCTCGAGCTAGAGGTATAATGCTTAAAACTTATATTTGAACTTATCTAAAGTGGTTAAAAGGATTTGTGTTGGTTAAATCTCGTTAAAATGCGAAAAGATGCACAAAAGTCTACTAAAAACATGAAAAATAGTGGTTAATAGCACATAAGTTGTGTAAAAGTTGTAGTGTTTGAAATACATGGTTATCTAGACCCGATCTATGATGTGGTAGCTCGGATCATCGTTTAACCCGGTTTGGTAAGATCATGGATCTTAACATAAAGCTATTCTAGAAGTAACAAGGGTTAAAAGGTGAAACCCTACCACACATAAACCATGAACTTGTGTAAAAATGTTTTAACTTGTACAAAAGTGTTTAAAACTAGTAGATCTATGTATCTACAAGTGGTATTTTCAAAGGACCAAGCATCAAAAGAAATCACATGTTCTAAACCGGATCTTACACAAACAAAGGTGGTTTTTGTGAACAAATAAGTGTGTGGATACTTGTGTAACAAAAGTGTTAACGAAGAAATAGTTTTCGTAAAAACCGACTAGAAGTTGTAAAACTTCATATTCTTTAAAAATAAAGTTTTTAAGAAGTTAAACTTATTTTTAAAGATAACAAGACTTACTAAATGTGCTAGTAAGTTACTACACATTTTTGTAAATATTCAAGTTCATGAAATTAGTGATTATTATTGACGGATATTGTTGATAATTGTTGTTGATGATTGATAATGATTTAAAAGAAAATAAACACACGTTTTGAAAACGTGGGAAACCTCCATTTTTAGGGGAAACTCTGTCAAAATTTTTATAAATTTTGACACTTAGAAAAATATAAGTTTTTGAGAAACTTATTCCCTAAAAATGTGTTTAGAAGTATTACTAAGGTTTCCCTAATTTTTTGTGATAAGAAATGAGGATTTCTTCAAGAATAAAATGGATATTAAGTATATATTTTTGAAAGCAAAATATATATTATTTGATCACCAACTTTTGTGCTAAGTGTATATAGTATGTGTTATATGTGCTAGTGTATTAAGACTTAAAAATACACTAATTACTCTTGAGGAGTAGAAATATAAAAATACACATACAACATACAAGATACATAATTCGGGTGCAAAGTGCAAAACACAAAAGACTTATATTTATTTTTGGAGAAAATAATATAAGTAAGATTCGTAGTTAAAAATATAGAATATTTTTAACACAAGAAAATATACACAAAAGAGAGTGACTGTACTTGTGCGACGCAAGTCTAGTGACTAACGTTAAGAAAACGCGTATAGGTTACGACGTTAATTAAGCAAATCCGGTGGAGTTTACGACGCTAGGAACGCAAAGTTGTGAGTTCATGCTCCCCCCTTTTCTCTTTAACTGTTTTCAGTTTTTATAACTTCGGGGGTGAAATACATGTACAAATGTACAAAAATTTATAATTGGTATGATATAAATACAAGAAGAACACTTGGTGAGAACGAGAACCAAGTGTGGCGAAATATGAGAATATGAGAAGCGCACTTGGTGAGAACGAGAACCAAGTAAGAGGCGCTATGAGAAATGATAACAAGAAACGCGCTTGGTGAGAACGAGAACCAAGTAGGAGGCGTTATGAGAAATAGTGTCACGAATAGGGTACAGAAGCACCATTAATCAACAATATACCTAGACCGCAGAACAAAAGGTTAGATCTAACGGGTGCCTGGCAGCCACACTCCCGGTCGGGGCGAGAACTGAGGAAGTGCTTTTGTGTCTCAGAATATACCAATTAAATGCCTTAGGTTTGGTGACTTCCTATGACGTGCCACAGGTTAATGGCTTTGCAACCCATTAACAATCTGATAATTACAGAAATACTGTATTTACATGAAATTCATACCATACTAAGATTGATATATAACTTGAAGTACGTGGGGTACTCAAGAAGATTGAATTATACTTGAAGTACGTGGGGTACTCAAGAAAATGAGAATTATACTTGAGTACGTGGGGTACTCAAGAAGAAATTGAATTATACATGAGTATGTGGTGTACACATGATGTTGGTCCACACATCTGTCGTCTTCGTCTTGTATCGAGTCTCCAGTAAGGTGCGGATCTAATCAAGACATGATGTCATGATGACATCATCTAGATGACATCATATCATAAGTTCACGTGAGATTGCACATGAAGACAAAACAAAATTGTTCAGATTGTTACATTTCCACAAAAGACAAATCAGATTATCATTTGCATGGAATTTCGCTTCAAGACAAAATTGTATTTGTCAATTTCGCTTCAAGAGTGCCGCTTGAAGAGTTTCAAGCGAAACCTTATCATCTATAAATAGGTTAGAGTGCATTTCAGTTGTAACTTTTGTCTGAGAATTATACCGAAGTGCTGCCGGTTTTTCTTCTGAATGTAAAGGTTGTCAAATTAATATACAAGAAGATTAAAGTGTGTATCAAGCTGTTTCATTGTCCGTTTCTTAGTTTCCGCCTCTGAAATGGACTAAAACTCTTCCAAACGACTCGTTTAGGTCGAAATCCGATCCTACAATTGGTATCAGAGCCAGTGAAGAAGAGTTCTTGTTGATTCAGCCGTAAAATCTGTTTCTACACCTTTCTTTTCGAAAAACAAAATTTTTTTACGGTTAAAATCGGCTAAAAATTACATATCTTATGCGTAAACATGTTCTAACCAATCCTTGAATGTAAAGAGCGAAAATCGACTTAAAAATTGGTTAAAATTGAGCTGTCGCTTGAAACTGGTTCGACATATGCTGACATCATTCGATTTCGCTTGAGAGTTTGAAGCTAAATTGAAGAATTCGCTTGAAAAAACGAAAGTTTGAAGCGAAATTTAGGTTTTCGCTTGAACAACAATTTGAGTCTGTTTGAAAATTGCATCGTATTGCGTGAAAAGTAAATCGAGATTGTCAGTATCATGTGATTGCTTTGTTCGAGAAATTGTATGTGATATGCGTGTATTGATTGGATATTAAATTGTTTGGTAAATCATGTGAAACTATTGTAGTTGTCAGATTTGTGGTAATCATTCCCGAGGTGATTATTTTCAATTTGTATGAAACATTAAAAGATGTCAGTTAACATGTGATGTTTGGCACAAGTTACAATTTTTCGATTATATCAATTCATGTGAAACTGATTGTTTTGTTTTAAAAATTGTCGGCTAGTTATAAAATGGTTGTTTGAGATTGCTGGTTTATTAAAGTTTACAACTTTAATAGTGTGCACGTGAAAAGAGCATTTGTTTGTGTGAAACTTTAATCAAAATTGTCGGTATGTACATATCTCGAAATTGTTGATCAAATGGTTCATGTGCTGAATATTTGAGGTCCAATCAGATTTTGTTTAGTAATAGAGTTCATTGGGAAATTCAATTTGTTGGACGATTTTTTTTTTTTTTTTTGAAAAGGGAATATTATTAACACCGGCCGGCCTGAAAAAACACAGGACCGCACCCAACCAAACTAAAACATATACAAAGGATAATTACACCACTCTCTCCAAACAATATTCTTATGAGCGGATCTATTTTTTAACCAAAAGAAACCTAAAGATCTCACAGCCCCAAAAATGTCTTCGCTATTCCCTTGACCATTACCGAAAATTTTATCGTTTCTCGCTTTCCAAATAGCCCAGCACGTGACCATAACAAGCCCCCGGATTATCACTTTAACTTTTTTATCCCCATTACCTCCTTTATGGATACTCAAAACGTCTTTGAAAGAGAAAGCATAAACCGGCGGGATTTTGAGCCACTCACTGAACCGATTCCACACCCTCATGGTGACGTTGCAAGCCGTGAATAAATGCTCGACCGTTTCGACTCCTTCCCCGCACAGAGCACAGTCCACGGAATCAACCGAAATATTTCTTTTAACAAGCGCCGATCTCGTAGGGATACGATCCAAGTCAACCATCCACATAAAAATTCTGCACTTCGTAGGGACCCATCCGCAGCCCTTAACCCTGAAGTCGACCTCCTCGTTACACTCAGCCGCCGCAAAGGACTTAAAAGATCTCGTGGAAAACAGACCCGACTTATCGGGCGTCCAGACCCATTTGTCCCTAGCATCCGAAACCACCACATTACCCAAGGACTCCATGAAATCTTCCAGCTCCAAGACTTCAATCATTGATTCTGGCTCTCTAGACCAGCAGCAAAGCTGACTTAGAACAGCCCCCGCCCCCGGTATGCGATCACTAACCCAACATGATTTAACCTTTTCGAGAGAAAAGAGGCTCGGCCATTTATGCATAAGAGGACAATCTCCAAACCAAATATCAATCCAAAATCTTATACTATTACCACTTCCCACTACACCTTTAATAAAGTTTTGAATTTTTTTACCATTAATAAGGAGTTTATCCTCCATCCTCATGATGTTGTTCCATACCCCAGGGATCGAAGGATTGGCCGGTAAGGACGACCACTTCCTTTTCCTCCCATGACAAGCCATAATAACCCTTCTCCACAAGCTGTTTTCTTCAGATTTAAACCTCCAAACCCACTTCGCTAACATGGCCTCGTTCACTTGTTTGAGTTTGCACAAACCCAGTCCCCCTGAATCCTTAGGACGAGCAACCTTGTCCCACGCAACCCAATGGGTTTTTCTATACTCACCCGCACCTCCCCACAAAAAATTCCTCATAAGAGATTCCAGATTGTCCACCACTTTAACTGGTGCCTTAAATATAGAAAAATAATAAATGGGCAAACTTTCTAAAACCGCTTTAATAAGCACCACACGACCTCCAATAGAAAGAGAACGAGCTTTCCAAGACGCTAACCGGTTTTTGAAAATACTAACAATAGCATCCCAATTATTTACCCGGTTCATATTAGCACCCAATGGGATGCCCAAATAAAGAAAAGGCCATACCCCACTTTTACAACTAACCACCGACGCCATTTGGGAGATCTCTTCCTCACCCGTTCCCACCCCAAAAAGGTTAGACTTGTTGAAATTAATCTTTAGGCCCGAGCAAGCGTAAAAAACCCGAAGAATTCTAGCCACTGCTTTAAAATTATCCTCATCCCATTCCCCCATAATCAATGCATCATCCGCATATAAAAGATGAGATACCGTCGGACCCTCGTTAGGGAGTTTAATCCCCTTAAAACACCCCGAAACACACGCTTTGGACACCATACAAGAAAGAGCTTCCATCACAATAAGAAAAAGAAAAGGTGAGAGAGGGTCACCTTGTCTTAAACCTTTAAGGCACTGGAATTCAAACGTGGGCGATCCGTTAACTAAGACTGAAGATCTAGCCGAACTGAGCACCCCTTTAACCCACCTACACCATAAGGGCGAGAAACCCATTTGCTTCATAGTCTCAAGGAGGAAACCCCAGTTAACGTTGTCGTATGCCTTCTCGAAATCGATTTTAAAGATGAAAGCTTTCTTTTTCGCTTTTTTAAGCCAAGACCAAACCTCACTAAGGATCAATGGACTGTCCAGAATACACCTATCCCCCAAAAAAGCCGACTGAGATTCCGACACAAGCTTCCGAATAACACTCTTCAATCGATTCGCCAAAATCTTGGAAATAACTTTGCTAACCAAACCAATCAGGTTAATTGGACGGTAGTCCTTTAAACCAATTGGATCAACTGTTTTAGGAACAAGGGCGATGAAGGAAGTGCTGCAAATATTGTCTATAGAACCCGACTCGTAAAAAAAATCCATAATATCTCTAAAATCGTCTTCAAAGAATCTCCAAAAGTGCTTGAGAAATTTAAAGTTGAAACCGTCCGGACCCGGGGCCTTGTCCGAACCACACTCGAAGACCGCATCCTTAATCTCCTTGGCAGTGAAACGACCCGATATACCACTAGCTTCCTCGGCCGAGAGCCTATTCAGGTTATGGCACGTTAAAACCGGTCTGACCGGCACTTTCTCTTTGAAATGGTCTCTAAAAAACCCCAAAGTTTCTTTCTTCACCCTTTTCGGGTCCGTCACCCACGAACCATCGATCATCAGGCCCGGAATACCGTTTTTTCTCTTCCTGTTGTTGCATAATCTATGAAAAAAACCCGAGTTCTCATCCCCGTCAATGGCCCATTTGCATCTCGATTTCTGCTTCATGTCCAAGGTCGCCAAACGCTCCCTTTCGCGAATATTATTGGTACATTCCTCTTTAATCCATAACTCCTCTTCATTTAAATTCCTGGTCTCACAAAGTTTATCCAACGCCTCCAATTCCTCCTTATCTCTCTCCATATCTTCAATAACACGCTTCGACATCTCTTTTTTCCAATCTTTAATCCTATCCCTGATGTGTCTAAGTTTGGAAATCAATCTCACATCTGGCCTATCTTCCGAACCCGAGAAAGAGTTGACAGCATTTTCCACAACCTCCCCAAAACCCTCCCTCTCCAGCCAAGAATTAAAAAACCTGAAAGGCTTGACTCCAAAATTATTACTATTGGCCACTAGAATAATCGGGCTATGGTCCGAGTGTAACCTCGGTAACGCCCGCACCAACGCTTCAGGCCACTTCTCAAAAAAGTTTTTGCACACCAACGCCCTATCTATCTTACTCAGCTTGTTCGAATTCGGGGCCAGAAACGTATATCTATTCCCTTTCATACCATATTCTACCAGCTCGGAACTGTCAATAAACTCATTGAAGACTCTGGCGCACTCCCTATTAAAGCCAGAATTTTTTCTTTCCTCCGGGCATCTAACAGCGTTGAAGTCTCCCATTAAAACCCACTGACCACTACCTGAATTAACAACCCCCGAAAGATTCTCCCACAAAACTTTTTTCTCAGATAACCTCTGCGGCGCGTAGATGTTAATGACATTCAGAAGCTGGTTACTACCCACCACCAGCCCGCTGATGAGAAGAAAATATCTACCCTTCACCACCCCCTGCACCCGGAAAAAGGTGGGATCCCACATACTGACCAGGCCCCCAGACCTACCTTCAGCTCCCACAAAATCCATCTCAAACCCATTATCACCCCAGAAATTAGTAGCAGTAACCGAGTTAAAATCCCCAGTCTGGATTTCCTGGATAACCAGGAAATTTATCTTGTGTTCCCTCCTCAAACCTTTGATCCAGTTGGCCTTATAATCAGCCCCCACCCCTCTAATATTAATTGAAAGAAAATTCATGACTTACCCAATTGGATTCCTTCGTTCCTGATCATCTCCGTTACTAATTCTTGGTGGTTGCTTAAATCGGCTCCCACTTCCAAAGATAAGAGTGTTAGTCTCTATCATACCAAGTTGGCATGTGAACTGATCAAAGTTTGACTAAAGACTATAATAGTTTAATATTTTTGACCAAAGCTTGTTGACAAGTATTGTTTGTGTTTGAAATCTTGTTGAATTTTTAAAAAATCAATAGATAATCCAGTGAATATAAATCTTTGATAAAGATTCTCGGCCCATGTCATCATTGTCAGCCCAAGTCATAATTCATGGCCCATGTGACTTAAAGTGACTCGACCCAATCAGTTTAAATTGTTGAATTTTAATTGTTGAAATATCATAGTTGCGGTTCAGTTAGATTTAAGTGAAAGTTGATATTGTCATTTAAGTGTTGTGTGATTAAAATTTTTTGTGATACTTGGGCTATATGTGCTAGTTGATCAGGTTATATGCATTTTTAGTTCATAGTGTTTGTGTGAATTCAAGACGTTTGAGTAATGAGGTCACAGGTTTGGAGTTTTTAGTCGGTTCGCACGGTTCGATCAGTCGTTTTTGTCTGTCAAGTCGCGGTTTCAGTCAAGTTGGTTTGTGTGGTCAATTCAAGTGATATAGTTCAGTTCGTACGGGTTGGAGTTCAAAAGTTTCAAAGGGTCAAGGTCAATTGAATTCGATTCGGGTCATTCAGTCCGCACAGTTGGTCAACGTTCTGTCCGCACAGAAAATCATCAGTTCGAGTACCAGTTTTATTCAGTTAATTGATAAACAATTAAACTGATTGTGTTTTGTTTGTCTATTTGTAAAGGTACTTGTCGATTTCTACAAGAGATTCAAGTTGCTAAAAAATGGATTCCGAGTTCTACAACGCATTTGCTACACCCTCGACCACTCCAGCTTCAATTGTTCAAAACATGAAGGCAGAAAACGAAACCGGAACAATGCAAAAACCCCCGAAGCTTATGGGAATTGAGGAGTATCATGGATGGAAGAATCGCTTTGAGAATTGGGTTCAGGCAAACCATCTGAGAGCTTGGGAAAGCATTGAAACAGCATACATCAGACCACAGACTGCTATGAATATTGATAAAATTATCTCGGAATTTTCAGATCAAGAGAGAGAAAGTTATAAAGGAGAGAAAATGATGATAAGTCTGTTGCAGCAAGCTATAACAGAGGATATATTTGTTTTGCTTCAGCATGATGGAAATGCGTTTTCGATCTGGAAAGCTCTTGAAAAGAAGTTTGAAGGAAGTACAGAGATGCTTCAGAGTAAAGCAGCGTTACTGAAGAAGGAGTTTGAGTTGTTTACAAGCATGCCTGGTGAGACTACAAAGACTCTCATTGAGAGATACTGCCATCTTGTACGCACCATGTCTCAGTTGAAGATTACTAAAACCCCAGCAGAATGGGTTGAAAAGCTTGCTGACGCTTTACCTCAAAAGGAATGGGGTACATATCTCATGATTCTGAAGAATTCTGGACAATTTAGCAGATTGTCGATTGGTCAGTTTATTGAAAAACTAGAAGCACAAGATCTTGAACAACAGAAGATTGCAAGAATGAATAGTTCAAGCAATCAACAAGACGTCAAACTGTATTACAAAGGAAATATTCAAACTGCTGAAGCAAGTCCAAAGATCCAAACTGCATTTAGTGCTGGAAATCAATCTACTCCAAGTAGTCAAGGATCAGTCAACACAAGTGGGTTCTCAACGGTGAATCCTCCAAATGTTCAAAGTTTATCTGCTGGAAATGGTCATTTGATTCAGTGCAATGTAGCTCTACATCTTCAAAACGGTCAAAATTATTCTGAAGAAGTTGTTAAGCATCATATGGGATTATTGGTCACTGCATTAGAGTCTTATGAAGGGTTAATTGCCGGAAGAATTGGCAATCCGATGCTCACAAAGGAAGATTATGACCAAATTGATGCAGAAGAGCTAGAACTGATGGATATTAAATGGGCTTTAGCTAGCGTTTTGAGGAGAGCAGAAAAATTTAGATTGGTTACAGGAAGAACTGATTTCTTGGATGCAAATCTTTCTAATCTTGGATTTGATAAATCTAAAGTTGTTTGTTTTCGTTGCAGGGAGAAAGGTCACTTTAAACGAGAGTGCAAGAATCAGGAACCGAGAGGAGCAAAGGAATCTGCTGGGAAAGATGATTATTATTGGAAGACCATTTATCAGCAAATCACTCATCAACCACATCAACAAAAAGAGCCTCAAACGGCACATGGAAAAATGATCGAGGATGCAAATAGGAAAGCTTATTATGGCATCATGGATCAAGATGACGAGAAATTGGCTGAAGGATTTAGCTGGGACAAGTACATTCCAGCTGATTCAAATGTTGGAGCATTTAATGCTCATATTATTCGAAAGCCGGAAATGCTGAAGGAATGGATGGAAGTGTTATCTGATGATGAGAAAAGTGAAGATGAAGGATCTGTTTCATCTGAAAACAGTTCGTCAGAGACAAGTGATAGTGATGAAGAGCTTGAACAGATAAATGTTGGAAAAACTCATTTATCTTCTGATGCTTTTGAATTTTATTTTGCAGAAAAATTGAAGAAACTGAAAGAGGAGAAAGCTGCAAAAGTAATGAAGGAAGTCAAAGTTGTTGAGAAGATTGTTGAAGTGGAAAAAGTGGTTGAAGTTGAGAAGATTGTGGAAGTTGAGAAGATTGTGGAAGTTGAAAAGATTGTTGAAGTCACAAAACCTTGTCTTATATGTTTGGAATCTTGCAAACAATGTGAAGAAAAAGACGAGAGGTTTAGTGATTCAGAGAAGATGAAAGAAAAGTTGGTGTTTGATTTAAAGAATGTGAAAGAATCATATGATGTATTGAACAGAACAGTGAATAGTTTGCAGAAAACTAATTCAGAAAGAGAAGCTGCTTTGAAGATGTTGAATGCAACAATGATGTCGAAGCAAAAAGAGATAAATTTTTACATCGAAGAATGTGCTAAATGGAAGCAAGAGTTAGATGGTGAAAAAGTAGAAAATGAAAGAATTAGACGATTGCTGAAAAGTTATACAAGTTGTGATTACATAATTGATAGAATTTACCCTACTGTTGCAGGTTTCGAGGCGTTTAAATATGAAGATAAAGACAAGAAATCAAAGAAGAAAACGGATACTGGTAAGAAACAGAACGTCTGTTATAACAAGTGTCCGCCTCCAATTTGGGAAGGGTATTTGCCTAGAAAACCGAATGAGGAACAAGTCCAAAAGGCAGTCAATCTAAAGTTAGAGTCCGAGTTAACCGATGTGTTACCAGACAACATTGATGTCACGTTCACAGCGTCCGATACAGATCATGAGTCCGAATTAATTAAAAGAATGGTTGATCAGGTGTTGGATAAGGATGAGGAGTCAGAGTCAAAGTCCGAGTCCGAAAATTCGTGTCAGTCAGTCGGGAGTTCGAGTTCATCCGAAAAGAGTTCAAAGTCGTCGGGAAAACGGGTTTATAGTAAAGAGTTTTTATTGTCAAAATCTAATTTGAATGATGAAACATTTGAAGTTGTTTATACTTTGAATGATTCTGACAAATTATATTTTGATAAAGAATTCCCAATTAGAAGTGTTCGGTTTGACATGATTAAAAAGGTTTTCAAAATGACATAAATTAATATTTCTGAAATTAAAGATTTAAATCCTACTGGAAAACCTAAAAAATACACTTCAAGAGTTCAACAACGATTAAACAAGAAAAAAGGTTACAATTCTGGTTCTGGTTTTCAAAAGAAACCAAACCACAATAGTAAGCTCAAAAAGAAAGGACTTGGTTTTATTCCACCTGAAAATTATAAAAATGAGAAAATTTCTAAAACAAATACAAAATATGTTGCAGGAACTAGCCATGAAGAAGAATCAAAAAGCTCATTCTGGAAGCAATCAAACACAGAATTTCTTGCAAAGAAAGTAAAGAATGAAGCTTATCAAAGAAAGGAGACAAGAACCTGTTACAAATGCAATGAAGTTGGTCATATTGCATGGAACTGCCCCCAAGCAACAAAAACAAAACAGGGAGTCTCACAAAAACTAAAAGAAGTTATTGTTGACAAAGCTGAACCACCAACTGAAAGATTCAAAGTATTCAAAAATTCAACATATGAAGTTGGAGAGTGTTCAAAAAGGTTTTACAAGAAGAAGGGAAATCTTGACAACCAAGCTTGGGTTGTTAAGAAATCAGAGGTAAAATCTGGTGATGAATCTGATTCCACAAAGTCAGAGGAGCCACAGGTTGAGGTAAAAAGTGAAAACTCAGTGACTCTAATGGATGATGTTCATTTTCCACCATTGAGAGCTGAGAATTTTAAATCAAAGGTTGGAAAGGTTGAAATTTCAAATCAATTTTATTCTGATAAGAATGAATTTGATGTTGAGAAAGTTTTTAATGGAAACGTAAAAAGGATGATTGGTAAAATGATTGATGGGAAGGTTAAAGGGGTAAAGGAGTTTTATGCTACAAAGAAGGCAACCTATAGCCCAACTCCTAGTGAAGTTGAGAAGCTTACACCCAAGGCTGGTCAGGCTTGGGTGGATATTTTCTTTCACTGAAAAACCTGACTTGCCGGAGATCCCATGTTTGTGATAGTGGATCAGGAATCGGCATCTTTCTTAGTGATTGATTGTGTGATTGAATCTTAAACTTTGTTAAATTTTACAGATTGTGAATTGCCGGAGCTTCCAGGTTGGTAAGAGTGGAGCAGGAATCGGCATCATTCTTTATATCAGATTTTGATTGTGTTTATTTACAAGTGGTTGAAAGAGGTTTTCACTGACAAGTGGTTAATCAAGGTCATTAAGTTGAACTTGATTGGACCATACTTACAAGTGATGAACAATGTGATGATCCCCTAACCTACAAATGGTTTCTTAAAATCAACAAAACTTATTTTCCGGAAAAACCATTTGATTAAAACAAACTTAAGTGTTTTGAAATCACAATGGGAAAATAGTTTGTTGAAAGGGGGAGTTCTGATTGTTTATGCCAAGTGGATGGCGATTTGAAGCGATTTGATATCAGTTGTCACTTTATTGTACAGTTTATTTTTTTAAATTTCCTAAAATGTGTTTGCATTTTAGGGGGAGTAAAAATGTTCAGAAAAATTCAAAAACATTTGAAAATTTGAAAAAAGCCAAAAACATGACAAAATGAAAATGAGTTTTGTTGTCAAATAGAGGAAATGATAGTACATCAGTGGACTATCACAACATGCTAAAGATATGTAAAGTAAAAATGTGATAAACAATCTTACTGCGGATATGTCAGTAGGTTTTTGCACATTTAGTAGATTGTGACGAGATATAAACCTAAATTTCAAACTTGCTTGTTTTGTGGGTTAACACAAACTTGGATATATAGGTAACCCCTGAAATCTTGTTTGAAAGGTCCCTTATTCTGAGATACTAGGTCTTTATGCTCAGTGATATCTGGGGTATTATCCCGGGACTTCTGATTTTGCGGAAGCAATGGCCTAGTCCCCGGAGAATACTTTCTGCTTGCTTGAAAAATAGCATCACCCTCAGCTAAAAAATGATGAAACATTGAAAAATGCTAATCATGGCTATTGTAATTCAAAAGATCCTCTAAAGGGGACACACCTAAAAGTCAACTAGGCTCTCTGCTGAACGGAAGTTCTGACCTGAGCTATCACGGTTGCATAATTTATTCCCCTTACAGATATCATCTGTGGTATACTCACCTGTAAGACTGAATATTGGGATCTGGATACGGGAGTATATTCAAGTAGTGGGACACACAGATAAGTTTAAGTCTCTTAAAACATTAATATCGTATCTCGGATCAGTTGAACTTTGTGTGAAAATTTAAGTGGACAAGTATACTGGCAATCTAAGTGAATTGTTTAGAACTTAAAATGAAATGAAGCTTAACGGTGTTGGTGATTTGTCTCAAAAACTGATATGATCCTCTTACACAAGCTCACAAAAATTATTGTTTGTAAATAGTTCTTTACTGCATTTTATTTCTTTACATTCATAAATCCAAAAAGATTTTCAGTGTGTTTTAGCATAAATTTTGAAAAATTCAAAAAGATTTTCGGCAACTGATGTTGGAAAGCTGATTTTCAAAGTTCCAAGTGCTGAACATGATGACATAGATGTGAGGGGGAGTATGTCTTAATTGTCAAAATATGTTTTTTAAATCATTAAGTGGTTCATCATGTGTATGTGATCTGAGGGAGAGTGATTGTTGATGCATGAAATTTGATAAATTGTTAAATATTTTTTTGTGAATCTTATTTTTGGGTAGAGGATGTGCAGGATAGCAAATAGAGTGCCAGGTTCCGATACCTGAGGATTCTGAAATTCTGTAAAAGCCAGACTACGATCCCAGCATGTTTTGAGGGGGAGTCTGTTAGAGAGAGAGATTTGGAGATAGAATAGAGCCAGGTAGAGATCCTGAAGGAAGCTTAAAGACTGATAAAGACTGAAGATTAAGAAGACTCGACACTTAAGACTCGTCAACATCTGAGGGGGAGTCTGTTGGTGCACACATCTGTCGTCTTCGTCTTGTATCGAGTCTCCAGTAAGGTGCGGATCTAATCAAGACATGATGTCATGATGACATCATCTAGATGACATCATAGATGACATCATATCATAAGTTCACGTGAGATTGCACATGAAGACAAAACAAAATTGTTCAGATTGTTACATTTCCACAAAAGACAAATCAGATTATCATTTGTGTCACACCCCGACCACGTAGAACATACCAAACGTGGCGGAAACATCGGGGAGTGTTGTAACAGAATTAATGTTTCAAATCCATGGCAATTGAAGTTTCGTTTTATTCAATAAAAGTGTTACAATGTCTTAACAAACAAGGAAATACAACATAATTAACTAATCTTGCATCTTTTATTGTCACTAAAGCCCAAGTCTGTCTATGTGTGTCTTGATTATCTTATGCAACAGCTCCTGAAAAACACATGTGAAAATAGGTACGTCAGCATAAAAATGCCTGTGAGATACATAGGTTTTGTGAAAATAAGATTCATGACTTATGTTTGAGAAAATGTTTAGTCATGAACCTTGTTATTTGCTTTGTCTTTTAAATCATTTGAAAAACGATAAGATCAGATGATAAGTATAAATAAATGTAAGGTTAAATGAATAACCAAGAAAAATGTGTTTGTATAAGATAAGTTGTTTATAAATCAATGTCTTGTGAAAAGTATGTTATTTGTATGAAATGTTCTATGTCTCAAACTGAAATGATTCAAATAACGTTACGACATGTAATACCATACAAACACTTATATATAGGAAGTACCAGCGGCGTATCCACCATGCTTGTATCATATTACACACGCATCGTTACTTAATCACTTAATCAAACCAAACCAAACAATGTAAAATGTTCATGTCAAGATGTAAATCATGTCAAAATGTCTATGTCAAATATCCATGTCAAATGTCTATGTCAAGTATCCATGTCAAATGTCTATAGTCCAAGAGTAGTCAAGTAATGTATAACCAAAATGATATGTATGGTAAGTAAAATTCAGACTACTTAAACCATAAGTAAAAATGTACAAAACAAAGTATTGAAGTAAAACTTGGTTTAAATCAAAGTTATGTTTTGTAAGATATATGCATGCTATACTGAATATGAACATTTATGCGGTATTGTGAAAATTCATACATCCAAGCCTTGAGACAGACGGATAACTATGTAAAAGTGAGTTATCAAGAGAATATGTATTCGGATTCGGTCATTCCTTTCATCCCCTTTCCCTGGGATGTCCGGAACGGGATTTGTCAAGTCCTATGGTACCACTACCTACTACCGAGCGGCATGATCGGTGTTAATGAATGTATAGTATAGTTTAAACAAACCAAATGTCATACCAAAATGTAAGCATGTTTTATGAAGATAATGTACCTAGTATGCTAGAGTAAACATACAGGGTAGAGCTATAAAACCATGTGTCCATATGTTACTGGAACATATGCAACAGAGATGCAGTATAAAACAATGTACTAAGTATGCAAAGTCATCATACAAAGTAGAAAAGTCATGTAAAACAATGTACTAAGCATGTTATCAGTCAACATACATAGCAGAAAAGTAATGAAATCATGTACTATAATGTACTAACAAACATAGTCGGTATATGATGTGAAAACAGGAAAGCAGGAAAGTAACAAGTAGGCACATGTGTTCCACCCCAAAACAGTTTGGAAAACAGTAAAAGAGGGGTCTATGTACTCACTTGAGATTGCTCAGTAGTCCTTGAGTAACAACTAAACAATGCTAGAGATCGTGGATATCAAACGGCACCTAGTATAGGTAGCAACATTAATAAACCGGACCTAAATCGGAAGATCGGGTAGCATTAGGGTTTGTAAACCAAACGAGTGTAGAGACTCGTGTCTTTTGGTTTAACAAAGCCTACATACTAAATGAAACCTAACATAATTGTTTACGACCCATTACGACCCGTTTAGGAAGCTTATGCTACTTTAACGCGTCGTGCGCGTGAAACGCGTTCGGACCGCCTAACTAGTCCTATGACAAGTATTATATGCCTAAACATGTTACATAATCAGTTACGTGACAAAAGTTTAGGTTACATATGCTTAATTACCAATTATACATGAAAAGGGTATTCTGGTAATTTACCTAAGGCATATAAACTACCTATCATACAACTATGTAAACGATGTGACCATAAGGTATAACCTCGGAAGGTTATGCCCTATACTATGGTTACCTAATGTATTTGGTCGGATCCTAATGATCGACCAAACTGGGTCGGGTTCGAAGGTATAGGCGATTTATTAGATCGCCTACCCTACGACCCTAGACAACGTGGTAATCAGTAGGCATAGTCCCAAGGGACTATGACCATCGTGATTACAATCACGTTGCGAAGTTCAAACGAACTTCGCATTGACCATTACTGGTCAACGCTGAAAGTCAAACAAAGTTTGACTTTCTGACTCGAAAAGCAGTAAAAATAAGGAAAAGAACGAAAGAATACTTACGAAGGGTCCCCGAATGCTAACCCAGATCAAAATAGCTCAGGTATGAAACGAAGGTTCCAACTTAGAGCTTTCTTAATCAGATTTGTGGGTTTTGGGGTTGAGGGTGGATGGGTATTTATAGTATTTGGTCCACCGTTAAGATCGTTTCTTGAATAACGTGCCTTAATCGGAACCGTACACTTGTCGTAAAGTTGTGGTGTCCAGAAAGTTGTTCTTATCCGCTGACTAGACGATAGGAAATGTGTGGACACGAATCAACCAGTTGCAACTTGCAACAAAAACAATGAATCTGGTCAGAACACTCACTCGCGTAGCGCGACGGATAGAGCCTTAGGGCTCGCGCTACACTAGTGCCTATCTGATCCAGAATTGTTTCAAAAGTTGCAGAAATGGTCCCTGCACGTGTTTAAGCCCTTTTTCGATGCGTTTGAACCCCGTTAACCTCATTTCAAGGCTATAAAATGAAGTTAAAGTATAGGGAACTCAAAACATGTTCAAAAATATCTCGGATGTCGGTTCGTTTGGCCGTACGAACGCGATGTTCGCTTAATTACGACGGAATGCGCATAAGCGCGAAAAACGATCCAAATGACGAAACGAATGGATTTTTCTTAAGGAGAACACTAAAATAAAATATAGTCATGCTTCCATAAATTTTTGGATGTCCAGATGTATTCAGAACGTAAGTTATGCGCGAAAATGCAAACTTGTGCACTTTTTGACACTTTTAGTCCCTGAATGACACAAAAGTTTATTTTAGCACACCGAACCCCTCAAAGCCTATTTCTAAGCTTTGTAAAGGATATTTATGGTATGTTTAACTTATGGTCATGTTCCGGAAGGTCTGTTACAGTTCAAATTGGCATACTTTCGCAGTTTGTCAACTTTAGTCCCTGTAGCGATTTAACTTTGGTTTCACCACACCAAACCTTCCAAAACTTATATCTAAGTTATGTAAAGGTTATTTTAGGTATGTTAAACCTATTTCACTATTCCGGAGTGTTTGTTGCATTAAACTGGTTATATTTACGCATTAGTGCGCGTATAACCTTCCAGAAAGCGATTTAGAGTTTGAAATTGAACAGAAATTGATATGTGCAAATGATACACATATTTTTACAAATCCCAAGTATGAAATACAATATTTCATTGGTTTGGTATTTGTTTGATGGCCGTGGAGGCACAGGTGTTACAATTTGCATGGAATTTCGCTTCAAGACAAAATTGTATTTGTCAATTTCGCTTCAAGAGTGCCGCTTGAAGAGTTTCAAGCGAAACCTTATCATCTATAAATAGGTTAGAGTGCATTTTAGTTGTAACTTTTGTCTGAGAATTATACCGAAGTGCTGCCGGTTTTTCTTCTGAATGTAAAGGTTGTCAAATTAATATACAAGAAGATTAAAGTGTGTATCAAGCTGTTTCATTGTCCGTTTCTTAGTTTCCGCCTCTGAAATGGACTAAAACTCTTCCAAACGACTCGTTTAGGTCGGAATCCGATCCTACACATGAAACTGAATTTATATATGAAAACTTGACTTACTCACAAACTATGTTTTCATACAAAGTATACAAACATGAAATACAAACTGCATGAATTCACACCAACTTTATGTTGACGTTTTTCCAAAAACTCACATGTATTTCAGGTAACTAGGATGGATGTGCGCGTGGTCTAGCTTATGCTCGTGGATGTCGCTTGTGTTTAACTTTGAATAAAGTTGTAAACTTTTAAGACAATGCTTTATGCGACTTAGCGATGTAAACGCTAACGAATGTTTTCAAATCATGGAATTTGATGTTATTTTACGAGCATGTAGCATGTTTACTCTTCGTATGCAATGAGAACCTTTCATGATCACACCTCGTGCTTCCGCCGTAGAAAGGGGTGTGACAGATTGGTATCAGAGCTGCGATTGTAGTGAACCAGGATTCCTTCTCGAGTCTAGTCTACAATCTCTAGGATCCATTCACGAAAACAATTTTCAAAGAGTTTTCATTGCATAAAACGTCCCGCGACATCCACTACCTGAAACTGTCTACATGAGTCTAGAAAAGACACTATGAGACTTAGAGTGCACTTGAGTAGCACTTGTCGTTGACTAAGAAATTACTTGCAATTATGTGTGATAATTAGCATGTACTAGAATTAGAATGTCACGAGTATACGTGACTTTACCTAAAAGCGATGGCCCATCTGAAGGAAGAAATACGAGGATGAAACGAACTGTGCGGATTGTGCAAGGAGTTACGTAATTATGGATGCATACATAATTATGGAATTCAGTGCACAAAAATCACAGCAAGTCTTATCACGTATAGATTCCCTCAGTGCAAGCCTACTAAGTACTCTGCTAGAGTAATAATTGTTTGATGACACTTGTGTGGTATATATACCTGTGAATACATATGATACTACAGTCTAGTGTGACGATATCAAACAAATGCCTAACCCTGCTGTGTTATGTTCTGTCAGAACATGGCACCCAGGAAAGCTGTGAATGCTCGCAATGACGATCAACCTCCTCCTCCCCCACTGCCAAGAACTGCTGATGAGCTGAACGCTCTACTGGAGGAAAGGATCTCCGCTGCTATCGCCCAGTACGAGGCGAACCGAACTCAAGACAGTGGAGGACCAAGCAACGCTAGGCGTAATGGGAATGGAGATTCGTCTGGAGGCAATGCAGCTCAAGGCTGCACTTTCAAGCAGTTCCTCGACTGCAAGCCGATGAACTATGACGGCACAGGAGGTGCAGTAGCATTCGTGCGCTGGACGGAGAAGACTGAAGCTACTTTCCGCATGAGCAAGTGTACTGCGGATCAACAAGTCACCTTTGCTACTGGGTTGTTTGTCGATGAAGCTCTGACTTGGTGGAACCTGCAAGCCCAAACTTTGGGTGACGATGCTGCTTATGGCATAACTTGGGATGAACTGAAGGAAAGAATGAGGGAGAAGTACTGCTCTCGTGCTGAACTCCAAAGGCTGGAAACAGAGTTCTGGCACTTAACTATGGAAGGTGCTGACATCAATGGTTACACTCGAAGGTTCCACGACCTGTCGAGAGTGCTTCCCTACATGGTGACTCCCGAATTCAAGCGTGTGGAACGCTACATTTGTGGACTGGCCTCAGAGTTTCGTGGCATGGTGACGTCGGCCAAACCACAAACAATCACCGAGGCTGTAACTCTGGCTGTCAGCCTTACTGAAGATTGTGTTCGAATGAAGAAGCTATCACTGAACCCAACAGAAAATGTCGAGACGCATGCTGAGCCGTCCGGCGACAAGAAGAGAAAGCATGCCAGTTTGAACCAAGCAACTCGTAACAACAAGGGTTTCAGCAAGAAGCGTGACGCTAACCCGTCTCAGGAGACGAAAACCCATGCAACTAAAGCATACCAAGGCTCCATGCCTAAATGCCAAAAGTGTAAGTATCATCATGATGGAGCTTGTCGCATTCCAAGGTGCGACAAATGTGGTAAATTGGGTCATCAAACAGAAGACTGTTGGGGAAAAGGAAAGAACCGAAATGGAAACGGTGCTGGTAACAAGAATGGCAACGGGAAAGGGCAAGGATGCTTCAAGTGTGGAAGCAATGATCATTTCATGAAGAACTGCCCAGAGAGAAACAACGCTCCGGCTCGGGCATTTGTGATTGGAGCAAGAGACGCAGCGAGGACCCTAACGTGGTCACCGGTACGTTTCTCATTAACAATCACTTTGCATCCATATTATTCGACACTGGCGCCGATTATAGCTTCATGTCTGTGGAATTTAAACGCATACTCGGAATAGAATCTAGTAGATTAGAAATTCCTTATTCCATAGAACTAGCCAATGGTAAACTTGTTGAATCGGGCGAAGTTGTCAGAGGCTGCACACTAGAACTTGGTGAACGAAATTTTAGCATCGACCTCTTACCTATTCAATTGGGTAGCTTCGATGTAGTAGTCGGAATGGACTGGTTGTCCAAGAACAAAGCGGAAGTCATTTGTCATGAGAAAATCATTCGCATCCCTCTGGCGAATGATGAAACTCTCATAGTACATGGAGAAAGACGAAACGCGCCTCTACGAATCATCAGTTGTATAAAGGCACAGAAGTGCTTGAGGAAAGGATGTGTTGCTTTCCTAGCACACGTTATAGACAAGAAGGCTGAGGAGCCGAAACTCGAAGACATTCCTGTGGTGAAGGAATTTCCTGATGTGTTCCCGGAAGATCTGCCAGGACTACCTCCGCAACGACAAGTCGAATTCCGTATAGACTTGGTTCCAGGAGCTGCTCCTGTAGCCAAGGCACCCTATCGACTTGCGCCATCCGAGATGCAAGAGTTATCTGCACAACTCCAGGAGTTGTTGGATAAGGGATTCATAAGGCCAAGCTTCTCACCCTGGGGAGCTCCAGTATTATTCGTGAAGAAGAAGGATGGAACACTGCGGATGTGTATCGATTACAGGGAACTGAACAAGCTCACGATCAAGAATCGGTATCCACTACCGAGGATTGATGACTTATTTGATCAACTGCAAGGATCAAGCTACTATTCCAAGATCGACCTTCGATCTGGATACCATCAGCTGAGGATCCAAGATGAAAGTGTGCCAAAGACTGCATTCAGAACACGCTATGGGCACTACGAATTTCTTGTGATGCCATTTGGATTGACGAACGCGCCAGCGGTCTTTATGGACCTAATGAACCGCGTATGCAAACCATATCTCGATAAATTCGTGATTGTATTTATCGATGATATCCTGATTTACTCGCGAACGAAAGAAGAACATGAGCAACATCTCAGAACCATCTTGGAGCTACTGAAGAAAGAGAAACTTTATGCAAAGTTCTCGAAATGCGAATTCTGGATTCGCGAAGTACAATTTCTTGGTCACGTGGTGAATGAGAAGGGCATTCATGTAGACCCGTCCAAGATTGAAGCAATAAAGAATTGGGAAGCTCCCAAGACCCCGACCGAAGTCCGTCAATTTTTGGGCTTAGCGGGCTACTATCGGCGATTCATTGAGAATTTCTCGAGGATAGCTCAACCGCTAACGACCCTTACTCAGAAGGACAAGAAATACGACTGGGGTCACAAACAGGAAGAAGCCTTTCAGCTACTTAAGAACAAGCTCTGCGATGCACCGATACTATCGTTACCCGAAGGCACTGAAGACTTCGTGGTATACTGCGACGCCTCACGACAAGGCTTGGGTTGCGTGCTCATGCAACGCCAAAAAGTCATCGCTTACGCTTCAAGACAGCTGAAGGTTCACGAGAGAAATTATACCACTCACGACCTGGAGCTGGGTGCAGTGGTATTCGCCTTGAAGATTTGGCGACATTATCTATATGGTACTCGATGTACAATCTTCACAGATCACAAAAGCTTGCAACACATATTTGATCAGAAGGAATTGAATATGCGCCAGCGACGTTGGGTCGAGCTGCTGAATGATTATGACTGTGAGATTAAGTGCCATCCTGGAAAGGCGAACGTTGTAGCAGACGCGTTGAGCCGAAAAGAAAGGGTTAAGACCCTAAGGGTTCGAGCACTGGAAATGACGATTCGAACGAACCTCACAGCACGCATTCGAGATGCACAACAAGAAGCTCTTAAAGAAGAGAATCGTAAGGCTGAATACCTCCGGGGTGCATTGAAGTACATGGTGCCAAACGAAGAGGGAGCCTTATACTTTAAGAAGCGTATTTGGGTTCCACTCTATGGTGGCATACGAAAAGTCATCCTTAATGAAGCCCACAAATCGAGATATTCGATCCACCCAGGATCGGACAAAATGTATCAAGATTTGAAAGAATACTATTGGTGGCCGAGACTCAAAAGCGACGTTGCTGTCTATGTTGGAAAATGCCTAACCTGTGCAAAGGTTAAGGCAGAATATCAGAAACCGTCCGGCCTACTACAACAACCAGAGATTCCCGTGTGGAAGTGGGAACAAATCTCGATGGACTTCATAACGAAATTACCCAGGACCCCGAGAGGGCATGATATGATATGGGTAATAGTTGATCGATTGACGAAGTCTGCGCATTTCCTACCAATCCGAGAGAAGGATAGCACTGGAAAGCTTGCAGAGATATACCTAAGAGAAATTGTGGCACGTCATGGAGTGCCAATCTCAATCATTTCAGACAGAGATGGACGCTTTGTCTCAAGAATTTGGCAATCATTTCAGGAAGCCTTTGGATCTCAGTTAGATCTGAGCACGGCATTCCATCCGCAAGCAGACGGCCAGAGCGAACGGACAATACAAACGTTAGAAGATATGCTTCTCGCATGTGTCATGGATCTAGGCGGCAGCTGGGATACTCATCTACCTTTAGTTGAGTTTTCCTACAATAACAGTTATCATACGAGCATAAAAGCCGCGCCGTTCGAAGCTCTGTATGGCCGCAAATGCCGATCGCCCTTATGTTGGGCAGATGCTGGAGATAAGCGTATGGTTGGTCCTGAACTTGTACAAGAGACAACCGACAAGATTGCGCAGATCCGAGAGCGCATTAGGGCGGCTCGAGAGCGACAAAAGAGCTACGCGGATCCAAATAGAAAATCGGTAGATTTCAAGGTGGGAGACAAAGTGTTGTTAAAAGTCTCACCATGGAAGGGCGTAGTCAGGTTTGGAAAGCGTGGAAAGCTGAATCCACGATATATCGGACCATTCAGAATACTGAAGAGAATTGGTACCGTGGCATACAAGTTGGAGTTACCGGAAGAACTTAACGGAGTACATGATACGTTTCATGTATCCAACCTGAAGAAGAGTCCAACGCAAGAAAACGTGATCATCCCGATGGATGAAGTGCATATTGATGAAGCCCTCCGATTTACAGAGCAACCCGTTGAGGTTACTGACTGGAAAGTCAACAAAACCAGGAGGAGCAGTGTGAAGCTTGTCAAAGTACGTTGGAGCTCTAAGCACGGACCCGAGTACACATGGGAACGTGAAGACCAGTTCAAGAAAAAGTATCCCCACCTATTCAAGAAGACTCCAGCGAGAGTTAGATCAGTCTGAATTTCGGGACGAAATTCTTTTAACGGGGGGAGACTGTGACAACTGGCACAAACCGGTAATTTCCGTACACTATAATTATTGCTTAATGACTGCAATTATGAGTTTAAGTGTCAGCAATGTCTGAACACATGATTAAACAAGTGAATTCATGCACGTTGTATACTACAAAATATTGCTTTATGCATAAACGAGAGCGTTGCGTCAGAATAATAGTAAACTCACCGGTAAGACACACTGTGTCGACTGAACTGCAGAAAGCAGCCAGACAATAAAATTGGAGCCTAGGTGTAGGTCCAACAACAAGAATGCATTAAAACCCAAGAGTACATACAAGGGTTTAATTTATATACATTGCGAAAGCAAAATTAAGCACTAAAAAGCACCCGAAACGCACTTTAAGTGCCGAATTTTGTATAATTCAGCTCTAATCAGCATTTAAGCATATAAATATTATGCAGAAATGTCGTTTTATTATCCAGAATATTTCCCTAAGTGTTGGGAATTGAAAGAGTACATGAAAGGTACTTAAAAGACACTAAAAAGTGTGATTCAGCACTTTAACGAATCGGTATGTAACCGAACAACCGGACTATACCCGAAACATGAAAATATTGATGTTTTCATTATTCATCTTTTTCTGAGCTAGTTAGGGTCCCTGAATACCCTAACACCCGTCATAACACGCTACACATTAGTAACGGGGTTAAACACTTAACTTAACTTCGTTTAACCTAACTAATACTTGGAAACAAACTGGATACCCCCCCCCCCCCCTAATGAGATCGGCCAACAAGGGGTAACCAAGGGAGTACAACTTTTGATTATTATATTGTCTTATGCTTAATATCAAGGGGACACGAAATCCGTTGGACGAAGAACATGAACTTGTCTATAAATACCACCACTTAACACATAAGTTATTACACATAACATTTCACCAAGACTCTCTCTCTCACCCTTGGAGCTCACGGCCAAGACCACCCACCTCCATCCATCCGATTTCAAGTTTAGTTCATCACATTCCAAGGTTATACAAGTGTTACGAGTCACGCATTAGGAGTCTTAGAGCAAACGGAAGGCGAAGGACCTCTCTACTTTGCTTTTATCCACCTCTTTTGCGCTTAGATTCTTCCCTAGCCTCGAGCTAGAGGTATAATGCTTAAAACTTATATTTGAACTTATCTAAAGTGGTTAAAAGGATTTGTGTTGGTTAAATCTCGTTAAAATGCGAAAAGATGCACAAAAGTCTACTAAAAACATGAAAAATAGTGGTTAATAGCACATAAGTTGTGTAAAAGTTGTAGTGTTTGAAATACATGGTTATCTAGACCCGATCTATGATGTGGTAGCTCGGATCATCGTTTAACCCGGTTTGGTAAGATCATGGATCTTAACATAAAGCTATTCTAGAAGTAACAAGGGTTAAAAGGTGAAACCCTACCACACATAAACCATGAACTTGTGTAAAAATGTTTTAACTTGTACAAAAGTGTTTAAAACTAGTAGATCTATGTATCTACAAGTGGTATTTTCAAAGGACCAAGCATCAAAAGAAATCACATGTTCTAAACCGGATCTTACACAAACAAAGGTGGTTTTTGTGAACAAATAAGTGTGTGGATACTTGTGTAACAAAAGTGTTAACGAAGAAATAGTTTTCGTAAAAACCGACTAGAAGTTGTAAAACTTCATATTCTTTAAAAATAAAGTTTTTAAGAAGTTAAACTTATTTTTAAAGATAACAAGACTTACTAAATGTGCTAGTAAGTTACTACACATTTTTGTAAATATTCAAGTTCATGAAATTAGTGATTATTATTGACGGATATTGTTGATAATTGTTGTTGATGATTGATAATGATTTAAAAGAAAATAAACACACGTTTTGAAAACGTGGGAAACCTCCATTTTTAGGGGAAACTCTGTCAAAATTTTTATAAATTTTGACACTTAGAAAAATATAAGTTTTTGAGAAACTTATTCCCTAAAAATGTGTTTAGAAGTATTACTAAGGTTTCCCTAATTTTTTGTGATAAGAAATGAGGATTTCTTCAAGAATAAAATGGATATTAAGTATATATTTTTGAAAGCAAAATATATATTATTTGATCACCAACTTTTGTGCTAAGTGTATATAGTATGTGTTATATGTGCTAGTGTATTAAGACTTAAAAATACACTAATTACTCTTGAGGAGTAGAAATATAAAAATACACATACAACATACAAGATACATAATTCGGGTGCAAAGTGCAAAACACAAAAGACTTATATTTATTTTTGGAGAAAATAATATAAGTAAGATTCGTAGTTAAAAATATAGAATATTTTTAACACAAGAAAATATACACAAAAGAGAGTGACTGTACTTGTGCGACGCAAGTCTAGTGACTAACGTTAAGAAAACGCGTATAGGTTACGACGTTAATTAAGCAAATCCGGTGGAGTTTACGACGCTAGGAACGCAAAGTTGTGAGTTCATGCTCCCCCCTTTTCTCTTTAACTGTTTTCAGTTTTTATAACTTCGGGGGTGAAATACATGTACAAATGTACAAAAATTTATAATTGGTATGATATAAATACAAGAAGAACACTTGGTGAGAACGAGAACCAAGTGTGGCGAAATATGAGAATATGAGAAGCGCACTTGGTGAGAACGAGAACCAAGTAAGAGGCGCTATGAGAAATGATAACAAGAAACGCGCTTGGTGAGAACGAGAACCAAGTAGGAGGCGTTATGAGAAATAGTGTCACGAATAGGGTACAGAAGCACCATTAATCAACAATATACCTAGACCGCAGAACAAAAGGTTAGATCTAACGGGTGCCTGGCAGCCACACTCCCGGTCGGGGCGAGAACCGACGAAGTGCTTTTGTGTCTCAGAATATACCAATTAAATGCCTTAGGTTTGGTGACTTCCTATGACGTGCCACAGGTTAATGGCTTTGCAACCCATTAACAATCTGATAATTACAGAAATACTGTATTTACATGAAATTCATACCATACTAAGATTGATATATAACTTGAAGTACGTGGGGTACTCAAGAAGATTGAATTATACTTGAAGTACGTGGGGTACTCAAGAAAATGAGAATTATACTTGAGTACGTGGGGTACTCAAGAAGAAATTGAATTATACATGAGTATGTGGTGTACACATGAAACTGAATTTATATATGAAAACTTGACTTACTCACAAACTATGTTTTCATACAAAGTATACAAACATGAAATACAAACTGCATGAATTCACACCAACTTTATGTTGACGTTTTTCCAAAAACTCACATGTATTTCAGGTAACTAGGATGGATGTGCGCGCGGTCTAGCTTATGCTCGTGGATGTCGCTTGTGTTTAACTTTGAATAAAGTTGTAAACTTTTAAGACAATGCTTTATGCGACTTAGCGATGTAAACGCTAACGAATGTTTTCAAATCATGGAATTTGATGTTATTTTACGAGCATGTAGCATGTTTACTCTTCGTATGCAATGAGAACCTTTCATGATCACACCTCGTGCTTCCGCCGTAGAAAGGGGTGTGACATTGTTGACTCGTTACTACATGCTTTGCAGGTCCTTAGGTTCTTAGCTGGAGCTTGCATGGAGGAGGATCGTTGTGGGACATGGACGACTATGTGCCATGTTAAACTTTGAAACAATTAAACTTATGTTTTGATATAAGACTTATGCTTCCGCTTGCAACTTAACTGTGTTTTGTTTGAACACCAATTGTATTGGTTGGATTTTTATAACTACTTATATGCTTGTTCAATATGATTGGTGGCTGGATCCTGGTCAGTCACGCCTCCAAGCGGTAGTACTCCGCAGGTGGATTTTGGGGGTGTGACAGATTGGTATCAGAGCCATTGGTTATAGTGAACTTGGTTTTAATAAGGGAAAACGTTTTTGTTAAAACCAGACTATAACCTGTACAGTGCTCGACGGTCCACAACGACGCTTCACTCCACATGCAAGGCTCGACATTCTAGGTGATATGATCTGTGTATATATTGCCTACTTGTTAGTTACATAGTACATTGCTTATGGTATGCTTGGTTAGTATAACTACTGTTGCTTGAACACGTGCGTGCTTACTCTATTCTATCGTCGTACTTTCGCGAACCCCTCTCACTCACGTTCTTCTTGATATGAAGATCATGTCGGGACGCGTTAACCTAACACAAGCCCAGTTGACGGCTCTGATCAACGAACGAGTTGCCGCAGCACTTGCAGCTGCACACGCAGGAGGTATATCCTGCAGTCCGAACTCATTCTAGGATCTTTAGGATCCTACTCTCGTGAACCAACCTTTGTGTTAAACTCTGTCTTTTCTTTCACCTACGATAGGTCAGCATGTTCAGCCACCCGTGTGCACTTTTAAGACTTTCATGGACTGCCGGCCAACTACTTTTAGCGGCACTGAAGGAGCAGTAGGTCTCCTACACTGGTTTGAGAAACTAGAATCTGTCTTCGAAATGTGTGAATGCCCTGAGGCGCGCAGGGTGAAGTATGCTACTGGTACTCTCGAGGGTTTAGCCCTCACATGGTGGAACGCTCAGGTTCAGATGCTAGGGTTGGTTGCTGCCAACGCCACCCCATGGGAGAATTTTAAAGAGATGATCAAGGAGGAATACTGCAGTCGTGATGAGATTCACAAACTGGAAGTGGAGTTCTTCAACCTCAAGATGACGGGGTCCGAAATTGAAGCTTATGTGAAAAGGTCGAACGAACTGGCAATTCTGTGTCCTACTATGGTGGATCCTCCCATCAAACGCATCGAACTATTTCTTCAGGGCTTAGTGCCAGAAATCCAAAGTCATGTGACTTCAGCGAACCTCGCCACCTACCAGCAAGCCGTTCAGTTGGCTCACCGTCTCACGGATCAGGCGGTGGAGCAGAACAAGTTACCAAAACGCATAGGTGCTGCAACTACTTCTGGTACCTCTGGTGACAACAAACGGAAATGGGATGGAACTTCAAGTAAGGGTTCGACTTATGTTCAGTCCCAGTCTCAGCAGAGAAAGATTGAGGACTACAAGAGCCCTAATCAGCAATCGTCTGGTGGTCAAAGTCATGGTGGGTACAAAGGAAATCACCCCAAATGCAATCGCTGCAGCCTGCACCACAGCGGGCCATGCGCCAGGGGCAACTGTCATCGGTGCAACAAGCCTGGTCACGCTGCAAAGGATTGCAGGAGCTTATACCCCGCCAATCAGAATCGTCAGCAAGCTTAACAGAATCAACGCCAGCAGCAACAGCAAGGGGATAACAAAGGGTGCTTTCAGTGTGGAGCTGAGGGCCACTTCAAGAGAGATTGTCCCCAACTGAACAGGAACCAGAACAACAACAACAACAATAACAACAATCAGGGGAATGGTAACAATGGGAACAACAACAACAATGGCGCCAGGGGGCGGGTGTTTGTGATTGGCCAAGGTGAAGCAAGGAATGACCCCAATGTTGTGGCGGGTAAGTTCCTTCTCGACGACTTTTATGTTTCAGTTTTATTTGATTCGGGTGCCGATACTAGCTACATATCACTAGAAGTTAGTCGAATGCTTAAGCGTATTCAAACCCCTTTGAACAACAAGCACACCGTAGAGCTAGCAAATGGTAAGAGTTTAGAAGCCACACACCTAGTCAAGGGTTGTAAACTTATTCTCGCTGACCAGACCTTCTCCATCGACCTCATTCCTATTGTCTTGGGTAGTTTCGACGTTGTCATTGGGATGGATTGGTTATCCCAACACCGAGCAGAGATTCTTTGCAACGAGAAGGTTGTCCGTATTCCAGGTCCCGGTGGTGAACCTCTCATGATTCATGGCGACAAGAGGAGTGCTGTTGAGAACGTCATTTCTCTCCTTAAGGCCCAAAAGTACTTGCGAAAGGGGCACACTGCCATTTTGGCTCTCATTACTGACACTTCAGAAAAAGGGAAGAAGATAGAAGATTTTCCAGTTGTACGCGAGTATCCAGAGGTATTTCCTGAGGAATTACCTGGTCTTCCGCCTCATCGCCAAGTCGAGTTTCAGATCGAACTAGCTCCTGGAGCTGCGCCCATAGCCCGTGCACCTTATCGTTTAGCCCCATCAGAGTTGAAGGAACTCTCCACGCAACTACAAGAACTCTTGGATAAGGGTTTTATTCGTCCTAGCTCATCGCCCTGGGGAGCTCCAGTGCTATTTGTGAAGAAGAAGGACGGTACTTTCAGAATGTGCATCGATTACCGGGAACTCAACAAGGTGACGGTGAAGAATCGCTATCCTCTACCGCGGATCGACGACTTGTTCGACCAGTTGCAAGGGTCGAGCTACTATTCGAAGATTGACTTGAGATCGGGTTATCACCAGCTGAGAGTCCGGGAAGAGGACGTCTCTAAAACAGCTTTCAGGACTCGATACGGGCACTATGAGTTTTTGGTCATGCCTTTTAGGATGACAAACGCACCTGCGGTTTTCATGGACTTGATGAACCGAGTGTGCAAGCCTTACCTGGACAAGTTCGTTATAGTCTTCATCGACGACATCCTGATCTATTCCAAGAGTCGGGAGGAACACGAGCAGCATCTGCGACTTATTCTGGAACTCCTTCGAACAGAACAGCTTTATGCAAAGTTCTCGAAATGCGACTTCTGGCTTCGAGAAGTCCATTTCCTAGGCCACGTGGTAAACAGGGATGGGATTCACGTTGATCCATCCAAGATAGACTCGATTAAGAACTGGCTTGCACCTCGTACACCAAAGGAAATTCGCCAATTCTTGGGTTTGGCGGGATACTACCGGAGATTCATAAAGGATTTTTCTAAGATTGCACAGCCTCTCACCTCACTGACGCAGAAAGGCGTTGTTTATCGCTGGGGAAACGCACAGGAGTTGGCATTTCAGCACCTAAAGGATAGACTTTGTAGCGCACCTATCCTTTCCTTGCCAGAAGGCACAGACGACTTTGTGGTTTACTGCGACGCATCAATTCAGGGCCTTGGTTGCGTGTTGATGCAACGAGACAAAGTTATAGCCTACGCCTCACGCCAACTCAAGGTTCATGAAAAGAACTACACTACGCACGACTTAGAGCTGGGAGCTGTTGTTTTTGCACTTAAGTTATGGCGGCATTACCTGTATGGTACCAAGTGCGCGATCTACACCGACCACAGGAGCCTCGAGCATATCTTCAAGCAGAAGGAGCTGAATATGCGGCAACGACGGTGGGTCGAGCTACTAAATGACTACGAGTGCTCAATCAGGTATCACCCGGGCAAGGCCAATGTTGTGGCTGACGCCCTCAGTCGGAAGGACACTGCGCCTAAGCGCGTGCGAGCTTTACAACTCACGATCCATTCTAGTCTGCCTTCCCAAATACGAGCTGCTCAGATAGAAGCACTGAAACCAGAAAACGTCAGGGCTGAAGCCCTACGTGGATCAAGGCAACGATTAGAACAAAAGGAAGACGGTGCTTACTACGTAACGGGACGCATTTGGATCCCACTCTATGGCAACCTACGAGAGCTTGTGATGGATGAAGCACACAAGTCTCGCTACTCGGTACATCCTGGATCGGATAAAATGTACCACGACATCAAAACGACATATTGGTGGCCTAGCATGAAGGCCCACATAGCAACTTACGTCAGCAAGTGTTTGACTTGTGCAAGAGTCAAGTCTGAATACCAGAAACCATCAGGCCTACTCCAACAACCAGAGATACCTCAATGGAAATGGGAGCAAATTTCCATGGATTTTGTCACTGGCCTGCCTAGATCCCAGCGCGGGAACGATACTATTTGGGTGATCGTGGATCGACTCACAAAATCTGCACACTTCTTGGCTATCAAGGAGACGGATAAATTCTCCACTCTTGCAGAAATATACCTTAAGGAAGTCGTTTCGAGGCACGGGGTGCCCACCTCCATTATCTCAGATCGAGATGCACGTTTTACTTCAGAGCTGTGGCAAGCAATGCACAAATCCTTCGGCTCACGCTTAGACATGAGCACAGCGTATCACCCTCAGACGGACGGACAGTCCGAGCGCACTATTCAAACCTTAGAAGACATGCTTCGTGCATGTGTAATCGACTTTGGCAACCGCTGGGAAAAGCATCTGCCACTTGTGGAATTCTCATACAATAACAGCTACCACACCAGCATCCAAGCTGCTCCATTTGAGGCATTGTACGGACGTAAATGCCGGTCACCTCTTTGCTGGGCAGAGGTGGGAGATAGTCAGATCACTGGTCCAGAATATGTGGTAGATACAACCGAGCAAATTGCTCAAATACGAAAACGCATGACGGCAGCTCGCGAACATCAGAAAGTTTACGCCGACATGGGCAGGAAACCGCTTGAGCTCCAGGTTGGGGAGCGGGTACTACTCAAAGTTTCACCCTGGAAGGGTGTGGTTCGTTTTGGTAAACGCGGCAAACTCAACCCACGATACGTTGGACCTTTCGAAGTCATTGAGAAAATAGGCAGGGTGGCCTACAGACTAAACTTACCAGCGGAAATCGGTGCAGTTCACAACGTTTTTCACGTGTCGAATCTGAAGAAGTGTCCATCAGACGAGACCCACGTAGTTCCTCTGAAGGAACTCACTATCGACGAACAGTTACGATTCGTCGAGGAACCAGTCGAAATCACGGGCCGGGATGTTAAGGTCCTCAAGAGCACCAGAATACCTCTCGTTCGAGTTCGTTGGAACTCACGTCGCGGCCCAGAGTTCACCTGGGAGCGCGAAGATCAGATGAAACAAAAGTATCCCCAACTGTTCGCAAACAGTACACCCACTACTGAGGCCGAAGCTACGGAATTTCGGGACGAAATTCCAGATCAACGGGGGGTGGATGTGACACCCCAGGAAAACCGGGAAAACCATACAACTTAACTAGCTTCCTCAGTGAGTGCTTACCAAATTTCGGGACGAAATTTCTTTCAACTTGGGGATGATGTGACAACTCGAAATTTAGAACCTTTCGTTGTATGCTTGAACGTTAGGTGACTAACTGATTTGATGATTTAATGAATGATAAATGTGAAACTTATATGATTACGTATGTGCTTGTATGTATGCGATATATTTATATACGAACCGAGACACAAGAACCCGACTCGAGACCATGCGGTCTCGAGTGAATAGTGTAACATATGGGCCGGTTGGGCCACACACACACCCTTAGCCTATTTGAAAGCCCACTAGGGTGCACTACTAGGAACGGATATATAACCGTGTGGTTAGCCACCCTTGTCATTTTGGGCACACAACACACATACTCCTCTACACACACTCTCCATTCTCTCACTAAAACCCTAGACACCAAGCATCACACTCCTTCTCCTTCTTCTTGGATCAAACCGGTGGCACTAGGACTCTCGGATCGAGCTCAGGATCACCATTCGGAAGTTCACTCATCACTCTTCATACCCTCACACTTAGAGAACCCAATCGGTTAGTGCTTTACTATGTATTAAGGATTATGTGTGCTTGATGTTTGAATGCTTGTCTTCATGTATTAATAAGTAGAAAAATGTATGATTATGGCTTTATCATATTCTCGGATGTGTGTGTTAATGATAATCGGTTAAACATGCCTTGATTTTAATATATATTGCATGATGAGTTAATGAGATCTTGTGATTAAATGTGGTTTAACCATTAGGTTGTTGATGTTTATGAAATCGGCTTGCATATGTATGATAGATGATGTTCATATAATCGGATTGTATACTCTTGTGTTAAGAACCTAATGCTCGCTATTAGGGTGATTCATTGTGTTAATATCATAGGGTGCATGTTAGTGTTGATGAGTTGTTGATCATGATTTTGTTTGGTTAAAGTTTATATGAATGAGGATGATGAATCACTTGAATACATGAAGAACAACTTGAATGTGATATGAACATGCTTGAATATTTGAAAACTGATATGTTTGATCCAAATTGGCAAATTGCTAGACAAGAAAACATGTTTAAGTGGATGGTACAAACTGTTTCATGAAATAGAATTTCTATTGGATAGTACACTGTACCGAATCAGCAGTTGTCCAACCGAAACCTCCAGTTGCGACTCGAGACCACCACATGATGAGTCGAGACCCCCGGTTGCGACATCGGTTGCGAGTCGCAAACACCTGGTTGCGACTCGAAACCACATGTGATCAGCACACAAACCTTATGACTCGAAACCACAGTTACGAGTCCGGTTGCGACTCAAGACCAAAACGGCATGAACCGAAACCATGATTGCGACTCCGGTTGCGAGTCGAGAACACCTGGTTGCGACTCGAAACCAACATATGCGTGCTGAATTGGACTTGCATGATTTAGGGCTTATTTGATTGGGCCGGACTCTTGGGCCTAATGCGCAGACCTTATATGTTACTGTTGAACGTGAATATTGTTGAACTGCCATGATTAGACGTGTATGCCACGAACAATACTTGAATGCATTATGCTAGAAACATACGTGTACAGCTTGAATACGAACCTGATTGGTATGATACAACTATGATAGGACGTGTGTGACCACAATATTGCTTGTTTGACTTTTCTGTGTATCTACCGAGCAAACCAATGTGAGTTCACACCCTTTACAAAGCATGGGATTCCCAGGGGTCAGGAATTGGGGTTAAGGAACATGGGTTCCTCGTCCTCCTTGGGTAGGACAGCAATGGTTCAGGAATGTAATTCCTCGTCCTCACGGACAGATAACTCGTGCTAGACCAAAACTCTATCATGAAGTCCCTCATTTTTGTATCGACTTAATCGCCGGGCCAATGGCGAGCGGGTCATTAGTTAGATAGCGCTATTTAGGTTTGACAAACCTCACACCGTGCCGCAGAGGACGGGCGTGAACTAATGGACTACTGGCACGTCAATGATGATAGACATTGACAGTTCAGGGCACATAAACATGACTACAGTCAGCAGTCGATATGGTAACGAGTCTAGTGTATACATGGGGTAGCCCCCACGGCCGAAATGCCAGATAACTAACACGGGGTAGCCCCCACGGCTGGATTGCCAGAGTAACCGGGAATAAACAAGTCACGTATTTAACTATGGGGTAACCCCCACGGCAGGATGCCAGTTAAAGAAAACTGTTTTCGAAACAACTTAAAGCGAACACCCAACCGTGAACTCACTCAACTTGTTGTTGACTCGTTACTACATGCTTTGCAGGTCCTTAGGTTCTTAGCTGGAGCTTGCATGGAGGAGGATCGTTGTGGGATATGGACGACTATGTGCCATGTTAAACTTTGAAACAATTAAACTTATGTTTTGATATAAGACTTATGCTTCCGCTTGCAACTTAACTGTGTTTTGTTTGAACACCAATTGTATTGGTTGGATTTTTATAACTACTTATATGCTTGTTCAATATGATTGGTGGCTGGATCCTGGTCAGTCACGCCTCCAAGCGGTAGTACTCCGCAGGTGGATTTTGGGGGTGTGACAGTATAACCTCGGAAGGTTATTCCCTACCCACTATGGTCACCTAATGTATTTGGTCGGATCCTAATGATCGACCAAATGGGTCGGGTTCGAAGGTATAAGCGATTTATTAGATCGCTTACCCTTACGACCCTAGACAACGTGGAAATCAGTAGGCATAGTCACAAGGGACTATAACCATCGTGATTACAATCACGTTGCGAAGTTCAAACGAACTTCGCATTGACCATAAACTGGTCAACGCCGAAAGTCAAACAAAGTTTGACTTTCGGACTCGAAAAGCAATAAAAGAACGAAGGAATACTTACGAAGGGTCCCCGAATGCTAATCTAGATCAAAATAGCTCAGGTATGAAACAAAGGTTTCAACTTAGAGCACATTAGATCAGATTCTAGTGAGTTTGAAGCAAATGGGGGTGGGGTATTTATAGTTTTTTCCGAACCGTTAGGATCGTTTCTTGGAAAACGTGATCGAATCTCGTGCGTACACTTGTTGGAATGTTGTGGTGACTAAAAATGGCCCCTCATGGACTGAAAGGGCAAGTGTGGGTTTGTGGTTGTGAGATTAACAGTTGTAATCTGCTGACAAATCAATCTTATCTGATCTGGGACCCTAACGTGGGCCGCGTAAAGGACACACTGATCTTACGCAGGTCGCCTGGCCTGCACAGATCAGAAACAAGTTTGCATTTTGACAGCTTTGGTCCCTATTGGTGTTTAAGCTTATTTCCGGCACTTCTAAGGCCCGTCAAGCCAACTTTAAGGCCCTAAAATAATGCCTAAACATTGTGGACATGAAACATGCTCAAAAATATGCCGGATGTTGGTTCGTTTGGTCGTACGATAGCGATGATCGCTCAATTACGACGGAATGCGCATAAGCGCGAAAAACGATCCAAATGACGCAACGAATGGATTTTTCTTATTCCAAACACTAAAATAAAATGTTTTAGTGGTTACATAAATTTTTGGATGTCCGGATATATTCAGAACGTAAGTTATGCGCGAAAATTCAAACTTATGCACTTTTTGACACTTTTAGTCCCTGAATGACCCAAAAGTTTATTTTAGCACACCGAACCCCTCAAAGCCTATTTCTAAGCTATATAAAGGATATTTAAGGTGTGTTTAACTTATGGTCATGTTCCGGAATGTTCATTACTGTTCAAATTGGCATACTTTCACAGTTTGTCAAGTTTAGTCCCTGTAAGCGAATTAACTTGTTTTTGACATACCAAAGCCTTAAAAACTTATTTCTAAGTTATGTAAAAGTTATTTAAGGTATGTTAAGTATATGTTGATGTTCCGGAGTATTTGTCGCATTAAACTGATTACGTTTACGCACCAGTTTGCGTATAACTCTCTAGAAAGTGATATAGAGTTTGAAATTGGATAAAAGTCAAAACATGAAAAATGTAAAATACAACCAAACAAACATTGGGATCAAATAACATTGTTTTATTGATAATAGAACTGTTCACAATGCTTACAAGAACAGATGTTACATATGTGATGAAACAATGAAATGTTGGTAAAATATAGATGAATTCTGGATAATAATTATGAATGTAACAGAATTTAAAGACAAACACAAGCCTGGAAAGTTATCATACTGCTTTCTATTGATGATAAAAAGATTAAAATTACATAAATGATTATACAACTCCCCCTCAGCCTGATCACTCAACTATATTGTTCGTACAAAAGGAATGTGTGTGATAGTGATCGAATAGATCTCTAACAGGTGAGATCTATTGATACAAAGTACAAATATCTATTAGCAATCAGGGCTGACATCACCCTGATAGCGACATCTAACATTCCTAACAGAAAAGATTCCACAGATGTTAGAAATGTCACACCCAACCGATGGCGGAAACATCGGAGTGAGACGAAAACATGATTGCTCGAGACATCATACTTGTTATTGGTGACAATAATTAAGTAATTCAAATTTCGTTCATAACAAAGAGAGGAATACATTGTTTTGGAAAGGAAAGTACGACATATTGCAAATAACATAACGACATAAAACAAAACATAAATTAAAGTTTAGGTGTGTTTCTAGTCCACCCTAAATATCGTTCTTCAATCGTCATCAACTAGTTTCATACAACATGTATTAAAATAAAATCAACAAAAGGTGGCGAGTATACAAGTTTGAATACATAGCTTAATCGTGTCTAAAATTTGTCTCATATCCAACATGGTAATTTGCATACATTGTTTATTAACATACTAGCATGTGTTAACTATAAGTCAAACCAAAGTATATCGCAATCGTGCATATCCTTGTCGCCGAAACGAAAAGGTCGTAAAATAGTTTACTTAACAATACCACAAGAATAGGGGCAGTGCGTTAATCCTATAGTGGTGCTATAATTATTAAGGTAGGCTTGCAAAGTTAATGAGCATATAGAACACAAGAATAAATATAGCATGTAACAACAAGAATATAACAAGTATCATGTTTTAACGGATAGAGCGTGTGTATAAAAAAGTTTATTCTTGAGTATGTGATTTGTAATATTGTGTACATGGTGCACCCAAAGTGTGTAAAAAGGGAAAATTGGATCGAGTATACTTACAGTTTCCGTAGTAAATCCGCGTGCGCGAGTTGATGCGTTGAGTGTTTAGAGGACCCCTGAGTTATTCTACAAGGATATACGAGGCGTATGAGTTCGAAGGATTTTAGAATCGAAATGAAAATGTAAGATGGTTACTTAGTGGGAAAATACATAAAAATTATCTTGATAAAACTCATAAGTTTGACACCATATCTAAGTGTTTTTCATAGGCACAAGTTCGCCTATTGGAAGTCTAACCGGGAGGAGTTTATTCCAAGATATTATAACCAGAATCCTCTTGACATCAAACCATAAATTGATTAGTGTCTTAGAGTTGGTTAGTTTATAGATATACATACATATATATTTATAATTGTTAGTAGTCCAAGTCTTATATTGTCATACATAGCAATAGGATGAATTCCATCCATTAAACCCCATTGTATGGATTCACCAATGCATAAATCATCACAAGGATGATTCATATGGTCATGAACAAAATAAAGAATTTACAAGTAACTAATCATCTAAATTATCAAGTAACCAAGTGAAACTCAAACTAGACTAGTGCATTCCAATCATGGCAAATGTTTGGAGACTTTGTGTAATTTGGACACTTTGTTACTAGTAAGTATACTTGATGACTTAGGTTCGTTAAATTGGAGGTGTTGTACCTCAAAATTTCTGGAATGATACCTTAACTCAAGCCCCATAACATGTAAGTCTGTTGAGAACAAGGTTTGGTTCATGTTCATCCAAGAAAGGTGTTGAAAATGTTGTTAAGTTTGAAAGTTTAGCAAAACATAATTTCAATCCAACTTTGGACTTCAAATGTGGTGATGTTCCAATTTAGTTTACCATGGTAAAATTTTGGAAACATTCCTAGAGGTTATCCAAGTGGAATGAAAGAAGAAATCAAGAAGAAATGATGAAGAAAGTGAGTTGAAAGCTCACTTGAACACTTAGAATTTTCTGCCTAAACTTGAGAATTTCTTGATGTTTTTGGTATTTTTGAGAGTGATTTGATGTTGTGGAAAGTGAAAATGTTATGGAAGAGGCTTAGTTTTATAGGGAAGGATTAGGGTTTGGGTTTAAAGAAGGTTGGAAGGTGATTGGATGAGAAAGGATGTGGAAAAGGGTGAAATCCGGTTGGCTAAAACAATCCGCTGCGAAATGAGCCGGGTCGTGCCACGCGACCGGACCTTTATTCCCCGTCGTGTGGCACGATGGGAGCTGTTTTGCAGCTTTGAATTTTGTTCACTTTTAGTCCCTGCACTTTGTAATTAGGATATTTTATGTCATTTGCTTGTAATTTAGCTCATTTTTAGGTATTAAAAGTGTAACAAAGTGTTGTATGACTGTGATGCATGTATGATTGATATTTCCAAGTATTTTGATTCTCGATTTTACGTATAAACGCGTATTCAACGATCGATTGCGTAGAACACAAGTATGTAACATGTACATGTATAAAAATGAATTTGCATTATGATCAAAGTCTCGGATTACATGATTGGGAAAGGAAATATGAATACAAGTTTCTAAAAAATAGAAATACGAATAAAACTTTCTAAATATGGAAATACAAAAATGCAAAGCATTACAGTCTCCCCCTACTTTAGGAAATTTCATTCTGAAATTTATTGAGAGGGAAGACTCAATGAACAAGTGTGGATACTTGGTATTCATATCACTCTCGAGTTCCTAGGTGAATTCGGCGCCACGTTTTCCTTCCCATCCAATCTTGACTATGGGAATTCGACTACGCCTAAGTTGCTTGGTTCCTTGGTCCATGATTTCGACCGGCTTCAGGACGAAATGTGAAAAATAGTTTTGCTTGAGGACAAGCAAAAGACAAGTGTGGGGATGTGATACGTGGTGGAAAACTCGCTGCTTTCTTGTATTAAGTTTATGTTTTTATGTAAATTTTGGTTTCGAATGGCCTACTTTGATTAGAATTGTGTTTGCAGGTCTAACGGAGTTTAAGGAGCTATTTGGGAGCTTTACGGAGGATCGGGGAGCGAACGGGAACAACCAGGCATATGAAACGAGCAAAACAGGAAAGCAAAGCTACACGTTGCGTCGCCGACGCCTTCCTGGACCGTCAGCGACGCCATGTGTCGACCAGAAGTTGCCTAGACAGTGGGATTGGGTGTCACCAGCATTGGGATTAACCACGCAGCGTCGCCAACTCCGGGAAGGGATGTCGGCGACACCCTTCCCTGCTCTGCGACGCTGATTTGCGTTGTTTTTTGCTTGTAACGAGTTTTAAACCCAATTTTGGAGGATTAACATGGGAGTTACACATTTTTAAACCTATATATCATTCTTGGAGCCTAGAAACACCACCATTCCTATCTCTAACCTATTCCGATCATCCATCATCATCATCAATCACAATCCTAACCCTAATCCACCATCACTATCATCATCATCAACTCTTCCACAACCACCATCAACCCTAAACCCTAATCATCATCCATTACCACCATCAAGGCTCAAGATGTTCATGTGCAAGTTTCAATCATCCGTTGATCGCGTTCTATTCACCATGAGCGGCTAATCCTCTCGGTTTCACCCTAGTGTATACTTTTGTAAGGATTTCTAGGGTTTTGATATGTGTTTTAATATTTGATTTTGTGACAAGTTAAATTTAACATTTGAATTGGTTGATAATTGTCTTGCATTTAATTTATATTTGTGAATTATCGAGTGATTATAAAATTTGACTTTGCAATACAAGTTTGTGCACTTATGCCTTGTCAATCGATAGGATTTACATGTCCTTGGTAAAGAAGTGCATTGTGGTCCGTTCTTGAAACGTTGATAGCAATTGGAACCTAAGCCTCGTGATACTAAAACCGTTAATAACCAAATTCAACTAAATCAAGTTAAAAACGTATAGAAACCCTAGGCCTTGCAGTTGTCGAGCCGGGTGTGAACCTTGTTCTCCAATTATTGTTAACAATCCAATTTTGTTTTGTGAAATTTCAAGCAATCAAGTTTTTGTGTAATTGAAAGTGATCAATTGTTAGTAGTCAAGTCATTTAGTAACAAATTTTGGTTAATTCCGACATCCAATTTTTAAATAAACAAACAAGTAACCACATAGCAAGCTTCATAAATTATGACAACCATTTATAATCAATCAAGTTCTTACACAAACCACAAACCACAAACTCTTCGTGGTTCGAGCCCATACTACTGCTAACTCATTTTAAGGGTAATTTGGGCATATAAGTATTATCTTTAACTTAGATGCGACATCCCGAACAACTACTCTTTTCTTGAAACTGTTTCGAGCAGTGGCTCCACCATTTAGTATAAATACATATCCCGTTGATGATCGAGAATCATCTCAACTAGTTTGGAAGCTAGCATTAATGTAACTCTTTACACTCTAAGCTCATCTTTTGTTCCTTCATGATATTCTTGACTGGTGTTCAGTGGCCTATATCAGGGCTTTGATGGTATATGCTCATCAAACTCAAAGCATATGATACATTCGGTCTAGTGCATAGCATAACATACATAATTAATATGATTGCATAAGAATGTGGAAGCTCTCTCATCTTCTGAATCTCCTCGTCCGAACCAGGACATCAAGATTTACTAAGAAATGATGTACCATAAGTAAGAGTCCATTCTTGGAATATTGCATTGAAAAGTACCATGCGCCTGTGTCAATGTATGCACTTTAACTCGATCAAATGAGCCACACTTTGGCATATCTCTACAAATCATTATTCCCAAAATATATGCAGCCTCAATATATCCTTCATTTCAAATCACCTTCGACGCCAAGACATAACATCTTGCAACGTTGGAGTGTGGTTTCTAGTGAGTAGTATGTTATCTACCTACAAGATTAGGAATATAATATAGCTCATCTTCAGTTTTGATAAAACCAAACTCTTTTATTTTCTCATCAAACAGATTCCACCATTCATATGATTGCTTTAACCCATAAATGGCTTTCTTAAGCTTACATACCTTTTCAGGTTCTATAGATGGCTAAAAATTTCCAACTGGTTTATGGTTGGGTTTAATCTGAGGTTTAATGATTTGTAAATCAATTTTTTATGCGTATAACTATTTAGAATAATGGTGCTTTGAGAATGTTTGATGATTGCAACATTATGCATTAAGGATGCAAAAGGGATGATTTTAGATGATTTAAATAGTCTTTACAAAGAAAACTTGCAAAATCTTATTACGTAACGAGACTTTGCGAAAAGGTGGGAGAAATGGCAACATGTATGTTTAGGATATAAGTCAATATCTTAGTAGGATTGACCTGTTTCTATCCCAAATCATCAATAGATAAGAATGTCTTATGTATTTGAGGTTGGCCCATGTTAATCTTAAAGCAATTTATATACATGCTAAAATGGAATTGGTCAAAGTGCTTCCTCAAAAGTAATATGCTCATGTGGATAAATGCAATGCAAGCATGAAAGGAAACCATTATCGTAAGATACAAATCAAAGAAACTATGTCCTTTTAACTTTTTTCACTTGATTCATTTGACCTATTATGGCCGTCATTAGTCTAGGAAGAAAGTAGTATTGTTTGTAAGATACAAATCAAAGAAACTATGTCCTTTTAACTGTTCTCCCTGATTATGCCTTTTAGGAATGATGAGATCAACAACGCAGTTTTCGAGTGTGGTGCTGATAAAGCACCCGGGCCTGACGGGTTCAACTTCAAATTCATTAAAAGGTATTGGAGTTTATTTGAAAATGATTTTTATAATTTGTTAGATTCCTTTTACAGCAAAGGTAGTATTGCGGGGGGATGCAGCTCTTCGTTTATCACTCTCATACCCAAATCCAAAGATCCGGTGGGGTTGAAAGACTATAGACCGATCAACCTGATTGGTGTGATCAGTAAAACTATATCAAAGATTCTCACTAATTGTCTCAAAAAGGTCATAGGATCCATCATCTCGAAAAATCAGACGGCATTCCTTAAAGGCAGGTACATTCTTGACAGCCCTTTAATGTTAAACGAGATCATCGCTTGGATTAAAAAAGAAAAAAGTAAGGCTTTCCTGTTAAAAATTGATTTTGAAAAGGCTTATGATAACGTCAATTGGAGTTTTCTTTTAGATATCATGGGTCAAATGGGGTTTCCTAAATTATGGTGTAAATGGGTTGGAGGGGTTTTGGCTTCAGCTAGATCCTCGGTTTTAGTAAATGGGGCCCCCACGTATGAATTTAACTGTTACAAAGGGGTTAGGCAAGGAGATCCGTTATCTCCGTTTTTGTTCCTCATGGTTATGGAAGCCCTATCTAGTATTTTCTACAAAGCAGGGTTGGAGGGATTGTTTAAAGGGATTCAAACCCCTAATAATGGTCCAATCATTTCTCATCTCCTTTATGCCGACGACGCTCTTCTGATGGGTGAATGGGATACGGTTAATGTGACAAACGTGGCTAGATGTCTAAGAAATTTTTATCTGTGCTCTGGCTTGAAAATCAATCTCCACAAATCCAACCTTTATGGAATGGGAGTGAATGAAGTCGACATCAAAAATATGGCTAAGGTGATAGGATGCAACACGGACAAAATCCCGTTGTCCTATTTGGGGATCACGGTGGGGGCTAACATGAATAGAATTTGTAACTGGGATCCTATAGTTAAGAAATTTAATAAAAGATTGTCAGTGTGGAAGGCAAAAAATATGTCTATGGGGGGGAGGCTTACCTTGATCAACTCGGTTCTGGAGAGTTTACCTATATTTTACTTTTCTTTATAAAAGGTTCCGGCGGGCATTATCAAAATTCTTGAGGCAAAAATGAGAAAATTATTTTGGGCAGGCAATAATGATAATAATAAAATGAACTGGGTTGCTTGGGATTGGATTACTTGGCCCAAGAATAAGGGGGGATTGGGTATTAATAGACTCAAAGAAGTAAACGAGGCTCTTCTATATAAATGGGGTTGGAGGTATAAGATCGAAAAGCAAAATTTATGGAGGAAAGTGGTGGAAGCGTGCCATGGAAAAATTAATCAAAGAAGTTCTCTTCCGCTAAATGGCAACATCGCTGGATGTTGGATAAATATTGTTAAAGTGATTACAAAAATAAAAATCAATGGGAAGGGCTTAAATAGGATGATATTGGGTAAGGTGGGGAACGGTAACGATATTTGTTTTTGGCTAGACACCTGGGTTGGGGATTCTCCTTTCCTAGAAAGATGGCCACGTTTGTTTGTTTTGGAAAGGTTTAAATCTTGCAGGGTTGCGGACAGAATTGAGATGGCGTATGATAATGATGGCTACTCTTGGAGCTGGGTTAGACAACCCGAGACGGATACCGAGCTAAAGGAATGGCAGGAATGTGTTGAAGTCTTAAACATGGTGAGACTGTCCAACGATTCGGATTCTTGGTTATGGAACGTTGACAACCAGGATGGTTTCTCGGTCAGTTCGGTGAAAAAGGAGCGTATAAACGATAGGGGAAATAGCAGCCTTCCTAAATTTGATTGGTGCAAATGGATTCCGATAAAATGTAACATAATGGCGTGGAGAGGTAATCTAGACAGGCTTGCTACAAAAGTTAACTTGAAAAGAAGGAATGTGGACGTTCCGTCTGTTATGTGTCTTTTTTGTGACGAGTATGAAGAATCGGTGGATCACCTGTTCACGGCATGTTCGTTGGCTTCCAGAGTTTGGTCGTCTATTAGTGCTTGGTGCAATATTCCTCCGATCTTCGCCTTCTCCTTCAAGGATTACTGGATATCCATAATTTGAGTCTCTTTGGGAAAAAAGCTAAAAAGATTATGCTCGGTTTGGTTATAACTACCGTTTGGTGTATCTGGAAAGCTAGGAACGATTTGGTGTTCAAACAGTTAAGGAGGAGCCCGCAAGAGATTTTCTCTGAGATTAAATCTAGGGGTTATGCTTGGGTGAAAAATAGATCTTCTTGTAAATATATCAATTGGAAGGAGTGGTGTAAATACCCGATGTATATGTTGTAATCTGGTTGCCCTTTGCCCGTTTGGGTCGGTGGTCTTTTGTTTGTTGTCATTTTGCCCGTTTGGGTCGGAGGTGTGTTTTTAATGAAGTTTAATTTAAAAAAAAGTACACTTAGACGCTGAATGATCATTGTCATGAAAGCAATCAATATTAGTGGAAACCAGATGAAACCAATACAAAACATGCAAGGGACTCGATAACTGGCCCAACATCGATCAGCGTGAGAAGGGTTTATGGTGGGTGGTGGCAGGCAAGGCAAGTCAAGCGAATTGTGGTTTTCAAAAAAGTGACCATTGTGCAACGAATATAAAAAAAAATTATTTTTCATTTTTATTATTTACTTTTGCTCCTTATTTAAACCCCACTCAACCCATTTTTTATAAACATCTCTTACAACTCCTCTTTTTTTATAAAAACATATTATGCATCAATTATGCCCCCTTTAGTGTTCCGTCTCGGCCAACCAACCCAAATTCGTATAATCCGAACACCACCCAACCACTACCAACCTATAATTACTAAGATTGTGATACGAATATGATGGGGTACACGCAACTATTAAACATGCCCCAACAATACTTTCAAGGGTCACTCGGTTGGCTCATAAGGTAACCCAAACACTTTTTAAAAAAATCTTTTTCAAAAAGTCATAAGTTAATAAGTCCTTCTCACAAAAAGTACTTTTTAACTTAAATAAGCTAACCCAAACACCCCCTATATAGGTACCTAGAAAATGGCAGTAATTTTTAAAACATATTCTTGCATCATTGTCTGTTATTATCTTTTTTTAATCTAAAGTTTTCATCTATTTATATCGCATCATTGCATGCTATTAGTTTTTATTTATCTAAATTTTTCAATCGGATCTTTCAATCATCATTCTATCGAAATTGACGGATAATTCTTTGAGTTTAAGGGTGTTCAAGGTGAGTTTTAGGGTTTCAATTAGGATTTTCGTATAATTTAGGGTTCGATTTCGTATGTAGTGACTGTTATGTGATGATGTATGAAGTTATTTTACATGATTTGAAGATCGATTAGCTTATTTCTTTTTTCCTTAGGGTTTGAAAATTATGATGATTACAATCGTTTTATATACTAAAAACCAGTTTCATATTCAACTGTTACAAGTTGTCGTGATTTGGGGGATTTTAGTTCAGGTTCTTATCATTAAAATCAGTTTCGTATTCAATTGTTACAAGTTGTCGTGATTTGGGGGATTTTAGTTTAGGCTCTTATCAAAACAAGCTATTTGGGACTAAGGGCTAAAATCCGAATTCTTGATTTTATTTATGGTTATTTTATGGTTTATGTTAGCAGGTTATCAATTTGTCTTGAGTTTAGTATCTATTTCAGTTTTAGACATCAAAGGTACAAATCAACTAAGACAAGGAAAGGAATGGTTGTAGGGTTTGAAAGCTTCCAAGTATTAGAGCGACTATGGACTACATTGAGGTGTTTTTTATTCTTGAAATTGATATGATCTCGCTACAATTGAGGTAGGCTTCTAATTATGAAATTGATATGATTTCTACCAAAATGATAGACTTTTTGCAGCTTACTGAGTTTTCTTACTGATTTTAACTACTGACTCTTTGCACCTTTGTTTAGTTTGTATGCTTATTACATATTTACCCTTTTTTTTCTTCTCCTAAGTTCACTTTTTTGAATTGTATGTTCCAGGAGAACGGTGCAGGTCCAACAGTTTATGGACAGTTAAAGTTGAACCAAATGATGAACTTGCTGCTGAATATCCGAATGTTGGTGAGACACGTACCAATGTTAATCAGGTCTTTTTCTATTTATATTACTCCTTCTACCCAATGGATTAATTAGCGATTAATTAGCATGACGATACTTGAAATATGTTAATAATTAGGTCTTAATGTTGACATAAACATACCCATTGCAGCAGAACTTGCTTTAAAAAACAGAATGATATTACATATTTACCCTTTTTCTTCTCCTAAGTTCACTTTTTTGAAATGTATGTTCCAGGAGAACGGTGCAGGTATCGTCACCAGTTTACGGACAGTTAAAGTTGAACCAAATGATGATCTTGCTGCTGAATATCCGAATGTTAGTGAGACAAGTGCCAATGTGAATCAGGTCTTTTTCTATTTATATTACTCCTTCTATCCAATGGATTAATTAGCATGACGATACTTGAAATATGTTAATCTCATGTTCTTTTCGATAATGTTATCTATTAGTTCTTTGAATAAAAATTTACCAAACATTGAAACTAGCACTATCTACCTTGAGTCCTTGACACTGCTTTGCCACATTTGATTATACGATTTTTATTATTTTATATTATATAAGCACTTATAAAACAGACATCAAACTCCCTATGGATTTTTCATGAATTTCACTAATGGTTAACCATTGTTTAAATATAATTATTTTATGAAATGGATCAGATATGCTTCAAAGTTATTATTCACACATGAACCAGGAAAAGACTTCAAATAAGTCTTTATTTCCCACACCAATTCCCATAGCAAAAACTTCAGGTCTTTTTTTTTTCATAATCACCCTTTAATATTATTGTTCTTTGATATGGATCTTTATTATTGTACTAATTTGGATATTTTTGTATTTCAAACTTATATATCTAATACCTAGATCATTCATTGGTTTTATCTTTCTGTTCAAAAGGTTTTCTGTGATGTGTATGAACCATAGTTGTTAAAAGTCATCGCCTCTTGCGCCTAGGCCCAATTTCCTAGCGAGGCGAGGCAATTGCGCCTTAAGTCAAGGCAATTGCGCCTTAAGTCAAGGCAATTGCGCTTTAATTCTCCATGTGATGGTTCATGCGCAGATTCCGGCCAAATTCTCTAAATTCCGGAAAGATTACAGCTAGATTTCTACTTTTATCTAACGAAACTACTTTTCTACACTAATAAACTAGCATTTTATAACTTTTGGTACTAGATAGACGATATTAAATGTTATATAATAGTTTTAGCTTATTTTATTTGAAGAATAGTATTAACTTTCTATTATAGAAAAATATTTTAATTTTTTTTGCTGTGCGCTTTTTTTTTTCTCAGGCTCACACTTTTTTTGCGCCTTGCGCCTAGGCCCCAGGCGAGGCGTATGCGCCTTGGGGGCGCCTAACACCTTTAATAACGATGGTATGAACTTGAACTAAATAACATCTTTAATGAGCTAAGCTAAAAGAGGTTTCATTTGATCCAGCACAAGACTCGATCACCAACATGATTAAAGTAGAGCTCTGCCTACATGTTTAAACCCATTAATGTGTACTAAGTAAATATGCCCTTATTTACCCAACACTTTAATGTTTCATAATCTTATAAAATGATGTCTTTAATACTAAAATTATACGTTGCTAACTCTTTATGTATGCCCAGCTCATTGTGGATGTATTTGAAGCCCTCTACAAGCGTTTTCCAGTCTTATTATATGACTGTATAACAAACCCAATACAGCATAAGAGCAGAAAAGATGGTCTCGGCAGGGTAGAAGAGGTGAGTGTAGCAACCACGGGTTTCCCGAGATACAGTTCAGGTACATTAATAGTTCTTATGACCGGTTGTTGTAGGCGGTGTCATAGCGTTTTCATTTCGAGTGTTGACATTAATAGAGGCAGGCAGGCACGGTTGTTTTGTGGCCATTTTAAAGTAATTGTTCAATTTATTTTGTTACTCAAGGGATGGACCTCTACGTAGGCGTCCACGTTATTGGATGACCCCCAAGGGATGGGCCAGGGTGTGGAGGATGAGCCTCCCCCTTTATTTTTTTTTTTCAAAATTAAATAATTTAATAATTAAATAATTATTAAATAGATGATCAAACTTTGCTTAAATATAATTATTTTATGAAAAATATGTTGATTAGTAAAGTTTAGTTTGTTAAGAATTACGATATGTATGAATATTATTTGCAGTTCAATTCTCAAAGTCCCCTTGCAAGTTCTCTATTGGGTTTTTTTTTTAGTTTTTTTTCAGTGTTCAGATTCACTTGCCATTTGGCACATTTGAAATGAGCCTTGAACTGGTGAGACAGACAATTTCTTAAAGTTGCTATTTGGCACATGTTACTAATTGGTAGTGGTGGCATATAAGGGGGTTCTTTTAATGGGTGAAAATAGATTGGCTTGGCTGCTTGGGTACTTGGGATATACTGTTCTTTTTTGTCAATATTTTTTTAACTTAATAAATAATTAGTGGGTCAAACATGATTACAAAAATTAATTTTGTTAATAATAAAACAACGAGCAAAATTTATAGTGCTAGATTCTTATTATGGATTTTTATGTTCGTTTTTTTATCGTCAGATATTAGTAGGGATGATCATGGTACCGGACCGATTACGAAACGAACCATTACCAGTCTTGAAAAACAAAAAAATGGGTATCAGTACCGGTTTTGAAAATGATCTGAACCGTTCGGTACCGGTACACAGTACCAAATGCTCATCCCTAAATGTTTATAGGTGACACATTTTGTATTTTATTCAGTTTTTGTACGCGAACGCAGGATCAAGATAGTTAAGTTGATTTCATTTGTTGATTAAATTATACCAATAACGGAGTAACTCTAATGATCTCTTTGGGCATTTAATATAAAAATGTTAAGTAATCTATTATACTGTTCTAAAAATGTTGTTTATATATTTAGATCCTACCTAGAGACAATCACAAGTGGATTGTTGATTACATACCTTAAATCCATTGTTCTTATATTTCTTTTTCCTTTTTTTCAATTTGTTTACGGTTCACCAAGTTCCTATTTCTCTTTTCGTGTTGGGATTGCAGATGGTGATGTCATGCTCTCTTTGCTGGTATTGTTGGCTCTAATCTGGTCTTTTGTAGTCGGTTCCCAATGGTGCCATAGCTGGTTGCAATAGGTTAATCTCAAGGGTGGGAATGATAGGTGGCGGTGGGATAATTTGGATGGGAAGACTTCTCGACCAAGGCTTTATGACATGAAATGGCGCTGAAAGCTGAAGTGTAAATTGATATGGGTCCGTTTTGATACAACTCTTGGGCTCCACTGAAAGCGAACAATCTGGTAGTTGTGTAGATTTAAACAAAGTTGCGGCAAAGGTTTAGCTGGCAAATAGAGGTATGTTCTTCTATGACGTATTGTGTAGTATGTGCGGCTTCCGAGAGGAATCATGTGATCATGTCTTCATGTCGTGTATTTGGACCGGAAGTGTTTGGTAGCATGTTTCTATATGGTTGAAAATTCCCATTATGGTTGTCTTCGAGTCAGTGGGTCAGATCATAAAGCATGTTAATGAGTAGGTTGGCTCCAAAAGACGAAAGAAGGCAGCTCAATGGTGGTTTTTTGCTACTTCTGAAGGTTGTGGTTGACGAGAAACGACAAACAATTTAACGACAAAATGATCCCGGTTCAGAAAATAGTGGAGCATATAAAGGAAGACACTTTCTTTTGGGCGAAACACCAAGCAAAAGCCACGTACCTCGACTGGGATAACGGCTTGATTTGAATATTTCAGTTATGTTGTAATTTAGTTTTTCGGACCTATCGTATCGGTTTTCAACCGTTTGTTTTTATGTTTCAATTTTATATGTTTTCTAAAAAAAAACTCGGTTCACTTAAGTTACGTTTTTATGATTTGTAAATCTTTACAGATTTATCCAACGTTGGATATTAATAAATGTTTATTCTACGATGTTTATTTGCGGTGGATGGATTTGAATCAAAATAATATGTTTTTGGTTGAAGTCCGCGTATTACGCGTGCATTAACCTAGTAGGATATACACTACTTTTGAACTTCACCCTCATAATAACCCATGCTAACTTGCAAGGTTGCCCCTTAGAATTCGTGTGCTCTGTTCGAGCTCGAAAAAACATGTCTTTAGACCTTAACGAAATTGGGTATTGGGTTCACTAAAGGTCCAAACCTAATAACAATGGGCTAATAACTAATCTAAAGCATAACAATAGTTTTGTAAGTAAGACTATGTTGGTGTTTGTATGGATATACCCTATTAATTTATTTTTTTACATATACATATAGATTTTTTTAAATATAATGTGCTCTTCGAAATATCGGACCTTGCCCGGTGGTCCTCCCCGCCCACCCTCAGGGCCGACCATGCTGACCAGGATGTCACATGTCGTTTCATGCCTAAAGGAGGGGCTTAAAGATAATGCCCCACTACACATGGTTTTAAGATAAAGGGCATGTTTGGCTTAGCTTTTTAAAGGGGCTTCTGACTTTTTGGAAAAGTCAAGATTTAGGTGCTGTTTGTTTTTTGGCCAGAAATACTTCTGGCCACTTACGTCTGCGTGACGCAGACGCGCGCAGACGTTTGATGTCTGCAGCTTGTTTTTTTTCTCGCAGACCTTTCATTAAAAAAGGTCTGCGAGACCTCTTCTTGGAGCAGACATGGACCCAAGTCTTCTCCTCGCAGACGTTTACCTCTTCTTGGCACCACCTCCACCTCCACCCCTGCTCCGCCACCACCACCCCTGCTCCGACACCACTGCTCCGCCATCACCACCCCTGCTCCGCCACCATCATCATCATCATCATCACCACCCCTGCTCCGCCACCACCATCATCATCATCATCATCACCTCCACCCCTGCTCCGACACCACTGCTCCGCCACCACCACCTCTGCTCCGCCACCATCATCATCATCATCATCATCATCACCACCCCTGCTCCGCCACCATCATCATCATCATCGATGGGAAACAAAACCCCCAAATCGATCGGAAACAAACCCCCCCAAATCGATCACATCTGTTATCATCATCATCGACACCACCTCCACCTCCGAAACCCCCACCTCCGCCGACACCCATCGACCTCCACCTCCGAAACCCTAAATCGATGGCAAACAAAACACCCCAAATCGATCAGAAACAAAACCCCCAAATCGTCATCGATCTGTTACATCATCATCATCATCGATCTGTTAGAGAGAGAGTAGAGAGAGAGTAGAGAGAGATCAGTGTGTGGCGGTGGTGATGATGGCGGTGGTGATGATGACGGTGGTGAAGTGATGGCGGTGGTGATGATGACGGTGGTGAAGTGGTGGCGGTGGTGAAGTGGTGGCGGTGATGATGATGGCGATGGTGCAGATTGTAGAGAGAGAGTAGAGAGGGATCAGTGTGTTGTGTGTGTTTTAAAATGGTGAAGAGGTTTTATATAAAAAAAACAAACCCTCTTCTCCTTGCAGACTGCAGACATTTGGTCCACCTCTTCTCCTACAGATGCCTGCAGATGTGGTCCGCAGACTACAAACCTTTTCCAACAGAAAAAACAAACAGCACCTTAGTGACTTTTTGGAAAAGTCACTTTTCCCCTCACATACACCTCATTGCCAAACAGACTTTTTAGAGCTTATAACTTTTCAAAAAACCAATAAGTCAATAAGTTGTTTCAAAAAGCTTAGCCAAACATGCCCTAAATACTCAAAAAACACTCGTTGGCTCATTGCCAAACATGATTATCATGTGATGTTCATCTATATCGATCTCATACTTTGATGCGCTCTTAAAGCTCCAGTCCTAGGGTCATAATCATTATTTGTTTCAATCTTGATCCCAACTCAAGAACGATTTAAAAAAAAAAATCAATCCCAATAGTCAATAACAACTCAACAAGTTTATTCGTACACCTACACCTCTATATAAGATCATAGATGTCTTTGTTTTCATCACCTATAATGGAGGTATAGACTTTAAAGCCACCCGGGGCGCCACGTTATGAACCAAGTTCCACGCCTGATGTAGCGTGATATACCGCCGCCGGCCCACTTGATAACGCGTGAATCGTATAACGCGTGCCCACTATCACCCTTGATTTTGTTACCGTGGTGATGAGAGCCGGATGTGTGGAGAGTGGCTGAGGAGCGATTTTTCCGGTGGAGAGTGGCTGAGGAGTGGCTGATCGATTTTTTTTTCTGGTGGAGATTGGCTGAGGAGCGGCGGATGTGTGGAGGCTCTTGTGGATATGATTTAGGGTTTGTGGTGATGGAGGTTAGGTGCTTATCTATATAAAGATGGGCCAGGCCTAATGTTGGGCCTATTGGACTAAAGATGGGCCACTTTATTGTTAGTTTATAATTTAATAAAAAAAAACATCACTAGTGATGGGCATTTTCATTAAAATTATCACTAGTGATAGAATAAAGCTCGATAACATAGCGGAATTGATTGGATATTGTGAGTTATAGAATTTCATCACTAGTGGAGCGCCCCTACCCCTAAGGATGTTAATTTATGAGAGAAGTTAAATGAGAAAACATCTACCATAATTTACTTTTCATTAACCATTTGACAGGTGGAGATGGGGTCCAGAGGACCGGATCCTAGCCAATGGCGGCGGACCTAGGAATTAATTTTTTGTGGTGCGAACGAGTGGTTAAACCAAACTTTCAAGAGGTGCGATCGGGTTTTTTGCCTATAAAATACTCTAATTTTTTTTAAAGGGCGTGCCCGCCTCTCCTGATCCTAGCAAGTCCTTCTCTGTCAGTTCAATGAGGAATGTGATCAACTCAAATCAGTTAGCGGAGTCTCAAACGAAAGATTTTCGGTGGTTCTTTGTTTTGGTTGGAGGACTCTTCTCAACCAAATTCCGGTGTGTTCGAATTTAACTAGAAGAGGAACGGGCTCTGCTATTTATGTAGAACAGAGGAGGAAACAACTGATCATCTCTTTACGATTAGAAATTTGGAGTTAGTGTCTTGGTGGTGTGGTTAGGATTTTCATCTAGCAAATGGTGTGAATGATCTTTTCTCTAAGCAGTGGCGCAGCATGTAAGGGGCCGGGGGGGGACGTCCGCCCCCCGGGATTTTTCGCTCAGTAGTGTTATATATGTAGTTTTCGTATAGAAATTTGTGGGTATATACGTTTTCACCCCCCCGGTTCTATAGAAATTTTTGGGTATTCTATAGAAATTTTTGGGTATATATGTTTTCACCCCCCCGGCCGAAAGATCCAAGCTTCGCCACTGTCTCTAAGGCAGCATCTTTTAAGGGGCTCAAAGAACAGTTTTTTCCTTGGTTTTGGGGTGCTGCACATGACATTATGGTCGTTCACTTGGAAAGCTTGAAACAACTTGGCCTTTAAACGGCGGTGCATTAGTATTGAGGAGTCAATGGAGGATATAATCATGCAGACCTTTTCTTAGATCACAAACAGATCCAAATACCGGTCCTTGTGCGCAAGGTTATGGAGATGGTCTCCGGATTCTTTTTTCGTGTTCTCTTGTGTTGTTTGTTTGTTGTTCAGTTTCTGTTTGTGTACCTTCCCAGTCCCGCGCTTGCCTGTTCGTCTTAATGAAATTTGCAGTTCAAAAAATTAACCATTCGACACCTTATCGAATTAAATTTCACGAAAATGGCATTTTCTGAAAAAGATCAAATCATATTTTTAACTTATTATATTTTTACAGATCTAATAACTATTTATATTTTACACAACTAACATAATTGCAAATAATGAGACACTTATAACAAACAAAAAGTTGTCCTGCTAAGTGCTAACATCCCCATGAGGGTCTTTAAGTAAATAAAAAAACTTCTTAGTTCTTAAGTTTTTAACATCCATAAGAACAAAGAACAGAGGTTGATGAAGTTCACAATCAACGGTTTATGCCTGGTATGATAAGAGAGTACAAAACCCATAAAACTTGCATACAAAACACAGATCGTGTTCCAATGATTCATCTCGTATCATTTTCAACAATTTTTAGTTATTCCGGATCGTCTAGTTTAAACTAGCAAAATCATCATGCGTATCAAAACATTTTATTGACTTGACGAACTGACTTGCTGCCTTATGGTGCGCGCACAATCAGCAAAATTCTTGACCAGTGTACTGCACTTTAGCGGGTCTTTCGTGTTTTCTTTGTAGCACTCCAAACAGGCGGTCAAATCAGTCGAGCAAGGCATAGGCTTCGGTTGTGGAAGCTTAAACTCTTTATCATGAAGTTCTTTCGCCTTTTGTGTTACTTCAACCACCATTTCATCTTCTTTCTTTTCTAGTTTTTCCAAAACTTTTTCACTGTCTTGAAGGACAGAGCGGATGGCGTCCACCTCGGCGTTAGCAGGTGGTGGAGTTGGGAAATACATTGGCGGCCATCCGGCGGCAGAGGGGACGCCTTTTAGGGATGGGGAGTCGTCATGGATGGCGGGTTTAATTTTGTTTTGTTGGGACGGTTTTGGTGTTTTTGGTTTTCTTGTTTTCTTCTTCGCTTTGTCGGTGTCGTTAGCTAGCTGCTTAACTAAGTCGCTGCTTATTTGAATTGTGAATGCATCATCCATGGCTTTCAAGACCAATTCCTGGAACAATTTTGTTGTAACACTTTAGCAATATATTTGTGCAATTACAGACAAAATATAATCTAACTTTTTAAATAAAATGAGTTGAGGTTTTATGCATTAATAATAGCCTTTAGCAATATATTAGCCCTAAAGTTCTTAATAATCAGGCGATCAATCATATAAAACCGTTAAACTGCAATCATTCTGCATTCCCTAATAATATCATTAAAGCAGATTTTCCATGCCTGATATGCATATATCAATCTTACAGTTTTGTGTTGGTCCATGAAATTAATTCACCTTTTTTATTTCTGGACTGCATGAGGTGCACAAATTAAAGTAACAATATTTTCCTAACAATCCATGTAAAGTTTATCACTTAGATTAAGGTACATTGTAATGGAATAGAATGCACTGCATGAACTTGTTGTTTGATAAGGGTGGAGGGGAGTGGAGCAGGATGGAGAAGCGGCATGGAGGAGGTGATGGTGAGTGGCAAGGCGGTACTGCACGAAAACACCGCCCCACCACTAAGTACCCAAGCGGGAATACCGTGTGGCATCTTCATGCTGATCCGCTGTGTTTAAAAAAGCGCGCTTAAAGCGAGCTTTAAACGTGAAGCGCTGAAGCGCTGGAAACATCGCTTTTTTTGGTCTGAAGCGTTACATTACGTGAAGCGCTGTGAAGCGAGCTTTAAGCGCGAAGCGATGATGGTTTCAAGCGACGCTTCAGCCCAATTAGGTCACATTTGGGCCATTTTTTAAGCCCAACAGTCTTTAAATAGGGTTAAATGAGGCCTGTTTCTTTACCCTAAGTGTGTTTCGACTTTAATTTATGTTTTAACTATGTTTTTTATGTGTTAAGTGTGTTTTTTAATCATGTTTTTGGGTTTGTTATTGATTAACAAGTAGAATAGGTCATATTGATGTGTACAATATATATATATATATTTTTTTTTTTTTTGAGCGCTTCGTATACGTGAAGCTCTCGCTTCGCGCTTGAAGCTTCGCTTAAAGCTTTTGGAACCAAAACGCTTCGGAGCGCTTCGCGCTTTTTTAAACCAAGCTGATCCGCATGGCTGGTGGGAAGAAAAGTTTGAAGCGGCATGGAGCAAGCGGGGTGAGTGGTGAAATGGCTTTGGTACCCCATAGAGCAACGGCATGACCCCCCCCCCCCCCACCATTATAGAAGTTAGAAAGAAAGTAAGAATAGAAAAACTATTCATGCGATGCGCTGAACTCATGCTAGTAACGAAAAACTAATCAAATCATAGTGACACAGATTCAAAACAGGGTCTCCTCTGGTTTGTACAACTACTCTTAGAAATTCAATATACTTTTTAGTTTTGCCTTCACATATGACAACTGCAAAGCATAGAAACACCCCATGTACAAAAAGCGTGCGCCTCAGCTGCGCCTTAGGTCGATTTTCACCCTAAAAAGCGCGCCTCAGCTGCGCTTCTGGTACATCGTGCACCTTATGTCACAAAAGGCGATGGGGTTTGCGCCTAGATGCGCTTTGCGCTTAAGGCGCGCTTTTTTAAGCCAAGTTGGTAGCTTAATTGTATCATCATACTAATTAATCATAGCCCTTGTTAATCATATACCATAGTTTAACTGCCAAAATTTAAAAAATCACATCACATCATAATAATATGAAGCAGGTGACAGGACAATTGAAATGAACAAGTCAAAAGCAGTAAAAGTTGGATAAATAAAAGCCCTGATCAAGAAACTGGAAATAACTATCAACAATGTGCCTTCAAACTCATCTTCAACTAGCCTTAATCAACCACTTCTAACATCCAAAAATCAATCAATAAAGCAATTACTACCATTATTATTGACTTCTTGTCCATTTAACACATTCATAAACCCTAACTTAGTAAAATCAAATCCAACACCTCAATAAACTAATACAAACACACATTAGGTTAATCTAAGACAGTAAAGGCGACATAATCACACAACCAAACATCGAATTACAATATGATGATAAAATGCCCAAATTAATCACTGAAACCCTACGTTTGATCGTCAATTGTTAACTATTAACTTCAAAATTTCAGCAAACAAAAAGGAAATTAGTGGTAAATATATAGAGATTAGATAGAAGATCTTACCTGAAAGCTCGAAACACGGCGATTAACCAAGAAATCGTAGGTTAGAGCGAGACGGGAAATTCCAGATGTGTAAATTTACGCTGAGGAGATGAAATTGAAAGCCCTCCCACTTTCTATGAGTAGTCATTTAGACTCCTTCACTTATCAACTAATTACAATGACTTCTTCCTAGGGGTGTGCAGAATTCGTTTCGAATTCGAAAAATTCAAAATTCGTTTAAATTCGATTCGATTATCAAGAATTCGTTTCGATTATAAGAATTCGAATTCGATTCAATTCGAGTCAAATAAATCGAATACGAATTTATGATTTCAAATTCGATTCGATTCGAAATTCGAATAAAAATTATACATTTTATTTATTATTTTTATATATAATACATATATAACTTTTATTAGGCTATACTATAAATTATGTTCAAATTTTTTTCCAACTATTAAAATTACCCATTACCAAACCCACTACATGGCCCATAACTAAAACATAAGAACAAATCTATTAATAGATTTCTAAGCGTAAAAATATTAACTTGTAATGTGGAGTGGTTATTCCCGACTTCTCGTTTTGAATTTTAGACTTATGGTACTTTATTTTGAATTTTTTAATGTGATATCGTGCTTTATGGCTTCTTTAAAATTTATGTTTCATTTTGAAAGGATTTTTACTTGTTTTTAAAGAATATGAATTAAATCGAATTTATTCGAATTCGATTCGAATTCGAATTTTTAATCGAATACGAATCGAATATGAATTGGGTTTTTTATTCGAATACGAATTCGAATCGAATTCGGTAGGTTTTAATCGAATTCGAATCGAATACGAATTCAAGAAAAAATAAAAATTATTCGAACAATTCGATTCGAATAATTCGAAAATTCGATATTCGATTCGATGAACACCCCTACTTCTTCCTTCCCTAAGTAGGGTCGTGTAAACGAGATGGAGTGATTCGAGAGCTAATAAGGATCAGATCGGTAACAAACTCAAACGAGCCAAGCAATTAAAGAGTCGAGTCTGAGCTCGACCCTGAAATATGACTCATTTAGTTATCGAGCGTAAGCTCGAGATTTGCATACAAACCTTGTTTAGGCTCACAAGCCTAAACGAGCCCAATCAAACTTTATATATGTATAAGGTAAGGTTATAGAGTGAGCACTAGTATATTTGTGAACTAAGTGAATAAATCCTGGTCATTGATTTACATCATCAAATCGTAAAATACACTAATGTATTTTCATCATCAAATCCTGGCCATTGATTTACACTTATATATTGATAATCAAGGGCTAGGATTAGTTTACACAGTTCACTATCAAGGGGGTTGTTCACAAATGAATCTAACCATATATATATATATATATATGGCCAGGATCATTTCAGAACCATAAATATTTACAGAACTCGCAGAACTCCTAATAAACAATCTTTTTTATTTATATATTTTTATGTTTAGGATAATTTTATCATTTATTATGTGTATTTTTACGATTACATACATGTTAAGAGTAATTTTATCATTTTTTATATGTAATTTTATAATTACACATATGTAAACTAGTTTTTTTACATATATGTAATTAGTTATGACACATATATATAATTTTGGCAATTAAACATATGTAAACTACTTTTAACATGTATGTAATCAAAGAAATACATATAATAGATGATAAAAAGATCCTAAATACAAAAACTTATATATAAAATGATTGTTTATTAGGAGTTCTGAAAGTTCTGTAGTTATTTAGAGTTCTAAATGAACTCAACCCTATATATATATATATATATATATATATAGGGTAGGGATATGGTAAAAAGTGTCTAAAATGTGAGAAGGGTAAGAAGTGTTTTAAACCATTGGATATTTGATCTAATGGTTGAGATCAATAGGGTATAAAATGTAAATTGTGTTTTAATTAGAAGGACCTTATGTAAAATTAAAGGGCAATAGTGACTTTTCCAACGTTTCAAATATGGTAACCGTTTCAAAACCCCCATCAATCTCCTATAAATCAGCGAATTTATGGTAACTGTTTCAAAACCCCCCATCAATCTCCTAAAAAATCAGCGAATTTCTGGTACTGAAATAAATTCTTCGATTTCCTTCACAACAACTTTTTATAACACTATAAAGAACAGTATATTACATGATAAAACACTATAGGAAGATATAACACTATCTGTTTACTGTAAGACACTATACATAAATAAAACACTGTTGATGGAGGATAAAACACTATGAAAAGGAACAGTATATTACATGATAAAACACTATAGAAAGATATAACACTATCTGTTTACTGTAAGACACTATACAGAATAAAACACTATTGATGAGGATAAAACACTATGAAAGGAACAGTATATTACATGATAAAACACTATAGAAAGATATAACACTATCTGTTTATTGTAAGACACTATACAGAATAAAACACTATTGATGGGGATAAAACACTATGAAAAGGATATTAAAGATACATGTACATAATATAACACTATTGACTGGGGAATATAACACTACAACAAGAACTTACCGTAAACAATTAAATGTATACAACAAATCGAATTCGGATCACATCCCTAATATATCGCCTGATATTTTTGGCAGTTATCTTTGGAAATCAATTAATTGATAAGAATGGACAATTACTAATATACCATTTTGAATTAATTAAGACAAGGGACACTTGTCATTCCCAAATTATTTCTCACACTTCTCACAAAAGTTGGACTTTTTACAGGATCCTCTACCTATATATATATATATATATATATATATATATATATATATAATAGTCCCGTGTATTACACGGGTTGAATAATAAAGCTATCGTTTGCTAAGCACAAGCCAAATTTAAAAAAACAAATAAGTTAATATGTTTTCTCGCATTCTAATACGATAGTTTGTTTTAATAATGATATACATTTGCTAAAATATGTACATAAATATATAACGTAAACCTATGATAGTGTAAGAAAATATTCTTTTCTAAATCTTATATATAAATGTACATAGAATAATATCAAAAATATCTTATAACAATACCACTTCGTTTTATCCTAAAAATCATAGCGAGAACTATGGATTTTAAGCAAATCAATTTAATGGTTAGCTTATCACGATTTCACTCCCTGCTCCAAACGGAATCCATTTTAAACGCTAAAAACTGTCAGGTTTCAGTCTAGGTATTGGTCTGATTGTGGTCATAATTGTCCATCATGTGTTATGCACATGACAATTTTTAAGGTTTAAAATGGATGTTGTTTGGGGCGGGGAGTGAAATCGTGATGGGTTTCATAGATCAGGGAGTAAAATGACTATTTTTAAAAGATTTGAGTAAAACCATTAAAACAACCAAACTATAAAGAACAACCCAACTATAGAGAGCAAAATAGAAGTTTACTCAAAATAATATGATGCTCATAAATTGTTTGAGATTTAAAAGATAACGAAACTGTAGGATAATCTAATATCTAAATGCATCCTAACTGTTCGTATTTTTAGGATAGATTTATTTATTTTTATTATTTTATAATCAATTAAAGGATTTATTATATCATTGTAAAATTTTATAGAGATCACCTTAGAAAGTGACATGTGTTCTTTATTTGGTTTTTTTTATTATATAGTGTATATATATATATATATATATATATATATAGTGGAGGGTTTAAATGAGAAGAATTTTTTTGTAAGAAGAAAAAAGAAGAAGTTTCAACCAATAAGAATGCTTCATTTTACTTCATTTAATATTTGTAGTTAATTTTAATATAAGGTTATATTGGTAAACTTACATAAATAATTAATTTGTATTCTTCCACTTTAATAACTAGCTAAATTAAATTTGTAACTCCTTTTCAAAATATATTTTTTTTTCCAAATTAAAAAAACAACTTAATTTAAAGTGTAGAATAAATTACTAGTTGTGTAGGATAAATTACCAGTTGTGTAGGATATATTTCGAGGTGTGTAGGATAAATTTCGACTGTGTAGGATAAAATTCTATAATGTGTAGGGTATATGTAGGAAAATTTTGATATGTGTAGGTTTTGTAGATTATATGTAGGATAATTAATGATTAGTTGACTAATTAATTAAATAGAGAAAAATTAATGATATGAGTTATAAATGAAATAACATTTTACTAATATGCCCTTTATTCTTTTTCTTCTCACATTAAATTTGTTCTCAAATGAACCTTCCTATATATATATATATATATATATATATGGTAGGGTTCATGCGAGAACCATCCTTATTGCGAGAACCAATGTGAACAGGGGGTAATTTTGTAAATACCAAACAATTTTAAAAAACCCGCTTACCTGCTTCCCTTTTACTATCAGACTTCAAACAAAAATTAAACTACATTTAATACAAACTTTCATGCCCAATCTTCAAACTTTGATTACATCCAAGTATTTGAACATTTCTCAACCTGAATCTATCAAGAATTTGTCGATTACAGTCGATTTCATCATCGTCTCGAATACATCATCACTTTACCATCATCAGTTCACCATATTGAAGCATCTGGATTGAGATTTTATCTCATATTTGAGATTTTACCAGCAGATATTTCATCATATAATCGAGGTTAGTTCCCAAAATTCGTCCAGTGATTATAAGAATAGATGATTCAATGAGTGTGTCACTACGACGATATCGCCGGGAATTAATCGCCGCCACCAACGGAATTGTTGACGAATTTGTAATATATATATATATTGTCATATAAATCGAGAAACCGTTTGCAAGTTTATATAATTTGTTTATAATGTTATATGATAGATAATTTGTCGATTCAAACTTCGTTTTGTATTGTGTGATATATAGTTATGCACATGTGCATATTTTGACATCATAGGTTTAACAAAATTGGATATTAAGGTAATTTTTGTGTAATATGTAGTTATGCACATATGCATAGATTGTAATAATAAGTCAATATGCACATGTGCATAGTGTGCAATAACATCTGAATAAGTTAGTTAATGTTGATGCAGATGACATTGAATAAGGTATTTAGTTGTATTTTGGTGTGATGTATAGTGAGATGCACATGTATAAAATAAAGGGAGTAAGGATCGAAAAGAATGTGATATGCTACAGAGGACGATGACGGACGTAATATTGAAACAAAAAGTTAAAATAGGTTGCTTAATATTTAACGATGCAATTGGGTAGAGATACACATGTGCATTATTTTTAGTTTTTTGTTATATGGTGGACAGCAACGTTGATGGTATGTGTTGTAAAGTTGTGTTAATACAAAGTTGAATATACACATGTGTAAAATTATGTATGAAAATTAGATAACGTGTGTTTGTGTTTTTGTTTTTGACACATGTGTTATGAATTTGGCAAAGGATACCATACACGGGTTGATGGATGAAGAATCTAGGAAAAGGTTAGAGGAAGAATCAACAAAGTAGAAGGAGTGCTGGAGGAGGTTGAACAAATGGGAAGAAGATAAATAAAGAGTATTTCAGTAATTAGTAGGAGTGTTGTAGGTAAGTGGTTAGTGGAAACAATATTTCTTATTTTTGTTTTGTTGGTATTAACGGTGATATTGAGTGGTATTGTGATACAAACAAGTTTGTGTTTTGAAAGATGATGTATGCACATATGCATAAATTTGGTTAATTTTAGATGGTGGTTGATGGTTTAGTTATATTGGTCAGTTTATGATGTACTATGTTGTTTGGTATCGTATTGGGGTTATTGAATGCACATGTGCATAATTTGAAAATGTATACATATTGGTAATTTATTTACATGTTTGGTATGGTATGAAGGTTTTTGGATGCACATGTGCATAATTTGAAATTGGTATACACGTTGGTAGTATATCCATGGATGGTAATGTAGATGATGATGTAATAGGTTGTTTGGTATTGTATGAAGGTTATTGAATGCACATATGCATAATTTGAAAATGTATACATATGTGTAATATGTTTATACATTTGGTATAGTAGAGAGGTTTTTGTATGCACATGTGCCTAATTTGAAATTGGTATACATGGTAGTAATATATCCACAGATGGTAATGTATATGGAAATGAACTGGTATAGGTTATGTTAAAGTGGTATGTCATATGCACATTTACATTATTTAGAATAATAATACATGTTAGGTGTTCAGGAATTAGAGTACATATGATTTTGTTTAATAATTGAGTGATAAAAAAGCATCATCCATGCAATCATAAACATCGGAAATTTGTAATCATAATATCAGAATACATAGTTTAAATGATGTTTAATCGAGTAGTTCAATGTAAACATGTAGGTCAAATTGAATGTAAACAGATTAAATTAAATGTAAAAAATAATTCAACATAATCAAATTGAATGCAGCCGTTTCAAAATAAATGTAAACAAGTTCAACGTAGATGAGTGTTTCAACTTGAATGTAAACAGTTCAGACTAAATGTAAAACAAACAATAAAACAAAATGATCGACATTTGACGACAAACTTAATCAAATTTAGGATGGTTGGTTGCATTATGACGTCTGTATGAACGTATAAGGGGTTGTTCATGTACATTTATGTATGTAGGGTCTTCATAGTCATCGAAAGTATCTTCATCAGTATCATTATCATCATCGGAACAAGAATCTGTTTCATCGCTAGGGGGTCCGAAATTCTAGTAGCAATGGTAGCAGTTTCATTGTGTATGAATGTTCCTGAATATAAAAAGAATGTTAAAAAGTGAATAATGAAATGGTAAAAAAGTGATATTTAATAAGGTAAATGTTATGTGTAAGAATGTTGTATAAATGATAAACATATTATTGGTGATGATTATAGGGTAATGGTAACGTGATGCACATGTGCATGATTATGTACTAATATTGTGAACAAATTATTGTTGATGATTATAGGGTAATGGTAACGTGCTAACATGTGCATGATGTAGATTATTGGTGATGGCTATATGGTAATGGTAAAGTGTTGAACATGTACAGGATGGTGTATTTATAGGGTAATGGTAAAGTGATGCACATGTGCAATATGGTGTAGTTATAGGGTAATGGTAAAGTGCAGCACATGTGCACATGTGCATGAGCAAATTTTCAATGGATGCATAATATTTCAGCGGACGGACATCTGGTTTGAGCGAATGGACAGTTTTGTGAATGGACAGATTTTCATTGAATGAATCAGCAGCGAATATACTTGTTTTTCAGTGAATGAATCAGCTTAAACAAAATCCTAACTTCGAGCGAATGAACTTAAATCTGAGCCGATGAAGTCTAATCTGCGGATGTACTTATTCCTAATCAGCAGACGAACGGTACTGCGAATGAACGTTAATGCAGCGGATAAACAATTTAATCCAGGCCAGTTAATTTTGATCCGTTAATTCTGCAGATGTAGTTAAAATCTGCAGATTGATTTAACTTCTGCAGATGGAAGGTTCAGCAACTGGACAGATATACTGTGGATGGTGTAATCTATGCGGCATATGTACTTGATCAGCGAATAAACCAGTTTCTGCGAATAAACTGATTCCATCGAATGGACTGAATTGATTCCAGCAGATGAAAGTTTTGTTTATGCGAATGAACTAAAATGCAAATGAACTGATTCTAACAGATTTGGGTTCGTGCTTATGTAACAATGTACTTGATATTGGTCAGTGATTGTGCAAACAGACAGCACAGTAACACAATCACTTGTGAACCGATGTAGATCTGTCACAAACTGATTCAATGCAACAAACAAAATGTGGATCTGTGAATGAAAACCTGGATTCGTGTGAATATGTAACTTACTGATTCGTATATAACCAATCAGATTGTAAATACGAATGAACCTGAATAGATCCATATGAATATTCAATACACAACACTTCGTATAAGTATATAGTAATGGTAAAGTGTTGCACACGTGCAGGATGGTGTATTTATAGGGTAATGGTAAAGTGCTGCACGTGTGAAAGATGGTGTATTTATACAAAAAATCACGTCGGTCCGACACTCGAATTGCATCAACAATTCTCAATTCTCAGGCATCACTAGTTCTCAGTAGTTCGTCTTCATCCCAATTACATTATTAACAAAAAAATTAATACAATGATTCACTTATGCATAAACTCAGATTTAATTACTAAAAAATAATAAAACTAATACTAAATAATCAATAGCTTCTAACCTTTTTGTTTAACATTCACATATTCGTCTTCCGTTGCACATGTGCAAGATGGTGTATTTATACAAAAATCATGTCGGACACTCGAATTGCATCAACAATTCTCAGTTCACAGGCATCAACAGTTCTCAGTAGTTCATCTTCGTCCCGTATTCGTCTCGATTACATCTGTAGTTCGTCTTTGTCATATCGATAGCAACACACCATAAACCGTTCGTCATATCGATCGATTTCACCATCTGATATTCCAAAATTCGTCGTATAATTGAAATTTTTGCTCCAAAATTCGTATTGTAATCGATATTATTGCAGTATGAACGTAATCATAGATCATATATTCTTCATCCATTCGTAATCGAGTATTCCATTTGTAATTAGGGAAACCCGATTAGAATCATCAGTATCCCCAATGAATCCGCCGTAAAATGTGGATGTCGCCACCATGAAATTGGAGAGATAAGTCGCCGTCGTAGATCTCCTTCGTCAATGTATACAATCTCTCGAATGAAACTCTAGATTGTAAGAGACGATCGTGAACAGGGGCTAGAAATAATAGAACAGGAGCGCGTGTTTTTTTTTATTAGATGTCACTTAATTACAATTTTGCCATGTGTTCACATTGGTTCCCCAATGAACCTCACACTATATATATGTGTGTGTGAGGTTCATTGGGGAACACTAAAAAAGTGGGGAACAGCGGGGAACCGACTCAAACGAACTCCGATTGTACTCATTCCCTAAACCCTAAATATATTAGGGTTTGGCTTTTAGGGTTTAGCTTTAGGGTTTAGCTTTAGGGTTTAACTTTAGGGTTTATCTTTGGGGTTTAGGGTTTAGCTTTAGGGTTTAGGGTTTAGCTTTAGGGTTTAGTTTTAGGGTTTAGCTTTAGGTTTAGCCTTTAGGGTTTAGCTTTTAGGGTTTATAGTTTAGATTTTACGGTTTAGCTTAAGGTTTTAGCCTTATTTTTTAGCTTTAGGGTTTAGAGTTTAGGAGTTAGGATTTAGGGTTTAGGGTTAAGAGATCTTAGTTAGGGTTTGACGAGCCGGTTCCAACGCCGCTGGAATGAGTCCAATCGGAGTTCGTTTGAGTCGGTTCCCCACTGTTCCCCACTTTTTAGTGTTCCCCAATGAACCTTCCCCTCTATATATATATAGGGGAAGGTTTAAATGAGAACGCTAAATATTGTAAGAACTGTGAGAACAAATGAAAAAACCGCAAGAACTTGGTAAAAAACAATTCAAATTCAAAAAAAAATTCAACACTTATCATTATTATTCGAATACAATGTTAGAAATTTAATTTACACGTATAAATTTACGTGAATTCGTAAATAAAGAAAATTTACACATGCTTAAGTTTGCCATTTACACATGTGTAAATTTGTTATATTTACACATGTGTAAAAAATCTAAAAAGAGTGCTTTTGAAAGTAGAAATGAATTATTTGATGTTGTATTTTAATTATAATGAGATTTGTATTAAAAAAATTGGTTTTGATTGGTTTTCTCATTCTTTCTCACGGTTCTCGCAATATTTAGCGTTCTCAAGATAACCCTCCCATATATATATATATATATATATAGGGGAAGGATAAATAGAAAACCCACTTGAGTTGAGAAAACTCATAAAACCTTTGTAAAAAACCCATGTAAACTCAAGAAACATTTCTAAAAAAAATAGGAAATGTAATATACATATATTTGAACATTTTTAAAAAAGAAACACAAAAAAACACCAAGTAGTTTTTTTTTAAATGTTAAAAATTTCAGGTTACATAATATATATGTCCAAAAAATGTAACATACAAATTTTCAACATTTAAAAAAAAAAAAAAAACTAGTAAGCATTTTTTTCCTTTTTTTCATAAATAGGTCCGTGTACATTTATGTTACATTCCCTATTTTTTTTAGAAAAAAAATAAAAATGTTACATAGGGTTTATTTGGGTTTTCTCAACTCACATGGGTTTTTGATTTATCTTTCCCCTATATATATATATATATATACGGGATCAGGAGAAAACGCTCAAAAGTGTGAGAACGGTGAGAACGCATCCTGGCCCAACACGTGACGCGGGACATGATCAGGGTCCCAGGGGTTTTTTGTCTTTTCAATCTTCTTTTATTTTCCCAATGCGGTATAATATTTTCTGGCGTCTAAGTTTTTTTGGCGTTAATTGTATTTATTAAACTTTTTGGCGTTGAATTAATTGTTTATGTGTCACATAGATAATTTTTTGGCGTTATAGCGTTTTCTAGTCAAATTTTTTTGGCGTTTTGTGTTGTTTTGTATAATAATTAACTATGAGTCATTAATATTTGCATAAGAATACAATAAGACCAATTTTTTTGGCGTTTAATACATTTTACAAGGTGTTTTGCCAGCACCCGTTCTCCCAGTTTTCATACTACTAGCGTTTTGGTGTTTGAAGTTTTTGGCGTTTTATATAATAATGTATTTTATTTATAGAGAATTAGATAACAAAACAACATATATCTTGATATCAAAACAATATAAAATGAAAACAAAAATAACAAAAAAAATGGTAATCTAATTTCTCTTCCGAATCTTAACTGCCATCAGCCTCTTTCTTCTTGAATTTGTTTTGGCGTTTTGAACCTTTTTTGAATTCTTTAGCTAGATTCCAACTTTCCTACATACACCCCGTCTTTTTCAGACGAAGCTGCTTAGTGGCATCCTGTGTTTTGGTGTGATATTCTTGTTTGGTGGCATGTCATTGAAGATCAACTCTTGCTTGATGCTATTTATAATAATGGAGTCCAAAATAGCATTTTTACACTTGTATTGATCCCTTTATTCCATGCCGATATTCATCAAGAACAAAGCTCACATGATGGCATATCACTGTCATCAGTATCTTTTTCTTGAATATTTGTTCATCTCATTCAGCAAAATATTATTGAGATAACCCCTTCAGAAGAAGAATCCATATCAGTGAAAGCTTTGCCATCTGTGCTTTTTTTAACTAACATTTTTTGGAGTTTTAAAGTGAGTGGTTTCTAGAGGATATGGCGTTTGTGTTTTCTGGGTGTGATCAATTTCATTGTGTATAGACCCCTCTCTTATAGGAGTTTTTTGGAGCGTAGTTTAGGCGGGACTTTTTTTATTGTAATAAATGATAGTAATAAAGTAACTGTCTTTTCAGTTACTGTTTTTGAATTTACTGTGTTGATCAGCTTTTTATCAGTTTTACATGTAATAGACGTCCCATCTTCTAAGTTTGGCGTTTTTTTTAAATGGCGTTATGCAGACCAAGATGACAAAATACAATAACGGAGTAAATAAAATATTAAGCAGGAAAATTTTTTCTATATTTTTGGCGTTTTGTAAGGAATAACCATTTTTAGTATTTTTTTGGCGTTTTGCTAATAAAGAGAGAAATATATCATTTAATTATCTTAAAAAAACAAAAAGAAGATTACACAGAAGAAAAAAAAAGAGGAAAAAAATTAAAAGCCTTCGTCAGAAGGTACTTTATCCGAAAAGTATCCATCACTTGCGTCATCTTCTTCCTTCTCGGAGTCTTCATCTGGATCTTCATCCATGTCATCACCTTCACCTTCATCAGCTTCTTGTTCCTGAAGATTCTGAAGCCTCCACGTGCATTAACTCCAATTTTGAGTCTATTTCTGTGTTGGTACAAGTGGCGTTATGCAATTCTTCCATGAAACCCAGACGCTGCTTTATCATGATGTTTTCTAGCCAGTAGACTTCCTGCTATCCGTTGTCGTATCTAACGGTCACCATATCTGTTTCATCATCAAAATGCCATGATGTCATGACAGGGTCCGGCTTCACATCTGCTTTGATTGGTCCAAATTTCCTGGTTAATGCTTTCATAAGCATATGTGTTTCATGGCATTCGTTGTCTAGAGCGATGCCAATGGATAAGATTCGCCTCTGTATCTCTTCTTCCATCTTCAGAATTGCCTTGACCGTCTTAACACACACCATCCTTCTGTTGTCAAAACGGAGGACGTATCACCTGATTCCCAGAGTGTATCTCCATGAAACGATTGTTGCCATTTTTGGCGTTTTGGTTAAAGATGTTTTTTGCAGAAATGGATAGATTAAAGTGATTATGGAAGCTATGTTTTACCTTGTTTATATAATGATGTTTTTGGCGCGTAATTTAGGAGGGAATTTCTTCTAATAAATGTTAATAACTGAAATTCAGTTTCTATGTTGTTTCATCTTCCTGTAATATCCAACGCGTTTTATCACTAATTTTTGGCGTTTTATTTTTAATGGCGTTTTATTTTTTTGAATGGCGTTTTATCATGTGATGACGTTTTGAATATGAGCGGTAAAAGACTCTTTTACCCTTAATGAAGCGCATCCCACATAATAAAATTGATGTTATTTACGAAAACGCCACCGCGCAATCTAGTCCATAGATTGTTTTGATTGGACGACTCATAAGCGTTCTCACCGTTCTCACACTTTTGAGCGTTTTCTCTAAATCCTGACCCTATATATATATATATATACATATATGCGAGAACCACCCTTATTGCTAGAACCAATGTGAACACAAAATAAAATCTAAAAAAAAATCAAAAAAGCACTCAATTTTTTTTTAATTTAAAAAAAAATCGCTATATTTCGTTACCAATTTTTTTTTTCGAGTAACAGTTATCCATGCACATGTGCATATGTATCATTACTTCGACAAATTCGGTAATACGTTATCAGGGATAGACAATTGCACTTTAATTTACAATACCATTTGTAATACACTACTTTTTACATTACCAATATTCAAAATGCACATGTGCATCATTAGGTATAACCATGATATAACGTGTTTTGGTACAAAAAGTTTGTGATTTTGAATGGAGAAGTATGCCCATATACATGTTTTTTGGTTAGTTATATCTAGTGTTTGATGGTTTGGTTATAGTTGTCAATTTATGATGTAATATGTTGATTGGATGGTATAAATGGTGTTTACATACATGTAATAAAGTGAAAATATTTGTAATGGTATTGTATTATGGATGGTATGAGGTAATGGTATTGTATTATGGATGGTAGGAGGTAATGGTAGTGTATTATGGATGATATGATAGATGAAAGGGAAAGTGTATTCAAAGTAGTGTACCAAAACACCTTATTTCATGTTGATACATATAGATGCACATGTGTATTTCTAATATTGGTAATGTAAAAAGTATTGTATTACACATGGTAATGTAAATAAAAGTGCAATTATCTAATATTTGTAATGATTTACAGAATTTGTCAAAAAATATGACAAAAATGCGTATGTACATGTTTGTGTATTATGGATGGAATGATAGATGAAAGAGAAAGTAGTGTACCAACACATCTTATTTTATGTTGATACATATAGATGCACATGTACATTTCTTATTTTGTTAACGTAAAAAGTAGTGTATTACACGTGGTAGTGTAAATGAAAGTGCAATTATCTAATATTTGTAATGCATTACGGAATTTGTCAAAGAAATGATACAAATGCACATGTGCAAGGATAACTGTGACTCGAAATTTTTTTTTTGAATTTTTTTTATTATAAACGAAATATAGCGATTTTTCCAAAAAAAATAGTAAATTTTTTTTTTTTGTGTTTTTTAGATTTTTTTAGGTATTGTTCACACTGGTTCTCGCGGTTCTTGCAATAAAGGGTGGTTCCTAACGGATCATTCTCCTATATATATATATATATATAATACACTAATGTATTTTACGATTTGATGATGTAAATCAATAGTCAAGAGTTGTTCACTCAGTTCACAAATACACTAGTGTTCACTCTAGAACCCTACTCATATATATACAGGGGAGGGTTCTCTTGAGAACGCTAAATATTGCGAGAACCGTGAGAACAAATGAGAAAACCAATTTTTTAATACAAAACTCATTGTAATTAAGATACAACATTAAAAAAAGAATTTATAATATCAAATAATTCAATTATTCTCTCAAAATCACTCTAATTAGATTTTCAATACAACAAATTTGTTAAATACAATAAGAGTGTGTAAATCAATGGCCATGATTTTATGATGAAATACACTAGTGTATTTTACGATTTGATGATGAAATCCTAGCCATACATGTGTGTAAATCAATGGCCAGGATTTGTTCACTCAGTTCGCAAATACACTGGTGTTCATTCTAGAACCCCACCTTATATATATATATATATATATATTTTTAAATATGATTTGTTAACAGACTTTTATAACTCAGTTTGTTATTTGAATGGTAATAACAACAAAAACTAAACATTGGGGGCCTAGTTACAAAAAAAAAAAATCTTCTTTTGATAAAAATAGAAAAAGTGCCCAAACCTTATGGACAATTTTGACATTTAACTCTATATTATATATATATTTTTTTGAACGTCCAACATAAGAATCGCCGGGTACTCCGTACGCGACACCCATTGGCCGAAAGGTAGCCCGCGGCAGCCCAACCTGCACGCACGTTGCCCTTAGCTTATCATGCCACCAGTTTCGGAGAAAACCCGACCCTGCACCCGCTCTAGGGCACGACAATGCAGAGTCGGTAAAATTCGGGTGGATCGGGAATAGAACTCGAGACCATTCGGTCAGGAGTCTTTCCTTCATTTCCATGACCACCGAGCCATAGCCCAGGGTCATCTATATTATATGTATTTAAAATGAAAAAGTTAGGCCTCGGAAGAATGGGTCCCGACTCCTGAGCAGTCTCCCACCCTGCCGTTGGCCTAGGCCGATACTGCCCATTAGACCGAGGGGTATGGGGCTCGTCCCCGATCTGGCGTCGTCCAGGTGGGTCGTCCCACACCAGCCCCTTGTGGCCCGTCGCGTCCTCAGCGGCTTCTCCCCGACGATGGAGACGAGCCGGATGAATGGTTGTCCCCTTCAATAATGTCGTTACAACGGCTAGTTTAAAAAAAAATCGTTAGTTTAAATCCTATATAAATACCCACACCGTTTAACCGTTTTTATACAAAAAATCACCCACTTTCTCCAAACATCTCTCTTTACACACCATTTTTATACAAAAAAATATTCTCTAAAAAAATACACCATGTCATCTTCCTCTTCATCGGGTTCGACGGACACCATGGAAGCCGTAAAATATTTTATAAACAAGGTGGTAGAGGCGACACAACTAATTTTGGAAGAAGAAGAAGAGGAGGAGGTTTCGTCACAACCACGAAACAGGAACCCACACATCGAGCGAGACCGAGAAAGTTAGTGATATTTTTATTCTTATATTTTTATTCTTATTTTTTAATTTTTATGTTTTTAGTCTTATTTTTTAATTATAAGTTGTATATATATTTTGTTATCTTGTAGGTGCTAACCAAAGATTATTCGCCGATTACTTTGCCGACGAGCCGTTGTACTCGGAGACTATTTTTAGACGCCATTTCAGAATGAGTCGTCGACTTTTCTTACGTATTGCTGACGATTTAGCCGCTTATCACCCGTTTTTTTTACCTTGCGACCCAATGCTAGAGGCAAAATGGGCTTCACCACCTTACAGAAATGTACTGCGGCGATTCGTCAACTAGCTTATGGGATGGCAGCCGATGCTTGGGACGAATACTTAAAGATGTCTGAAAGAACTGCTAGAGAATGTTTATACAAGTTTTGCAAATCTGTGGTGAGGCTCTACAGCCAAAAATATTTGCGAAAACCGAATTACAATGACATCCAAAATTGTATCAACACCACCAAGCAAGGCACGGTTTTCCAGGCATGCTCGGGAGCATTGATTGCATGCATTGGGCATGGCGGAATTGTCCTACCGCTTGGCGAGGAATGTATACGCGAGGCGATCGGGGACATCCAACAATAATTCTAGAAGCTGTTGCGTCTCAAGACCTATGGATTTGACATGTTTTCTTTGGGATTCCTGGTTCGAATAACGACATCAACGTTCTACAAAATTCTGAGGTTTTTAACGATGTTATAAAAGGGATCGGTCCTGATACGAGGTTTACAGTTTCGGGAGTGGAGTACAGACGCGGGTATTATCTTGCTGATGGAATATACCCACAATACTCTACAATAGTTAAAACGGTTAGGCATCCTCCAGATGAAAAAAGAAAGAAATTTGCCAAGTTTCAAGAAGCGGCTAGAAAAGATATTGAACGGTGTTTTGGGGTTCTCTAACAAAGATGGCATATTATTGAAAACCCAGCACGCGCTTTTACACCCAAAACGTTGTGATACTGTATGTATGCTTGTATTCTGCTGCATAACATGATCCTCGAAGACGAAGGACATGCAATTTGTGAGTATGACGAGAACGCGGTGGAGCAGAATAATGTTCTGGTTAGCGGAGAACAACAAGATTTAAACAGGTTCTCGTTACATAACGATTTCACACATGCCAATCTTCAATCGGACTTGATCGATCACATTTGGAGTCTCGGAGAAAACAACGCATAGTTTTATTTATTTATTTGTAACTTTAGGTTTTTTTTAATGTTACTTTAGGTTTTTTTTTTACTGTTACTTTAGGCTTTTTTTAATATAGCTTTAGGATTTTTATTTATATGTAACTTTAGATTTTATTTAAATGTAACTTTTTTATTTATATTTACTTTGTTTTATTTAATATGGCAAAAAATAATAATAATAAAAAAATGGGGAAGGACCATCCACCACACCCTTGGATAGTCCCCAAGGGGATGGTCCTCCCCCTATGCTTATGTGGCGCCTATGTGGCGGATAGTCCCTTTGGGGACTATCCTCACCATACCCCATGGTCTTAGCAGCCCAACCACCGAAGAGAACTGGCTAAGATTCTGGTTTCTAATCCAACTCAAGTTTGAGTCCGGGTCCATCTGTTCATTTAATTCATGCATTGGGATTTAAATGTTTAAAGTCCAAATAGAATTCTTTATTAATGCGTATGAACATAATTTCTAATACAAAAAAGTAAAACATCTCTCATTATATACTATATAATAACTCCAAATTATACAATAACTTTAAAAGATAATATAGAAACCTCAACTATTGCTCCTGTCACACCCCGACCACGTAGAACATACAAAACGTGGCGGAAACGTCGGGGAGTGTTGTAACAGAATCATTGTTTCATAACACATGGGAATTGAAGTATTGTTTTATTGAATAAAATAGTTACAATGTCTTGAAAATCAAAGAAACATAACATAAATAACTAGTCTTGCATCTTTTATTGTCACTAAGGCCCAAGTCCGCCTAAGTGTATCTTGACCAATCCTATGCTTCATTTCCTGAAACACATGTGAAAATAGGTACGTCAGCATAAAAATGCCGGCGAGTACATAGGTTTTGCGAAAATAAGATTCATGACTTCTGTTTAAGAAAATGTTTAGTCATGAACCTTGAAATTTGCTTTGTCTTGGTAAATCATTTGAAAAACAATAAAAGAACGAAGGAATACTTACGAAGGGTCCCCGAATGCTAATCTCGATCCAAGAGCTCAGGTATGAAACAATGGTTTCAACTTAGAGCTCTCAAATCAAGATTCTAGTGAGAAATGAAGTTGGGGATGGATGGGTATTTATAGTAAATGGTCCACCGTTAGGATCGTTTCATGGAAACCGTGATTCGATCACATCCGTACACTTGTTGGAAGGTTATGGAAGCTAAAAATGGTCCTTATCAGCTGACTAAGCAAGTTAGAATGTGTGGGTGAGGATCAAACAGCTGGAAACTGATGTTAAATGCAGTTAATCTGGTCCAGAAGGCGGACGCAGCCCGCTTCAGCATGTGCAGAAACTCAGGCGGGCCGCCTGGGAGTTGCAGATCAGAAATAAGTTTCAGAAGTTACAGTTTTGGTCCCTGCACGTGTTTTAAGGCATTTCCGACACTTCTAAGGCCCGTAAAGCCAACTTTAAGGCCCTAAAATGATTCCTAAACATTGTGGACATGAAACATGCTCAAAAATATGTCGGATGACAGTTCGTTTGGTCGTACGAACGCGATGTTTGCTTAATTACGACTGAATGCGCATAAGCGCGAAAAACGATCCAAAATGCGTGACGAATGGATTTTTGGCAAGCCAAACACTAAAGCATAATATAGTCATGCTTACATAAATTTTTGGATGTCCGGATGTATTCAGAACGTAAGTTATGCGCGAAAGTGCAAACTTGTGCACTTTTTGACACTTTTAGTCCCTGAATGACCCAAAAGTTAATTTTAGCACACCGAACCCCTCAAAGCCTATTTCTAAGCTATGTAAAGGATATTTATGGTGTGTTTAACTTATGGTCATGTTCCGGAATGTCTGTTACAGTTCAGATTGGCATACTTTCGCAGTTTGTCAAATTTAGTCCCTGTAGACGAAATAACTTGATTTTGCCATACCAAAGCCTTCAAAACTTATTTCTAAGTTATGTAAAGGTTATTTAAGGTATGTTAAGCCTATGTCACTATTCCGGAGTGTTTGTTGCATTTAAACTGGTTATATTTATGCATTGGTGCGCGTATAACCTTCCAGAAAGTGATTTAGAGTTTGGAATTGAACAAAAATTGATATGTGCAAATGATACACATATTTATACAAATCCCAAGTATGAAATACAATATTTCATTGCTACAGTATTTGTTTGATGGCCGTGGAGGCACAGGTGTTACAGCTCCTACATATCCTCCTGTAGTTATGTGATTGATTTTGTTGCTACACTTATGTATAGTCAATAGTAGTAAATATTTTGTTATTGACTTTTCCTAATTTATTGCTCATGTAACCTGTATATAACTTGCTGTACTTTATCATTTTCAATACAAAATTTCATTCTTATATGGTATCAGCCTAGTTGATCCATTCCACCCTTCCCTCTTCTTCTTCATGTCGACCCCTGCATCCTCCTCCTCCACCTCTTCTGAAACTTCTCTTCCCATGGCCACCATCCTGCATATGATCACAATCAAACTCTCCTCCACTAATTATCTTCTTTGGCACAACCAAATCACCCATCTTCTGGCCAATCAACGCCTTTTAGGTTATGTTGATGACTCTATCTCTCAACCACCAAAAACCCTTACCTCCGAATCCAAAGAACAACCTAATCCGGCTCATGCCGAGTGGCTTCTTCGTGACCAACAAGTTGTCCTAATCCTAAATTCCTCTCTAACTGAAGAAGCTGTCGCTGAGATTTTAGGTCTTTCCACATCTCGTCAGATATGGACTGCCATTGAGGCAGCCTACAGCAACGCTTCTTTGGAGCGAATGCATCTATTACGTGATAATCTTCGTCAATTAACCCGTGGTTCTTCTACTGTTGCCGAGTTTGGCCGGAAATTTAAAGCTGTTTGTGACTAGCTCTCGGCCATCGGTTATCCGGTCAGTGACACGGATAAGACCCACTGGTTTTTGTGTGGTCTCGGTCCTACGTTTGAGAGTTGGTCTACTGCTATTCGTACCACTCGGGATCCTCTCTCATTTCGAGATCTTCTTACCAAAGCTGAAAGCCAGGAGCAATTTCTGAATACTTTGCATCCGCCCACCCCTGCTCCCATCGCCTTTGCTGCCCAACATCAGCCATCTCGTTCTCGTGGCACTACGTCTAACCGATCCCGTCATGTCTCCGGTGCTTCTACTCGTCCAAACAATCACACCCATGGGTCCACCGGGTCGCGTAGACCACCTCACTGTCAATTATGCCGAACCAATGGCCATTATGCCAATAAGTTCCCCAAGCTCTCGTCTTTTGTGGTAGCCGCTTCTGGCGATGAGGGTCTCGCTCGTGCCTTTCATGCTCAATGTCATGTATCTAGTGAAGGACCCGACTAGACTGTGGATACCGGTGCGGATGAACACATGACAGACGACACTGGTAAACTCCATTCTTCTTCACCCTACACGGGTTCATCTTCTGTCTTTTTTGGAAATGGACAATCTCTTCCTATAACTCATAAAGGACATGTTTCTCTTTCTAAAAATGTGTCCCTGAATGATGTTCTAGTGGTCCCCTCTATCACTAAAAATTTACTTTCAATTAGCAAATTGACTAAGGATTATCCCATTGATGTTCTTTTCTCAGACACGTTTTTTGTTATTCAGGACCGGAAAACAAGCCAGCCTCTCGCTCAAGGTCGGTGTGAGAATGGTCTTTACGTGCTTCGAGATAAATCCTTTGCTTTTGTTGCTTTCGTTTCTTCGAATAAAGCCTCCTTTGAGTTGTGGCATAATCGTTTAGGGCATGTTGCCTATGACATTATTTCTATTTTAAAGAAACATGGTTGTTTGTCTTTTACTTCTATTTTGTCAAAACCGAATGTTTGCTCTCCTTGCCAACTTGCTAAAGCTCATATGTAACGCCCTAACACGTTTTAAACGAATTTAACGCAGCGGAAAAGTATATTTAGAGTTTCTTTCATGATATTCTTTCTTTTACTTAAATACATTAATCCCATTTGTAAATTAACCAAAAATTGACAGACTTATATCAAATTAAGTGACCACATACACACCCACGTACAATCCATGTCTTGACTCGATCTTTAACCGCGTACACATCTTGAGCAAACATTCATAAACCTGTACAACCTACAGTCACCATAACCAATTACTTCATTAGCAACCAGTGACATAATATATATATACTTTAAAACGTGCATAATTAAGCATCAACATCTCTTATTCTCGTTCATATAAGTCCATTCGTCCATCCATTCGGTCACTCTCGTCTGACTTCCATACTTAACCTTCATTCTCCATTATTAGTATACCTGCACTTCCATTTCATTCTTAACAGAAAACAATTAGCATCATTATACTTTCCTAACCACTTTCGACTCCTTTTTCCGTAAACTTACTTATTTACTTCCATTGCTTAATACTTTCTCACATGTATCACAATAATCATCATACTACAATATATTTTACATCTAAAGTGTAAGTCCGGGATTTACTTACCTTACGCGTCCGTATTTGCATTCGCTTACTTTAGTCTTCTTGTCCCGTTAGCCTTCCACGCTCCCATCCATCTTGACATGATTCCTATACTTTCATGTCATTACATTTACATCCTTATTAGCATACATGATTATTCATATGAACGATCATATCAAGTTCATATCTCACATATGTATTTCATTAGCCGATTCAACCAAGCATATAGAATACTCAACATCATCATAACACAACCTTCACCCATTATTGTCATTTAGACATTTCATCAAACACGTGGTGTGCGTACTACTTCCTAGGCACCATGTACAACTAGTTTATGCATAATCTTCCTAGTTCATTCATATTTCATCAAATCTTCTTACTAATTAACAAGTACCATTAACACATAAACATCAAACATATCAACACCATATTTCTTTCGATTCACTTAACAATAGTTCACCATAACACAACATAATTCATGAATATTGAACAAGGATTGTACATGATGAACACCCATGTCATCTTAATCATCCAACTAGTGGGTTTACATCCTTAAACATCAAAATAGTCAAAATTATGCATAACACATGTTCCCTATGATGATGTTAACACATATTCATGCTCAATTTCATACAAATTCGTGGATTGATCATAACCCACTTCTTACAAGATCATCAAATCTTAAATTACAACTTACCACATGTTTGCTAGGGCTAGATCATCAAGAAAACGAGTTCATGCAACGGATTTGAGCCTAATCTCCTTGTCAATTTGAAGCTTTCTTGTGAACTAGGGTTTACACCCATGTCCTCTTCCCCCTGATCAATCTCACGCACCCACACCTAGTGTGTGTGTGTGTTTTCCTTTTTATTTAATAAATCATGTTTCCTTTTTTTTAACGGTTTTGGTCCCTCAAACTTCGTTTCAATTAATAAAGAGACTAACACTCATTATCTTGTTACTTATATACATGTCATAACTCGGTCAATTATTCCTAGTCAACTTTTATTTACGGGTTCACTTTTACCCCAAACGGTATTTTACCCGTTCCTTTATATTAACCGGTTTTAAATTATCAAACCCATTTTTGGGGTGTTACATCATAAATTACCATTTACTTTAAATGACAAACGTGCTTCTCATCCTCTTGATCTCGTTCATTGTGACCTTTGGGGAGCGTCGCCTATCACTAGTAATGACGGCTGCAAATATTATGTTGTGTTTGTGGATTATTATTCGCGTTTTTCATGGTTATATCCACTTAAATTAAAAACAGAATTTTACACCACATTGCAATCTTTTTTGCGCCTTGTTCAAACACAATTCTCACGAAAAATAAAAGTCTTTCAAAGTGATGGCGGCTCGGAGTTTGTAAACCAATATGTACGCAAGATTTTTGATGAAAATGGCACGTTTCATCGCTTTTCTTGTCCTTACACAGCACAACAAAACGGCGGAGCCGAATGGAAACATCGGCATATAGTCGAAACGGGTTTAGCTATGCTCTTTCATGCCCGTGTTCCCGCCTCTCATTGGGTTGATGCGTTTAGTACAGCCCTATATATCAAAAATCGTTTACCTACCAAGGTTCTAAACGATAAGTCCCCCTTTGAGATGCTCTTTTCCATTAAACCCGTTTACACCAATCTTCGAGTTTTTGGATGTTGTGTCTACCCGTACCTCCGTGACTATGCACCACATAAACTCGCACCTCGTAGTCTCCCTTGTATATTCATGGGCTATGCTCCGCAATACAAAGGCTACAAGTGTTTTGATACTCAAGCGTCTCGCATGTACGTCATTCGACATGCTCGCTTTGACGAATCTTTTTTTCCTTACACCAAAAACTCATCTCCTGCCAATTTAGCTACCCTTTTTCTATCCACTTTTCATGACTCTTCACCCGTTCTTTCTACCAAACCATCACCTACATCACCTAGCTCACCAATCCCGAACGCCTCTTCAGCTGTCTCCCCTTGCTCTCTATGCAAGAATAACTCTCCTACTCACTCTCTACCGACTGTTGAACCGTCCACATCTGACCCTCCTTCACTTGACACCCCACCGTCGCCTTTCACCGCTTCTCCATCACCAGTTGCAGCCTCGGCTGCTGCTGATGTTGTAGCCTCGACTGCTGCTGTTACCGCAGCCACTGCTACTGATACCGCAGCCTCTGCTGCTGCTTTTACCGCAGCCACTGCTTCCGCCGATATCGCAGCCACTGCTGCCGCTGATACTACAGCCTCTGCTGCTGCTGTTCAACCCGAAACAGCAAGCTCCCACCCCATGGTGACACGTTCTAAGGTCTGTACTTTTAAACCAAATCCTAAACACTCCGCCTATCTTGCTCAAGCTTTGCACTCTAAGCTTCATACAGCTCTCTTAACTTCCACTGACCCAAAAGAATTTAAAAGTGCATCCAAGCATGCTCATTGGATGGACGCCATGGATTCCGAGCTTCAAGCTCTTCGTCGCAATAATACGTGGTCCCTTGTCCCACGTCCTCCATCCACCAATGTTGTTGGCTCCAAATGGGTCTACCATACTAAATACCATTCTGATGGATCGTTGGATCGTCACAAGGCCCGGCTCGTGGCTCAAGGCTTTACCCAAATTCCAGGTCTTGACTTCACACATACTTTCAGCCTCGTTCTAAAGGCCTCGACTATTCGCATCGTCCTTTCCTTAGCCGTCATTAACGGTTAGTCTCTCCACCAACTCGATGTGAACAACGCTTTCCTCAACGGGTCTATCTCTGAGACCGTCTACATGGAGCAACCACCGGGCTTCATTGACTCAAAATTTACGTCTTATGTTTGCAAACTTAATAAGGCTCTCTACGGTCTCAAACAAGCCCCTCGGGCTTAGTTTCAACGCCTAAGCTCTTTTCTCTTATCTTTCGGCTTCTCCTGCAGCCGTGCCGATCCATCTCTCTTTGTCTTTCGACAAGGAGAATCTCTCATGTACCTACTCGTCTATGTAGACGACTTAATTCTTACGGGAAACAAACCACCCCTTCTATCTACATTCATGAGTCGCCTTCATAATGAGTTTGCCATCAAAGACCTTGGTTCCTTGAACTATTTCCTTGGTCTTGAGGTTGTCCAATCCGACTCCACCCTGTTTCTTACTTAATCTAAATATGCCAACGATATTCTCACACAAGCCGGTCTATGTCATGCTAAACCTGCTCCCACTCCTTTATCCACCTCGGACTCCTTTACTTCGAATGGTACACCATACTCTGATCCAACCTTTTACCGATCCATTGTCGGTGCACTTCAATACCTAACCATCACTCTACCCGACTTAGCATATGCCATCAACCAAGCATGTCAACATCTACATGCTCCAACAGAAAATAACTTTCAATTGGTTAAACGCATTCTCAGGTATGTTAAGGGTACTATATCTCATGGTCTCGTGTTTAGTCGTCCTAAGGCTTCATCTATTTTGGGGTATTCGGACGCGGACTGGGCAAGATGTATTGAGACTCGGAGGTCCACGTATGGTTATTCCATCTTTCTAGGTGGAAATTTGGTGTCTTGGAGCGCAAAGAAACAACCAACGGTGGCCCGATCTAGCTGTGAGTCGGATTATCGGGCCATGGAAAATGCCGCAGCTGAGATCGTCTGGATCACTCATCTTTTGAAGGAACTTTATGCACTACCTCCCTCACGTCCGACTCTTTTGTGTGACAACCGAAGTGCCTTATTCATGAGCCAAAATCCGGTTTCTCACAAACGAGCAAAACACATAGATTTGGATTATCACTGTTCGTGAATTGGTCATGTCAGGCAGATTACATACTCAATTTGTTCCTACCAAGCTGCAACTTGCGGACATCTTTACTAAAAGCTTACCACGCCCTCAATTTGAGCACTTTCGGGAATTGCTTCGAGTTTGTCCGCCGCCGTTTCGCTTGCGGGGGGATAAAAGATAATATGGAAACCTCAACTATTGCTCCTACATATCCTCCTGTAGTTATGTGATTGATTTAGTTGCTACACTTATGTATAGTCAAGAGTAGTAAATATTTTGTTATTGACTTTTCCTAATTTATTGCCATGTAACCTGTATATAACTTGCTGTACTTTATCATTTTCAATACAGAGAATTTCATTCTTATAAACTTATTCTTATTTTTTATTATTGTTTTTTAATTTAAAACACCAATCTTTGAAAATTAATTCACCTCTTTTCTTAACATAAATTTTCAATAATTAAGTATACAATAAACCGTTGGTTAAATTGGTATATATTGTGTTTGTTTCTTATTTTGGAAACCTCAATATTTTAAGACTATGCAAAAAAATGTTATGGTTTGCTCATTATACTTTTTATATTCATTTGAATTGCTTCCTTTGAAAAATAAGATCAATTAGCTAATTACAATTTCTTTTAGTTCTGCTATCTAAAATTAATAAACATAAAAAAATTAATATTAATTTGGTTCGTAATATTATTTTATTATATTGTATTTTTTTATTTAATTTTATATTAAATAAGTTTGTTAATTATTTTATTGTATTCTTTAATTTAATTTTATATTAAATAAATTTGTTAATTATATGTGAAATCAAATATCATATTATACTAGACCAAATTTAGTTATTGATATGTATTTCTTTTAAATAATCGTATTGAGTTTGTTTATAAAAAAAAAAAAAAAAAAAAAAAAAAAAAAAAAAAAAAAAACACTTGAGGATAAGAAATCACAGGTCAACAAAAGGTGATAATAGATTCTAAATCAAGAACCAAAAAAATAAAAAATAAAAAATTGGGCCACCTTCAAATGAGTCAACATTCCACTGAAACATGTCTACTTGGCCCACTTAGGAACAATGAAAATTGTCTACTCCCTTTTTGCATACTTCGGATTTCTAATCATTTCAAAGCATGAAACGTTTTATCATGGGTTGATTTACATAATATGACTATATAAATATGGTTTATGTATAGACTAATTCACTTTATTTTTAATTATTGTACATAGACAACAACTTCATCTGCGAAACATTTAAAGCCTCTATATAAAAATAAAATGTTAATTTAGTGCATCATACAGTTGATTAAAGTATGAATATATTTGATGAAAACATCATACATTTTTATAGTTACATAAATGGGATCATGTTTGGAAAATTCGGATATTTAACTGATTCGTTAAAGGCTATTTAACTACTAAAAGAGTTGTTAAGGCCACTCAGGTATCATATCAGGTATTAATGCATGTTCAGACTAAAACCAAGTTAAAAACTTACAAGACTGTGTTATTCTCTTCCCTAATGTTTGAGTGTCGCCTCAACGGCACATCACCATCTCCTCACATCCCACACCTTCATCCCAAAACTTATGTTATACCCATCTCTTATCCCGCACTTTTTTTATATTATTTAAAAGTAAATAAAAAGAAGAGAGAGAGAGAAGAAGAAATGCACAAGAAGGTTGGAAGCCCAACCACAGGAGCCCGAAATTTCACTGGGAAGGAGGAGGTGGTGCGGTGTTCCTCACTCCCCGGCCTGCAACCCCAGCTCCCTGACACCCTCCACGATTGTTTAAAAGGTTAAGGCATACATACTCGTACGTCTTAGGATAATGTTAAAACATGCGTCACTCTAAGTATCATATGCTCAAATTTTTGTACTAAAAAATCAACAGATAGGTATAAAATTTAAAAGGGATTGAGCAGGATAAATAAACCATTTTTTGTATTTTACTGTTTTTATTGAGTTTTTATTGAATCGCTGTAAATACATACTTATGCAATTAATATCCTTCAAATATTTAAGAATAAAAAGTAATTTCGCATAAAACGTAAAAACGATACTGTATTTATTAATGGCGGCAGTACTTTTTTGTAAATCATTTATTCACTTTGCATCTTATCTTAAAATTTTTAATATTTGCGTGGTTTAGTAACAGGATCCGGAATTAATCATTACGAAAGTGTGATGTTCAATAACATCATCATCGGAAATTATTTATTAGTTTCATAACAGAAACAAAATACTCTTGATAATTTTTCCTCCTACTTTAATCTACTGTAACAGTTTTTCTCGATAGATGGTGAGATAGATCAAAGCAATAATAAAAAGAACCATTGGTAACTCGTAACTGAAATTTAGTAAGAAAATTGAGATTAGGGTTTTCTATTCAAAAGGGGATGGCGGCAAAAAAAAAGGATACAATTAGCTAATACTACGTTCTTTGAACGACCAACAAAACCCCAGTTATCACCCAGATAAATGTAATGGCAAAAGGCCATCCACGTCTGTGAGACGCGTTGGTGACCCAGTCCGCATGGGCAGATCTTCTTGGTGGCCTAGGGGTGCTCCGCCCCCACTGATTTTCGCTTGTAGTGTCATTTTACCGAAAATTCCCTATTTTTGTACTGTAAAATATTGGATTATTAAGAGTCCGGTCCCACTGATTTTTAGTTCAAGCTTCGTCACTGTCGGTCTGTCAGCATTTCAGAGGAAACCCACCGTCCGAAGAATTACTATAGTAAAACCCAAACCCATGGCTTAACCCAAAACAATTTTGCCTTGAACAATACTCGAACCCATAACCTACACTTTAGAAGGTCATGAGACTACTAATGCAACAAAAGATCATCGAGAATTAACCAACATTATTGATGGATCACTAGAGATGCTTCACTAACGAGTAACTAACGACATGTGTTAACTGATGGAGATTATTGTATTTGATATACCCTTCAACCAATATCCAAACTCAAAATACCAAAAAAAAATTTACTCATTTCTATTTAAGAATCAAATTCATTAAAAAAACGTAAATGTATTTTATTCTGTCATCTTTTATAATTAGCAATATGCATTATAATATAATGAGTAAATTACAAGTTTTGTCCTTTATGTATGTCCCAAATTACAGGCGCTGTCCTTTGTCTTTAAAATTGATGAGTTTTGTCCTTAATGTTTGCAAATCTTGCACGTTATGTCCTTTAGGCCAAACCCAGTTAGATTTTTTGGTTAAAACTGATCATGTGCAAGGCACATGAGGGCATTTTAGTCTTTTTCACCATTTCAGGGGTTATTATGTAAATAATATATATAGATACTTAGATAGGGACTATTTGTAAAAATAAATAAAGATAATTACCAGTTACCTTCTGCACTCTCTCTCTCTCTCGCTCTAACTTTCTCTCTTCTCTCTCTCTCTAATCTGATCTCTCTCATCGTTCCCAGCCACCACAACCACCACCACCATCACCTCCTGCAATTTCCGGCCACCTGAACAAAACCAACCAAACTTCACCCCCTCCGGTTTTTTCGAAAGACAACAAGACTAAAACATGCCTGATCTTCGTACAAAACCTTTCAGATCTTGATTCGTATGAAAATCTAACCTTTCAGTTAGATTTTTTGGTTAAAACTGATCATGTGCAAGGCACATGAGGGCATTTTAGTCTTTTTCACCATTTCAGGGGTTATTATGTAAATAATATATATAGATACTTAGATAGGGACTATTTGTAAAAATAAATAAAGATAATTACCAGTTACCTTCTGCACTCTCTCTCTCTCTCTAACTTTCTCTCTTCTCTCTCTCTCTAATCTGATCTCTCTCATCGTTCCCAGCCACCACAACCACCACCACCATCACCTCCTGCAATTTCCGGCCACCTGAACAAAACCAACCAAACTTCACCCCCTTCGGTTTTTTCGAAAGACAACAAGACTAAAACATGCCTGATCTTCGTACAAAACCTTTCAGATCTTGATTCGTATGAAAATTCCAAGAACACTTTCAGATTCGTATGAAAAACCGGTATCTAGATCTGTACGAACCTATACCAAATACCCTTGATTCGTACGAATCAAGAACAGCAGACCCAGATCCATATGAAACGCATCAGCACGCAACCAGTTACTTTCGACAGGTTTTTCACGAATTTGAACAAGATTTAGGTTGAATTTTGTTATGAAACTTTGTAGGGTTATTCAAAACACATTTTCGCACAACATATAAAAAATTTAGCCATTTTTATCCATGAAAACGTTGTAGATGAACAGAGGTGGTGGTTGTGGTGAACAGAGGTGGTGGTGGTGCTGAATCTCGTTTCAAACAAACCAAACGGCGTCGTTCTTAGCCTGGATGATGACCAGATGATTCTGGATGATGACCTCTGCTATGGATTTTTTTCTCTTGATCATCAATTGTTGTTGGGGGTTTTGGATATTTTTGGTTTTGGGGATTTTTGGGGGTTTTTGATTTGGTATTTAGGTTTTTTATTTTTGGGGGGTTTTGATGCAAGTAGCAGTGAGCAGAGGAGGTGGAGGTGGAGGTGGAGGTGGAGGGTGGTAGTGGCGGTGGAGGCGGTGGAGGGTGCTGGTGGTGGTGAAGGGTGGTGGTGATGGAGGTTAAAACTTGTAATTTACTCTAGTTAAAATAATAATAATATTTTTAATTATTTTGTTTTATTTTTTAAATACTATTAAATAAATGAGGTAAAAAGACTAAAATGCCCTCATGTGCCTTGCACATGATCAGTTTTAACCAAAAAATCTAACTGGGTTTGGCCTAAAGGACATAACGTGCAAGATTTGCAAACATTAAGGACAAAACTCATCAATTTTAAAGACAAATGACAGCGCCTGCAATTTGGGACATACATAAAGGACAAAACTTGTAATTTACTCTAATATAATATAACAAACAAAATTTGTTATATCTGACAAGCCTTAAACTTCGTATTTGATGAAGAAAATTATTTCACTCATACTTAGGGCAGGGGATTTGGTATACCGCTTTTGGCCAATTAGCGAAATCAGTGCCCTATAGTGTCCCTTAGCCACTCCCTGGGCGCCAAGGGGGGGGGGGGGGCATTGAGTCTCCGCCAGTAGAGTAATGAGCGCCAACAGCTAGTTTTTTTGTGGTCCCCATTTTTTGACTCGTTGCAAACGGTAACAAAATAAATAAAAAAATTAACTTTTAATTTTTAAATTTCACACTATATACTAAAATTTCCATCTATTCTCCATCTATAAATTTTATAAACTTTTTCATACTCACACAATGTTTCCCAACCCAAAACGTACCGCAAACCCAAAACATACCCGAAACCCAAAACATACCCGAAACCCAAAACATACCCCAAACCCAACCCACTCCCTCAAAAGGTAGACGATCTAGAAGGCGCCGTAAGAAAGGTAAGAATGAAGAACGTGCTCCTAAAACGATCGAGAGGTGGACGCCTACCGAATAACTTGCATTGTCACAAGCATGGCTCGACGTGTCGGAGGATCCGATTGTTTGTAATTTTTTTCTCCATTAACTTTTTATAATTATATTTTTATTTTTTGCTACTAATTTTTTTTTTCAAATTATAGCAACCGACCAAGATATATCCGTCATTTGGAGGCGTATACGTGAGAAGTTTTTCGCCGCAATGGGTCGTGGTGAATATCGTTCGGACGACTCGTTTTCGGGTAAGTGGACTGCAATGCGCACCAAGATTAACAACATACACAATAGCCTCGTCAACGATCAGACAAGAAGAAGCGGTTCAAGTAGGCATGGTAAAAAAGCCCGAGCCTGATGGGTATACCCGAAACCCGAAACATACGGGCCGGGTATACCCAAAGCCCGATGGGTATGGGCCAAGTATGGGATAAAAAAAATAAAAAAACGGGTATGGGTGCGGGTTTGGGATTGAGTGATACCCGTCCATACCCGGCTCGTTTACCCGAAAAATATTTTATTTTAGTTTTCCATTTATATAAGCTTAGTGCATGCACTTATTACCTCTACTTCTCTAGTACTACCCCCCTCATCACTAACAAGTCATCTCTACAATTATATTTCCATGAAAAGATTTGAACTTATTAATGCTATTATTTTTCATGTCTGGTGTTCGATTAAAGGCACAATACATAAACTGACATTAGCAGTACCTTAATTAGCTAATCATGTAAATATATATTTCAAATGTGCATTTGAATATGATATGTATAGGGTTGCAAACGAATCAAACATTTAATGAACAGTTCGTGAACCATTCACCGGGAAGTTCGTTTGTGTTCGTTTGTTTATTAAACATACGAACGCAAACAAGAAATTTCGTGCGTTTAGTTAAATGAACGAACATGAAAAGAGGCTGTGTTCGTTCATTTATGTTCGTGAACGTTCGGGAACATGTTTGTTTGTACTCGATAGTTCATTAGTGTTTTTAGTTTTTATACCTTATTTAAATACTTGAAAATTTCAACAAATAAAATATTTAATAAGTGTCAGTGTATTATATATTATGTTCATGTTGTGTTCGTTTGTTTTCATTTGCGTACATGAACTTTAGTTTGTGCCGATTTGTGTTCATCAACGTTCATTACTTAAAATTTATAAACACGAACAAGTTCATTTCCTTAACAAACGAACACGAACATAAAATCTCGTTCGGTAAGTGTTCATGAACCGTTCATGAACACATATATTTCTTAACAAACGAACACAAACAAGGTCTTGTTCGTGTTTTTCGGTTCGTTTGCAGCCCTAGATATGTATGTATGTTATTGGTCATATTTTCCTTTGTTGTGGTTATTAAAGTAGAAAAATATATAAACATTAGAGTAAGAATTGCACATAGGAGTCCCAACGGGTATTTTTAACAAATTAACGGGTATACCAGATACCCGCGGGTATGCCGATACCCAATGGGTAATTACCTGAAAAAACCTGACGGGTAATGGGCCAGGTATGGGACAAAAAATTACAACCGAGTACGGGCTTGGGATTACCAATACCCGGCCCAAACCCGACCCATTGCCATTTCTAGGTTCAATTGGCGTGGACATTATGACCGCCGCCCACAACGAATATAGAATGTATCATGGCCATGTGTTTACGATGTTACGTTCATGGGAGCTTCTACGCAAAATATCCAAAGTGGCATTGATGTGCGTAAAATAAAACATATAAATTATATCAAATACGGCGTAAAATTGACTATTTTTCAGTACTAATGTTGGAAAAAGCATGTTTCTTTGTTTCTTTTTAATTTATAGGGTCAAAAGAGCTTAAACGCACAAAAGAAGCAAAATAACAGCAGAAACCAACATAAATACAAAGAAGGAGGATTGAAACGACGCCAAGCCCCCATCCACATTCAAACCAACAAAATAACAAGAACAGAAGATCTGGCACGGGGTCGTGCTCACCAGGCATGGGCCATGCCCAGTCAAGATTCTCTGCAGAAGAAGAAGACAACAGCAAAAGACAAACCAGACAGACCAACACGGAGTGTGGTCAACTCTAAGATTCGCAGAATCTGAAGATAGTACAACAAGTACAATGGCCACAGGTCGTGTCGTTGACACACATGGTCATGTTAGTACAAGACCTAACACTGCAGTTAATGGGGAAGAGAGAAAGAAGGCCACAGGGCCGTGCCAGGTGGACACAGGGCCGTGTGAACTGACTGACTTCAGCTATAAATAGGGGTGCTTGATTTCATTCTAATCCATCCCTTGGCAAACCATTTCTCACACACTTGCCACCACTCCACTACCATTATAACACCAACACCCACCACCATCACCCGCCTTCCATCTTTTAGAGTGTGTAGTAGTCTCAGGATACAAGATCGATCGTAAGATTTCTTGTAAAACAAAGGCCATGCTTGGCTAAAATCTTACATCACTTGGTGAAGACAAATCTTTTATGTATTACTTTTTGATTTCCAACCTTTGGCTCCTTTTTATTTGGGTATGTATTAATGACTTTAATAACTAGTTTTCTATATTGAAGGCGAATTTATTTCACCATTCTTCATGTTTTTTTATTCACTCATTCGTGTCTTTATGGTCTATATAAAGCACGTTAACTGCCTGGAAGGGGGTTAGAAGGGGGGTTGGGTAATTCTATGTCTCGTTCAGTGTATAGATCCTGCGAGAACCTGGTTCAAGCCTAGTAAGACTTCACGAGTAGACGGTATAATCTGCCTCGGGAGAAGTAAGAACCGTTTGAATACCTTATCTATAAACTAGTATTAAAACTTTAAACCAACCTTGCGGGTGTCACACCCCAACCGATGGCGGAATCATCGGGGCGCGACACTAGGCGAATCAGATTGCTCAAGAGAATCCATAAAAACTATTCATTACCAATATTTTTAAAGGTTCATCATCCCATACTAACGAACAAATATTTAAAAAACAATTATTACAGATAGCGAGTTCTCTTAAACAAAACATGATCCGACAACCAAGATTTCTATTAGATGAGTTTCTAGACTGCCTATCTTGATTTAAGCATAACATTCCATCAATCAACCAACCTGCCACATACGTTATAATAAAAGTCAATACATAAAGTAAAGGTGAGTACACAAGTTTGCATAGTAATACTACGAAAAGCGTTTACGCATAACCAGCATGTAACACGTAACAGGCGAAGCATGTAACTACAAAATAATGATACAACCTTACCACGAGACTACGTTGTAGAGTTATGCGCGACACATGTTCGCGAAAGCGAACATGTGAAGTAAAGTAACATGATCCCTAGCAACCCCTGTCACACAGGTGCTGAGTCCAAACTATAGTACTATCTTTGCTAGAGGTGGTCTAGTGTAACACTGTATAAGCATAGTAATAAGCATTCAACAAATCACGTATAGCATGCGGGATCGGTTAGCGTTTAGAAAGTGTTTGCGTTGTGTGTTGTGTTTTGAGATAGAACGTATGTAACACCCAAAAATGCGTTAAACAAAAAGGGGTTCGAGTATACTCACAGTGCGTGTTTAACGAGTAAACACAGTCTGGATTGGATGAAGGGAGCGCGTCGAGTTAGCCTGTGTACGGAAACAGAAGCATAAGTCTTCCTCAGGGCTGAATAGTCGTAAACAGAATGTCGGATGGGGTACAAGTGTTTAACAGTTTATCCAAACGGATGGGTTCCATCCGAGCAATGGTCATCCGGACGGATGGTTATCCGAGCGGATGGCCATTCGAATAGGACGTGTTTGTTTGTGAAACTTTGAAATTCGGAGTTTAGTTAAAAACATTTAAACAATGGAAAATTATAAGGGTCAGATCATCCGAACGGATGGTCATCCAGACGGATGGTCATCCAGACGGATGGCCATTCGGGCGAGATGATCAGTAGTTGAAGTTTTTGTTAAAATTTTCTAATTAGAAGTTTTAAGTTGACGGAGACGGTGTAACGACGTGTCAAACAACGGGAATACACCAAGTTCAGTTCATTTGGTCTGATGGGCCTGGCCCATTCGGTCAGTCGAGCTGTTCTTGATGAAGATTCATGTCTGACCCGTTAATCGGCCCATCTCTTTAGTGGAAACCCGTTTTCAAACCGACTTTCGACTAAGGAACGAGTCGAGAGTCTGATTGAGTCCGGATTTCATCAATATTGTGTGAAAGTTGAAGAAAAGTTGAAAACAGATGAAAAGTGTTGAAATGTTTCAAAACTAGGTTGAAAAGTGTGGAAATCCTTTAGATCTAGGACCAATCTTGATTGAATGGTGCTCCTCAACAGTTTACCTAAGCAAACCGAGTGGAATCCATCTTCAAGAGGTCTAAATCAGATGATTTCGAGAAAAAGTTAGCGTTTGTGTGTGATTTTGATAAAGAAGATGGTGTAGAAGTGATTAGAGATGAAGATTAGATAAGATTTGAGGGAAAAAGCTTACAAAATAACCTTGAATAGCGACAGAGTCTTGGGGAGCGGATGAGAGTGTCAAAGTCACAAAATGTAGGTGTATGACGGTATTTATAGAGGTAGGGCGAAGGGTTAAGTCGGTTGCGAGTGGCAGCTGTTCGGATGGCACCATCCGGTCGGATGGCTATCCGTCGGATGGTCATCCGGACGGATGGTCATCCGGGCGGATGTCCATTCGGACGGAAGGCCATTCGAACGGTCGTGTTTGCGCGAGTTAGTTTTCCAACTTTGGTTCGTTTGTTAAGCGTTGCGTTGCGTTTAATCGAGTTGCGAGTGTGCGTATAGCGTATAAGCGTTGCGTTAATAACCACATAACATTTAAACAAATAATCACACAAATAACACACATAACATAAATAAATCCGCGTTTCGAGTTTGCGTTGCGATAGCGTTTAGTCTAAATAAGCGATGTAAAATGCGATAAAATGCGTTTTAAGTGGTAAGCGCTATAAGTGTGATAACTGCGTTTTGAATAAGCATTGTAACATGCGTTTAAAATGTGCTGAAAATTTAGTTTTAACCCTTTGCGTTAATCGAATCCCAAGAGTACAAGCGTTTACAAAGGAATGACACTGATAGGTAACGATCCGAAAAGTCGGGTTGTTACAGCGGGACTGTATCCTTGCTGACTCAGACCAATAGGTTGAGGGTAACGCTACCAGAAAGGGGGCTCACCACTTTTCGCATTAATAACTTACTAAATTATCTTTCAATAACCCGACCTTGCGGGACTGTATCCCTGCCGACTCAGACCAATAAGTTGAGGGTAACACTGCCTAGAAGGGGGCCTACTACTATAACTTAAAGATAATCTCTTAAAATGCCTAAAGTGCGGAAATCATTAAAGGATACCTAAAAGAGGAGTTGGAACCAAGTGATTTCTTATTGTCTATTTGTTTTCCTTATATCTTATTTTCATTTTTTTGTTTATCTTTTTATAACTTTCAAAACTTTTTATCAAAATTTGTAACACCCCAAAAACGGGTTTGGAAATCAAACCACGTTAATATTAATGAACGGATAAAATACCATTAGTGGTAAAAATTAACCCGGTAAATATTAGGATTTAAATAAACAAACCTAATATTAAATAAAAAGCAAATAAGTGCTTTATAAGAAACAATCAACTAAGGGCCCGAGTGAGTAGGACTTAGGTTGAATCGGGTTGTAACAACACAGATTTAGTAAATTGACTAGGAACATTTAAACCCGGTTATGAGAATTTGATTAATTGCTAGTAAGTGTTAAATGGGGATCTAAACAAAAGCTAAACTCGAGGGACCTAAGATGTCAAAAAGGAAACTTAAGTTTAAATGTTAGAAATTAGACATAACACACACACACACACACACACACACACTAAGTGTGTGTATGTCAAACGATCAGGAGAAGGGAAAAAGTGGTACAAACCCTAGTTCATCAAGACCTTCAAAATTGAAGAGAAATTGGAGCTCAAACCCATTAACGAACATGAATTAATAATAACCTACACAATGGGATCACGAGGTATGTCTTAAAACCTAGATTGGTGAAAGTAGTGATTTGAGACAAGTAGGTTACTTGCAAATAGATTGTTGGATTATGATCCAAAGATGAAATTGAGTGTTTATGTATGCTTGATTTCGTTAGACATGATGAAATTATGAGATAATTTAGATAAGATCACTTGTAAGTGATTAACAAGTAAATTATGAAGTGGGTTTTGATTATATGAAAAAGTTGATGATATATATGTGTTTAGATTCATCATACATGATAGTAATAAGAAGATACTTGAACAATTTATGTGTTTGAGTACATGTTCATACTTGCCATGAAATGGGTTTTTGTGTGATATGATGAAAATGATGATATATTCATGTTAAATGATGTTTGAAATCATCATATGTTTATAAGTGTTTAAAGTATTATGCTAAGTTTGATGATCGGATAAATTCCACAATTATGATGCAATGGATGGTTTTATAGTGATAAAACAATCCCAAATCCTTGTATGGTATCAATTGTTTATCATACAATGATTGATATTGTGTTAATTCAATGATTTACGGTTACATGAACTTGGTAGAAAAATTAGTTAAAACGGTAGCATAAGAATAATGCCTGTCGGATATTTGACAAAGTGCTTAAATGAGTTTTTGGGCTTCATAGTGTAATTACTTACGCTAATAGGCAGTTTTACTTTTAAAAGTCAAACTGGCCAAGATGAGATCAAATGGTAATTTTGATATAAAGTCAGTAAGATGAGATAGTCTTAATAATGGTGACTAATCTAACCATCTTACAAATGATAAAATGGTAGTTTGACGCTTGATAAGCTAGGTGGAAGCTTGGGAAGGAAGCGGGTCAAACGAATCAAGTATGAAGGAAAAGCATAATTTGGATGCAAGGTAGGTAAAGTTTACACCCTTTTCATAGAATGCCTATTTATTATAAGGGTTAAGAATATGATAAGCTAATGTTTGAAATATGATGTTCCGACACGAATTGATGCCGGTCGGAATAAGTGAAAATGATAAGAAACCATGTTTGATGGTTAAAAAGGGTAATATGGTAATTTGATTACGAGTTAACGGACAAACATTTGTCTTTGAAAAAGACGCTCTACGGCGTAAGCCACGATGAGTAAAAAGAATTAAGAAATGAGTTTTTAAGTAATATGATCGTACGGTATAAACCGCAACGAGTTACATGGATGAGATGGCTAATAAGTACCATCTCACAAGGATAAAATGGTCAATTGGACTAAATGGGTCGAATGGTGATGTTATCACCGTTTGACAATAACGACTAATGATTGTTTGTCGAGTATTGTGATCACATGGGTGAATAGCGTATAGGATATGCGTTGCAACTAACTAGCAACTTATTTGATGAGGTATTAAAATGGGTCAATACTTTGACCCGAGCCAGGTATGTGTAAATAAGATTATAGCTAAAATGTGTGATTTTGGGTCAAATATGTTATTGAAAGTCGTTCTTCGTAAAAGAAGGAACTAAAGTTGATCAAAATGCCCTTGAACGATAAACCGGGCAAACGGCCCTTAAGGGTTGTGTGAAAATAAGTTTTATGATCGAGTAAGTCTTTGATAAGTATAAAAGTGAAAGGTATGAACCTTTTGGGTCAAATGCCTCGAAAAGAGTCTTTTCTGTAAAATGACAATCCGAGGGGTAGAACTTGAAATAAAGAGTTTACTAAATTAAATCCACCACAAATATAGTCGTGGTGGAAGATAAGTAGATACCTTAATGTGGAAATAAGATGCAAGCAAAGGGTGAGCGAAATTCAAGTTTAAAATGCTTAAATCCTTAACGGGTCAAAATAAGCGTTCATGAAAAATAGATAACGGGTGCATACACTTCATGAATTAAGCCCCGGGTATTAGGAAACATTCATTGTTTTGAAGTTAGTTTGAATTTGAAAGAAATTGAAACTAGTTTGTTGTTTGAAACATGAACGGGTCAATTAAGTTGGAAATGAATATAAGGTTTGAGCTTAAAGTTAAAAATTTTGTTAGTACAGATATTGGATTTTAACTCCATATGATGGAGGAACAAATTACGATCACGTAGGAAGAAATGGGTCGTAAAACGGATATGATTTATGAAAGTTATGAGTATAACACGAGAAAAATGGCATTGCTGGGCAATCTGCAAACTCAGCAATAAACTCTCTGTCGAAACGGGGGTGCCGCGTCACGCGACGGGTGAAGTAAATCACCGTCGCGCTACGCCACGGCTTTCGTAGCACGCGAAGGGTCAAGCAAAAACCCATCGCAGCATGCGACAGGCATTAAAGCTGGCAAAATTTTTGGTTTTGCTTGTTTTGACTTGCGAACTCATTTAGACACGTTTTAAACGTCATATAACTAACGCATTTCATGTTTTATGAAATGTAGGATATTTGAAGTGCCGGATGACGATCAAGCTCAACGAAGAACCGAACACGATCAAAGAATTCAAGCTTCCGCTTTATGTTTCGTCGTTATAAAGTTAACGATGATATTATGATGAATTGTTTTAAATATTAAAATGTTTTAAGAAACTCGTATTTTCAAATGTATTGTAATCGTATAAACGTTTTTATACGAGAAAAATATATGTAAATTCGATATTTAAAGTAAGGGTCTTACAAAATTTGGTTAGATTAGACGTTAACGATAAGCCGGTACTAAAAGCTCTTGTGTCCTTGGACGACCTTGGTATCTTGTCATCACTATACTATGTCCGCGATGGGTGCACTTGCCCTAACGTGTGTAGAGTGATAGTATTATATCGTGTTTTATAAATTTAAAACTTGATGCACGAGTAAAAAGAGCTTAAAATATATCTAAAAATGCATATACACCCGCACACACGTCAGACATCTTGTACCACCGTTTGACCCAACGACCCATAGGTCAAAACGGTCCAAATCAACAACAACTAACGAACCATCCGAGTCTGATGCTCGTACTACTATTAACTTATACGACAAGTTGGATGAATTGAATTTTGAGGAACCACAAGAGCTGCCACGACCAAAGGGTAGGGATAGAAGTAAGGCAGCAACACGAGCACGAGACTCATCCTCTTCAACGCCATCGGATGGCCCATCAAGGTTGGACGGGTTCGACGATAGACTAAATCGGCTTCTCTCGATCAGGGAAAGGAGCATGAACTTAGAATGGAGAAACAAATCGAGAAATATATGAAGTTTTTCGAGAAAGACTTTTCCAACCTACATGAGGAGGACCGAGTCTGTAACACCTCGTAAAATCACGTCCAATGATACGTTGGCACGTGTACAAAACCCTAATAAGGTCAATCGTTGACTATGAAGGACTAATTTTGTAAAAAATCAAAAACTTTGATTATGGAAGGACTGGAAGTGTTAACATACTTAACATAAGCCTCTGAATAACGTTACTCGGTAATCATATTCACAAATGAGCCACTTGTTGATCGAGTGTAGCCGTTTGCGTAATTAATTAAAAGTTTGCGCGATGAAGGGTTAAAAGCGTCAACATGTTAATTCTTACCTCTGAGTGACCTTTTAAACATACCGGGAGCTTCATGACATTTGATTATACTCTCGGGAATGCCAATTATTGGCCGTCTATGGTTTTTATGCCTTTAAGTGACGATACGCGCAACTTTGCAAGTTTAAGGGGGGTAAAAGTGTCAATATGTTTAATTATACCTCTGAATGACCTTTTTATGAACCCGAAGCATCGTGATGTTCAATAATACTCTCAAGAATTCCTAATACGGATTAGATAAGGCTTCGATGCTATTAAACGATGGTATGCGCAAGTTTGTGCATTAGAGGGACTAATTGCGTCAAACTGCAAAAGTCTGCCGATTCGTATGGTATCGAACCTTCCTGAATATGATCATAAGTTTAGCATGCCCTAAATACCCTTTACATATCCTAGAAATAGGCTTAGAGGTGTTTGGTGCGCAAAAATAAACTTATTTGATCAACAGGGACTAAAAGCGTCAAAAAGTGCATAAGTTTGCATTTTCGCACATATCTTACCTTCTGAATATATCCGGACATCCAAAAATTTATGTAATCATTAAAATATTTTGTTTTAGTGATTGGCATGATAAAATTCCATTTGTCGTGTAATTTGGATCGTTTTTCGCATCCGTTCATGTTTCGTCGTAATTAACTGAACAACGCAACCATACGGCCAAACGAACCGACATCTGAGATGTTTTTGAGCATATTTCATGTTCCCTATACTTTAATTTCATTTTAGAGCCTTGAAATGGGGTTAACGGGGTTTAAACGCATCGAAAATGGCTCAAAGGTGTTGCAGGGACCAAACCTTACATTTTAACAAAGTTTCTGGTCCCTGGTAGGTGGTGGCGCTGTGCCACCACTATAGGGTTTTGCCGTGGCGTGATGCCACGGCCTCATGTGGGCAGAAACTTCAGTTTTGTACCCAGGTTGAATTTCAGGGGCCTAAGTGTAACTTTTCTCAATACCGTGTTATGGTTTTGGACACCCCTAGTATTCCTAAACCATGTGCCTTATGTGTAAGGTCCAGATCGAAGCTCAATTATCGAGGAACGATCCTAACGGTTCTTGAAATCCTATAAATACCCACTAGTTTTGCTCTCATTTCTCACACTTGATCTAAATTGCTCTAAGTTGAAGCTTTATGCTTCATACCTGAGTATTCTAGATCAATATCATCCTTGCTTGGACCCCTTGTAAGTGCTCTCTTATGGCTAGTTATTTTTATTTGGCTTAAAAGCCGAAAAGTCAAGCGTTTGCGATAAACGTTTTGACTTTTAAACGGTCTAGCCATTGTTCGCAACGAACATGGCTACGTAATTGTAATTCGGTAGGTATTAATCCCTCAAAACGGGCACCTCCTAATTACCACGTTCGCTTAGTTAATTGTCGGGTCAAAGTAATTAAAATAAAAGTCAAACGAGTCGGTTTTTAGATAAAATTCATAACTAATGATGTAAAGGCAATAAAATCAGTTTTGTCACTTTAATAACTAGGTAAATATTAATTGAACATGTCTAGGCATGTTCAACCCGACAATTCTGAGTTTAGGATCGGTTCGGAACCGAAAGTCGCAAAAGTAGACTTTTGCTTTGACTTTCAGTTCTGACCTGATTTAGCTTGTTTTAGATATACCTTAAGGTTCCTTTAGGACCATATTATATGTTAGTAAAACCCTCTGAGGTTATACTACATGGTTCCTTATTAATCTGATTCATTTGCATATTTCCGTTATATGCTTAAATGTTGACCATAATGCCCTTTTGATATTAAAACGAGATTTTTGAAAATGTGAGAGGACAAAAACCTTTATTACTGATATTTAAGTATGTCCTAAAAGTTTGACATCAGTTTATGGTCTAAAATGAGAGTTATGCTCAATATCGTAAATGAAGGCCTTTTTATTAATTAAACGACATATTTGATTTAAATCCTATTTAAACTCAAATTTTGACATCAAATCTTTTACCTACTGATGTAATATAATATTTTGGGATTTTTGGAAATTTTTATTAAATTTTAAAATGATCATAACATAGAGTTCTCGCATAGGCTCGGTAATTGACAATAACGCCCTTTTGCTAATAAAATGAGTTTTATATATTAAATTAGTTATTTTAAACAGTAAAGGCTGATCAAAATCTCAGATTTCCTTAATCAACCCGAATATCGTCAAATACCGACTTTTATGCGATTTAGGCGCATAATATGGTTTAAAACCATATTTAGCACCTAAGACTTGTTACCTACTGATGTTATGAATAAATTTTTATACTTAAACAGTAATTAAAAGTTTTGAACTCAGATTTCCTAAATTGGCCCTTTTAACATATGTGAAATGACCAAAATGCCCATACGGTGTATAGTTTGGCCATAAATGATAAATTTCACGTGTATATGATGTCTTACTGATATGACTTATTAAAATAAATATTTCTACTGATTATTTTAGATCAGAACCTCAGGTTGCTATTTAACCTCTTTTATAAACTATAAAATGACCAAAATACCCCTACGGGGCTTAAATTGATTTTAAATTCGTTTTGGGCATAATGGAAGGTATCCTACTGATATCACAACATATTTAAGGCATATTAACTTGTGAAACATGTTCATGACTCATTTGGTTACCCGTTATGCATCTTACTCGTTCGGTATGGTTTATGTAACTAGTTTACATGAATTAACCGAAACGGGTCAAACCTTATCATTTTCACTTCAAAATTCATAATGTGTTTAGTTTACCCACATTATACACGTCTCCATACTTTTCGGGTCTAAATTACATTCTAATCCGGTCTTCGCTTAATCTTGCGTTTTGAACCGTAAACATTTCCTTAAAACTAACCGGTCTAAGTTACAACTTAAATAAGACCCGTTAGGAATTTAATAGGTTAATAAAACCTTCGTTCCAGATTGAGAGCCCCAGTAGAGGTACTTGTGCTTGCTGATTTGAATATACGGCTAAGAATAAAATTACATTTTAGCTCAGGTTAATACTTTTAACTTATTTTCCCTATACGGGCTTGGGATACGGTATTATAATAATACCGCTTGGTCGGGTATTGAATGTTTAATCGATTAGTGGTTAAATTATTGAGGTAACCCGATTTAATCTGTCTTGTTTGAAACAAAGCCTTTGGGGATTAATGACCATGTCCCGGATATCCTTGGCATCATTTATTAAGAAATGGTCACATCTTAAGCAGGGGGTGTAGGCATACACCTAACAGTTGCGTAGGAAAAACGGTATCTCACTCTCTTGTGGCCCTATACTTGTGGTGTGTCTGTTAATCTTGACTCGGTTTCTATATTGGGCCCTGAATGTATAACAAACATATAAATCTGTATACAAGATTATTTTTATATAATTGTCCCAAGTTATAAAAGGATATTTGTGCCTTGGGCATTTAAATCAATTTTCATAAATGTTTTCAAAAGAGTCAGTTAATTGTATTTACCAGTGTAAATTGACGTATTTTCCAAAAAAGATTAAGTGACAGGTATTGTACGTAATTGGCTGGGAGCTCAGGGCGTTAATAAGGAATCTTGCAAGTTCTAAACGTCTAAAGTCTGTTGAACAATGTTTATTTTTCTATTTTAAGATCCGCTTATGGATCCATATACAACCGTTGTGTAATACTTTATTATACTTTCGAATCAGTTTGTATTATTATTACTTTAGACTTCCGCTGTGCATTGAACTGTGATTATTTGACTATGATGATATCAACTACGTCACGATACTCCCCACCGGGCCCACCGGTAATACGTGGAAATATCGGGGTGTGACAGGTTGGTATCAGAGCCAACATTTAGTGAATTAAACACTAGCCTTTTGTGTTTAATCTCAATGACATAGTAGCACATTCCTTGACTTCCGAGTCTAGACTTGAACTAGGAATGATCTTATCCCTGTTATATGTATGCATTGTTTTCGATATTTCTGTATCTCAGGATTGTGTCGCCGAGCAAAGCTACCATTAGTGGAAGCTCTCAAGACCCGAAGACTAAAGAATGTAAGCTTCGTACCACAACTCGAGTTAGCATACGACCAGTATGGAGAAAGGACCTTTTGAACCCATTAACCATATTTCAAATTCTGTACCCAATACTTTTGAAACTTCAAATGAGAAGCTAACATCGGAGGAGTTCATACCAGCTGTCCCTGAAGCTCCCGCTCCAAAGATAATACCTATGGACCCAAATGACTCATATTTCTTACCTCCAAGTCTTGGAATCCCAAACTTGGATTATACCTGTCCTGACCTTATTCATGATTCATATTATTCATTAACCATAAAATCCTTGTATTCCACGTTTGCAAAGATTCCTAATATAGAAGATTTGGACTACCCACAAAAACCTTCAGTATTCGTACCGCACACAGAGAACCAAGGAGAAAATTTCCAGAAATAAAGTAAAGAAGAAACTATTTTTGTTGCATTTCATTTCTTTATTAGTCCTTATAAGGACATATTTATCTTTTAGTCCCTATGTGGACAAATTTCTTGTTTAAAAGTCCCGTTTAGGGCATCTATGTACTTTTTCCATTTAATGGAATGTTTTAATTTAAAAAGTTTCATTTGTCCATATATGTATGAATATAACATATAAAATAAATCAAAATATCATTCCTTTTTGTAATTGATCTGCCATTGAATATTGAAAGAAAATCTTGAAGGTATAACCTTGCCTATATGTCATTTTAGACATGGCCTAGATGGTAAAACCTTTTTAAGATTTAAATCCTTGTTAACATCTGAAAACAAGTTAGCACTCCTGGCAAAGATGATTCGATAAAATCACACAAGTCATCCTTATATTGGATTCTTCCAATTTCTTTTCTCATTTAATTTAAACATCCCTTAGTGATGTAGTGCCTACGGGCCATACATATTGTCCTTGAGACGAAAGACAATTGTAGTCTATGACTCACTGTCAAGAAAAGGTGATGAACTATGTTCAAGCCTTAATGCCTCGATCCTATAAGATCATGGCTCATAATTTAAAATTGTCCTTGTGACTAGGCCTTTTGTATGCCACTCTATTATCCTTAATAGTTTATAACTGGGATAAAATATAATAAAAATTTAAATAAATTAAATTAACCAATATGGCTTCAAAATTTCCATGGTTAATGAATTGCCATAAATGACAATTCCATAATAGACTTCTGAATAAATCATTGGCAATATTTATGTAGCAATCAAGCTACATGGCTGGGTCAGATGAGGTTAACAGCCACCCGAGGGAGAATGATGATACTACCAGAGTTAACATAGCTGGAGCAGAACAGCAGGCATTAATAGATAATGCCGTTACTCGAGCTCTTGACAGAGAGTATAATGAATCAAGTGGTACACGCACCAAGACCCAGTCTGTACCTCATACAAAACCACCTTACCAAACGCATGTATCTCATAAGGACGATTCTCATCACTCATCGAATCAGAGGAGTGTTCCGCTTGGATAGGTTGTGCTTAATCAAGAGCCACGTGTTAAAACCTATTCATATAAATATTTTGTCTCCTGCAAGCCCAGAGACTTCACAGGAGAAAAGGGAGCCATCGATTTCATGACGTGGCTCGATGAGATGGACACCGTTGTTGATATTAGTGGATGTGCAGCGCAAGACATTGTGAAGTTTGTTTCACAATCTTTTAAAGGAGAAGCTCTAGCTTGGTGGAGGTCACTAATCCAAGCTACAGGGAAGATCCCGTTGTACAACTTGACTTGGGATCAGTTTGTTGCTCTTTTCAAAGAAAATTTATGTCCTCAACATGAAATTGAGAAAATTGAGACTGATTTCTTAACATTGGTCATGAAGAACTTAGATTGTCAGGCATATCTTACAAGTTTCAATACCATGTCTCAATTAGTTCCTTACTTGATCACACCGGAACCGAAGCGTATAGCTCGTTTTATTGGGGGTCTAGCCCCAGAAATCAAGGCAAGTGTGAAAGCATCAAGACCTACTGCGTTCAGGTCAGCGGCAGATCTGTCACTATCTCTCACACTTGATGTGGTCAGAAATAAGGCTGCCAAAGCTTCTGATGATGGAAAGCGTAAAAGGGAGGATGAAAATTCTCATCGCTCCGATAATAAGAAAAAGGGGAAATCTGATCATAAGAAGAGTTCCGGATTTAAGAAGGACAACCAGCAGTCGGGTGAAAAGACCAGGTGCAAAACCTGTAGGAAATACCGTCTCGGGAAATGCAGATTTGAATCTCAGGCTCTACCTTGTGGGATCTGCAAGTTTAACGAACATAAAACCTTGGATTGCAAGAAGTTGAAAGATGCAACCTGTTATGGTTGCAACAAGAAGGGGCATATCAAGACTAATTGCCCTAAGAATCAAAAGAAGCCTGAAAAGGCCAAGAAAACAAACGCGTGAGTCTTCCAGATGAACACCCAGGAGGCAGTACAGAATGATAACATCATAACAGGTACCTTTCCTTATCAATGATGTTTATACGGGAATTTGTTTGATTATGGCGCAGAAAAGTCTATTGTGGACAATAAATATTGTAAGCTATTGTATCCGCCTGTTAGGACTTTAGACGTATAACGCGAGGTAGAATTGGCCGATGATACTTTAGAGACTGCTTCAACAATCTTAGATGGATGCTTTATGTCCATTAGGAATCACTCTTCTCAAATATCCTTATGTCGAGCTTTCAAGCCATCCAAAATCATCAATATGTTAAAGACAGATGTGACATCTTGATCCCCTGTCAAAAAGGTAATGGACTAGGTCCAAACCTTAAAATGCCATTGATGGTCTTTTTATGGCCTAGGCTAAATATAATTGATATATATTTAAATAGCATTCATTAGGAATGTTTGTACTGTATTAGCCTGTATGGTTTAATGATACCATGGTTAGTATATGCTAGGTCATCAGGATGATGAATAGCTGTTGTAGTGCAACTAAGTAATTGTTTTATTTGGTGTTAGGGACTAAGTCTCGAGTATGATAAACTCGGATAAGACAACCGTCGATCGCGTCATTAATGATGCTACGCATGCTAATGATGCTACAATTGTGAACCTCAAAATTGACAAAGATGTTCTCCAAGCTATGATTGACGCAACTGTTGGAAAAGCTGTGAGAAAGGTCATGAAAAAGTTCAAGGAGCCCAATGCTACTTGCTCCAAATCCCATTTAAGACTACACTCCCTTACTCACGAGAAGGATCTTGTTCATGCCTCGGATGCAAAGAATGAACTAAAAAGGAAAAGGGAGGAAGATAACTCCCAGACTTCTAAGAAAAAGGGTAAGCTTGAGTTCAATAAGAACAAACAAAAGTCCAACAAGAAACCTGTATGCAAGACCTGCAAGAAGCACCATCTAGGAAAGTGCAGGTTCGAATCAAAATCCCAATCGCAGCCTAGGGCTTGTGGGATCAGCAAATCAAGAAAGCATAAAATGTTGGATTGCAAGGACATAAAGAATGCAGTCTATTTCGGTTGTGGTGAGAAAGGCCACATCAAGACCACATGGCCTACATCTGTCAAGGGAGGTACGGCTAAGGATAGAAAGCCTAAGAATGAAAGCATTTAAACTCTCCTGATGGATGCCAGAGGTAGTTCATATCAATAATGACATCAGGTACACCCCTTATCATTCATCAGTAATATAAATGCTAAGAGTTCTGTTTTGATTCGGGTACCAATAAATCCTTCATAAATTGTAAGTATAGAAAACTTTTAAAATCTTCCATAAGAACCCCAGAGATTAAGTGTAAGGTAAAACTTACAGACGGAAAACATAGGAACCATTTCTTCTGTTCCTGTCGGAAATCTTCATTCGTAAAATGCTAGAGTACTCTCTCCAGATGGAGTACGTCAGTATATGTTAGTTTGTTATCTCATTGATTTCTATCAACTGCGAATACCAGAGTGTATGATAAAAGCGCCATATGAGGATTGGTGTATCTTAATATGTTCCATAGATTGCTTCCATGCCTGATCAGTATGGAGGTTTAATACATGGAACCACTGAGATATTCCAATGGTCATATGGTACTAAAGACAGCTAATGGTATTCAAAGAAGATATCCTGAAGAGAAATGTCCAAGTAAGTGTCTCTGATTAAGAAATCCGTGGACTCGTAAAGTAAATGTGTCACTTATCTGACACAGGCAATGATAGATGAACTGGAGCCTGAGATTTGGAAAATCTCTGTAATCTCCTTGTGTCTTGACTATTTTCTTCAAAGAAGTACCCCGTTTACCTCCGAAGACAAGTAGAGTTAAGATTAACATCCCGCTTAGGGCTGCAGTATTGTGAAATCTCCGTGTTGATTAGTACCACCAATTATGGAATAATCAAAACCCTGATTAAGTGAGTTTTAAGATAAAGGTTCATAAAGCCTAATTCAATATTCGGAGAGTTCGATATAATTAATTAAGAAAGACGGTTCATTTTGCTTATGCATTGATTACCGCAACCAAATTTAGGCAACAATTAAGAATCGCCATCAGCTGCCCAGGATCGTTGATTTGTTCGACTAACTGTAAGGATTAGCTATTCCTTAAGATTAATTTTAAGAAATGGTTGGAATAACCATCTCACCTTAAATAAGCTTTTCTATAATAGTTGATATATAAGTATCAAGGCTGCTCCTTTGGAAACCTTGTATTGATGAGATGTTAAACATCTGTTGTTGGATAGAAGATGGTAAGTTTGAATTATCAGGATCTGAAAGTTACCTGGAAAACGACGGATAAGATCATATAAATTTATGATCGTCTGGAGGCTACTAGTAATCGGCGGAAATTCAATAATAAATGAACGTCGCAAACCTCTTAAGTTCTTGATAAGGAATAAGATTCAACAGAAGGTATCACCCTTGAAAGGTGTGCTGAATTTCTAATTTATCAGGCTAGTTAAGCTCTGGATATATAGAATCAATTGAGGAAATCGAATATATCAAGATCAAGTAGCTTATAAGCTAAAACCTATTTAAGGAGCTTGGTGGAGCTCGCAATGTGTTCCACACTTGTGATTTAAAGATATGGCTAGACAATAGGTCAAGAGCATTGTCACATAATGATAGGCGGATTAATAAAAACTTATAGTTTGTGGTGAATAAGCATCGATTGAGGATTGACAAGATTAGAAGCTCCAAAAGGATACATGTACCAATTATAAAGGACATATTGGGTGCCTGGAGAGGCCCCAGATATGCTATGGAAGATTAAGTCCATTATAAGACAGAAAGTACTTCCACCGTTTGAGCAAATATCGAGGTCGAGATTTCTTTTAAGGGGGTGAGGATGTAACACCTCCTAAAATCACGTCCAATGATACGTTGACACGTGTACAAAACCCTAATAAGGTCAATCGTTGACTATGAAGGACTAATTTTGTGAAAAATAAAAAAACTTTGATTATGGAAGGACTGGAAGTGTTAACATACTTAACATAAGCCTCTGAATAACGTTACTTGGTAATCATATTCACAAATGAGCCACTTGTTGATCGAGTGTAGCCATTTGCGTAATTAATTGAAAGTTTGCGCGATGAAGGGTTAAAAGCATCAACATGTTAATTCTTACCTATGAGTGACCTTTTAAACAAACCGAGAGCTTCATGACATTTTATTATACTCTCGGGAATGCCAATTATTGACCGTCTAAGGTTTTTATGCCTTTAAGTGACGATACGCACAACTTTGCAAGTTTAAGGGGGTAAAAGTGTCAATATGTTTAATTATACCTCTGAATGACCTTTTTACGAACCTGAAGCATCGTGATGTTCAATAATACTCTCAAGAATTCCTAATATGGGTTAGATAAGGCTTCGATGCTATTAAACGATGGTATGCGCAAGTTTGTGCATTAGAGGGACTAATTGCGTCAAACTGCAAAAGTCTGCCGATTCATATGGTATCGAACCTTCCTGAATATCATGATAAGTTTAACATGCCCTAAATATCCTTTACATATCCTAGAAATAGGCTTAGAGGTGTTTGGTGCGCAAAAATAAACTTATTTGATCAACAGGGACTAAAAGCGTCAAAAAGTGCATAAGTTTGCATTTTCGCACATATCTTACGTTCTGAATATATCCGGACATCAAAAAATTTATGTAATCATTAAAATATTTTGTTTTAGTGATTGGCATGATAAAATTCCATTCGTCGTGTAATTTGGATCGTTTTTCGCATCCGTTCGTGTTTCATCGTAAACAACCAAACAATGCAACCATACGGCCAAACGAACCGACATCTGAGATGTTTTTGAGCATTTTTCATGTTCCCTATACTTTAATTTCATTTTAGAGCCTTGAAATGGGGTTAACGGGGTTTAAACGCATCAAAAATGGCTCAAAGGTGTTGCAGGGACCAAACATGACATTTTAACAAAGTTTCTGGTCCCTGGTAGGTGGTGGCGCTGCGCCACCACTATAGGGTTTTGCCGTGGCACGACGCCACGGCCTCATCTGGGCAGAAACTTCATTTTTGCACCCAGGTTGTATTTCAGGGGCCTAAGTGTAACTTTTCTCAATACCGTGTGATGGTTTTGGACACCCCTAGTATTCCAAAACCATGTGCCTTATGTGTAAGGTCCAGATCGAAGCTCAATTATCGAGGAACGATCCAAACGGTTCTTGAAATCCTATAAATACCCACTAGTTTTGCTCTCATTTCTCACACTTGATCTAAATTGCTCTAAGTTGAAGCTTTATGCTTCATACCTGAGTATTCTAGATCAATATCATCCTTGCTTGGACCCCTTGTAAGTGCCCTCTTATGGCTAGTTATTTTTATTTGGCTTAAAAGCCGAAAAGTCAAGCGTTTGCGATAAACGCTTTGACTTTTAAACGGTCGAGTCATTGTTCGCAACGAACATGGCTACGTGATCGTAATTTGGTAGGTATTAAACCCTCAAAAAAGGCACCTCCTAATTACCACGTTCTCTTAGTTAGTTGTCGGGTCAAAGTAATTAAAATAAAAGTCAAATGAGTCGGTTTTTAGATAAAAATCATAACTAATGATGTAAAGGCAATAAAATCAGTTTTGTTACTTTAATAACTTGGTAAATATTAATTGAACATGTCTAGGCATGTTCAACCTGACAATTATGAGTTTCGGATCGGTTCGGAACCGAAAGTCGCAAAAGTAGACCTTTGCTTTGACTTTCAGTTCTGACACGATTTAGCTTGTTTTAGATATTCCTTAAGGTTCCTTTAGGACCATATTATATGTTAGTAAAACCCTCTGAGGTTATACTACATGGTTCCTTATTAATCCGATTCATTTGCATGTTTCCGTTAAATGCTTAAATGTTGACCATAATGCCCTTTTGATATTAAAACGAGATTTTTGAAAATGTGAGAGGAAAAAAACCTTTATTAATGATATTTAAGTATGTCCTAAAAGTTTGACATCAGTTTATGGTCTAAAATGAGAGTTATGCTCAATATCGTAAATGAAGGCCTTTTTATTAATTAAACGACATATTTGATATAAATCCTATTTAAACTCAAATTTTGACATCAAATCTTTTACCTATTGATGTAATATAATATTTTGGGATTTTTGGAAATTTTTATTAAATTTTAAAATGATCATAACATAGAGTTCTCGCATAGGCTCGGTAATTGACAATAACGCCCTTTTGCTAATAAAATGAGTTTTATACATCCTTTACATGTCAAACCTTTTTCTACTAATTTTATATATTAAATAAGTTATTTTAAACACTAAAGGCTGATCAAAATCTCAGATTTCCTTAATCAACCCGAATATCGTCAAATACCGACTTTTATGCAATTTAGGCGCATAGTATGGTTTAAAACCATATTTAGCACCTAATACTTGTTACCTACTGATTTTATGAATAAATTTTTATACTTAAACAGTAATTAAAAGTTTAGAACTCAGATTTCCAAAATTGGCCCTTTTAACATATGTGAAATGACCAAAATGCCCATACGGTGCATAGTTTGGCCATAAATGATAAATTTCACGTGTATATGATATCTTACTGATATAACTTATTAAAATAAATATTTCTACTGATTATTTTAGACCAGAACCTCAGGTTGCTATTTAACCTCTTTTATAAACTATAAAATGACCAAAATACCCCTACGGGGCTTAAATTGATTTTAAATTCGTTTTGGGCATAATGGAAAATATCCTACTGATATCACAACATATTTAAGGCATATTAACTTGTGAAACATGTTCATGACTCATTTGGTTACCCGTTATGCATCTTACGCGTTCGGTGTGGTTTATGTAACTAGTTTACATGAATTAACCGAAACATGTCAAACCTTATCATTTTCACTTCAAAATTCATAATGTGTTTAGTTTACATTTTAGCTCAGGTAAATAGTTTTAACTTATTTTCCCTATACGGGCTTGGAATACGGTATTATAATAATACCGCTTGGTCGGGTATTGAATGTTTAATCGATTAGTGGTTAAATTATTGAGGTAACCCGTTTTAATCTGTCTTGTTTGAAACAAAGCCTTTGGGGATTAATGACCATGTCCCGGATATCCTTGGCATCATTTATTAAGAAATGACCACGTCTTAAGCACAAGGTGTAGGCATACACCTGATAGTTGCGTAGGAAAAACGGTATCTCACTCTCTTGTGGGCCTATACTTGTGGTGTGTCTGTTAATCTTGACTCGGTTTCTATATCGGGCCCTGAATGTATAACGAACATATAAATTTGTATACAAGATTATTTTTATATAATTGTCCCAAGTTATAAAAGGATATTTGTGCCTTGGGCATTTAAATCAATTTTCATAAATGTTTTCAAAAGAGTCAGTTAATTGTATTTACCAGTGTAAACTGGCGTATTTTCCAAAAAGATTAAGTGACAGGTATTGTACGTAATTGGCTGGGAGCTCAGGGCGTTAATAAGGAATCTTGCAAGTTCTAAACGTCTAAAGTCTGTTGAACAGTGTTTATTTTTCTGTTTTAAGATCCGCCTGTGGATCCATATACAACCGTTGTGTAATACTTTATTATACTTTTGAATCGGTTTGTATTATTATTACTTTAGACTTCCGCTGTGCATTGAACTGTGATTATTTGACTATGATGATATCAACTACATCACGATACTCCCACCGATAATACGTGGAAATATCGGGGTGTGACAAAGTCATTTTAAACGCTCGTAATGCAAAAATCCGACCAAATATATGTAGTTTTTTGGTAGGGTTTATTTTTATTTTCAAGTAGGTTGTTTTTTAAGTAAGTTTGTAGTTTTTTTTTTATTTTTTTAAGTAGTTTGTAATCTTTTATTTATTTTATTGAAATTATGTTTTTTTAAATACAATAATAAAAAATAATAATTAGATAATGATGATGAAAATTAAAGGGAGAAACTTTAAAGCGCTTTGTCTTCCATTATTAATCAAAACATGACTGCACAATGCATATGTATTTACATATCTAATATCCATTGGGACTACCACTAAATAGTAATAACATACAACCTAAATTCTATGAAAGTGGCGGAACTAACCCGTTAAATCAGGGGTATTCTAATTTTTTTTACTGTGCAATCATAGAATATTAATAAAAACAACAATAACGAAGGTCGAAGAATGCAGCATCTGAGTCTGAGCGAGAGGCCAGAGCGACGTTTGGTTTTCTTCCAGGTTGCCGCCATATATAGTTGTGTTTTTTTTGGGCTAATCTAATCAATTGGGTCAGTGTTTCAATAGAGCTCCCTTAATTTATAAGTTTGAGTTGGTTAGACCACACTGTGTGGAAGGGTTTGAAGATGGGGCATTATGCGACACGTGGACCACGCGTCAGAAGGGGGCGTGGTGTTAAAACGGACTGTGTGGCCTGGGGCGTGTAAACGTGGCTTTTTTCAACATGTGTAACACACCTTTTGTATTATTTTATAATTAAATTATATAAAATGTATTAGAAACTTATAAAAATATTACTAGTAAGTAAACAAATACATAACACTAAAAAACCATTACATAAATTTTAAAAACATCACATAAAATAAAAATACGAAACTAAAAAACAGATAATTTAAATAAAAAATCTAATGATTTCCCACGCCGAGCGGAGCTTGAATTCACGGTGATGCACGTGCCTAAAGCTGATGAGAGCCACTTGGATGATCTCGTCCTCCCCGAGATCACCACCCTTGAGTTTCCACGGTGGTGTGGATCATCTCAAATCTTTCGCAATCGAGACGGATTGTCCTAAAACGATACGAGAGGGAGTCGACGGTTTGGTTGTTCTCATCCGTATAGGCTTGAAAGTGTTATCGGGTTGTCCTCCAAAAAGGACCGCTCGAGCGCCTATCCGACGTGTGGTGGCTCAAAGCTTCGACGCACGACTCGCAAAGTGCAATCTTCTTCTGTCCACGCAACGGCTCTCATCCTTGGTTTTTTTTTTTGTGAAGTGGAACAGCGTTGAGAGTTTGTATAAATTTAGGTGAAGTGGTGGAGTTTGTAATTTAAAAATGAAGAAGTGGGTTGTATTTATAGTGTAAAATTAGAATTTTTTAAAAATGTAAGTTTTTTTAAAATTTTAAAAGTTAACCGTTGGGGTTAAATGACTAACATCGACATCCATTAACCACGTGCCACGTCGATGCCAAAAACTCTTCCACGACAATGGAGATTCCCCCGCCTAATCAATAACGCCGTGGACGGGATAGTGTGAACGACGTTGAGCAGCAACAACGTCTTTTTTGAACGTCCACACCGTGTGGTCTTAGGGGTATCCTTGTATTAATTTTGGGGTATTCTTTGTATAAAATCGAAAAAAAAAATGCACTACGAATATGGACTTGAGCCGTAGCCCGTCTGAATATGGACTTGAGCCGTAGCACTACGCCTAAATTTATATTGGTTCCGCCCTTGTTCTATGATGATTAATATTTATTACATGTCTTATATAATGCTAAACGTTAGTTTCAATTCGATGTTTAGAAGTAAAAAACAATTACAATATTTTGATTCCTGAAGCGTAGCTCAAAATATGTTGAGTTTTTTATTTCTCGTTCCTTCATCAACATTCTTCTTTTGCATTTTTTTTTAAATTCTTCATTATCGTGGTCTTCTTCTTTCTTTTTTTCTTTACAGCAACACTAATTTGCAAACCTTTGTTTTTTGTTGTTTCGATTGTTATAATTTAAGGTCGATATTTGATACGTACACTACTGGAAAATATACCTATTTTGACACGCGAACAATGACACACACTCATTTTATGACATTCGAAAGCGTGTCTCAAGAAAAAAATGTCATGATTTACGAAATTCAATAAATTTATGACACTATTCTTTGTGTGTCATCTTTTTAATGTCATAATAAAATACAAGATCTATCTTGACACACGAACAATAACACACACTAATTTTATGACATTTGAAAACGTATGTTAAGAAAAAAATGTCATGGTTTACAAAATTCAATAAATCTATGACATTCTTTTTTGTGTGTCATCTTTTTAGCGTCATAAAAAACAACACTATCTAAATGTGTATGTCAAGTTTTCTGACACTCTTTTTTGTGTCATCTCTTTAGCATGTCATGTTATATTTTCTGAACTATGTTACAGCTCGTATATTACACGGTTTAAATTAATAAAAATCAAATAGTTAATAAGAAAGATTTAGCAATCACAAAACGATATTTTTGAAATGCTTTTTATCGGAACAAAATTTTGACTCATGTCTCACCAGGGAAAAAAAAACCTTTAAAAGAGGGTAAAGATGGCATAGATGGGTAAAATGTAATTATACATGTAATTTCTTGTAATTGTGGGACTTTTGGGTGTGTTTTTCTATTTCCCTTTTTGTTCAAATTTTTTTATTTGAGACAGAACTAATAATTAGAGGGAAGTAGACAGTTGATACTTCTTTTTAGGGAAAAATATTAATTTTTTAGTGTAACTTATCGTGGATAGAATTCTAATTTTTGGTGAAGAGAGGGAAAAGTTTGAATCGAGTCCAGCCCAAACATGATCTATCATAAGCAAAATGTACTCAAACTTGGGTTTTTTCTTGGCTCGTTTACACCCCTAGGGTCTATTTGGTATGGGGTAATGGAATGGGTGAGGGAATGAAATTCACGATGTAATAAAATGGACAAAGGAATGAAATGAATCATTACCATTCCATGGTCTTGTTTGGTTACCATGTGTGAATGAAATGAATCATTACCTTGTGTTGTTTGGTAGGCAACAAAAGATGAAGGAATAAAATCAGCAATGGGTGGCGGCGGCAGTGGTGGGGTGTCGGCGGTGGGTGGTGGATGGTGGTGGCATGGGCGGCGGTGGCGGTGGTCGGCAGTGGCCGGTGGTAGCCGTGGTCGGCGGTGGTGGAGGGTGACGGCGGTGGTGGGTGGCGGTGGTCAGGCGATGATGGTGGCAAGGCGTCGACAAGTGGAGATGGTTAGCGTAGGCGGCGGCAATGGGTATCGGTGGTCGGTGGTGGTGGCAGGCGGTGGTCGATGGTGGAGGGTGACGAAGGCGGTGGGTGGCGGTGGCTGGTGGAGGTGACACGGGGTGGCGGTTGTTGGTGGCAGGTGTTGACGGTGGTTGCGGTGGTCGGTGTTGACGCCGGTGGTCGGTGGAGGAAGGTGACGGCGAGGGTTTTTGGCAGCGACACGGGGTGGCGGTTGTCGGCGACGGGTGTTGGCAACAACGTTGGGTGGTGGTGGTGGTAGTGTTGGGCGAGATGTTGATGAAGAAGGGTGAGAGGGAATGGAATGGAAAAAAAAAACAGGGGTGGTGGATGAAATGAATTTGAGGGAATGAAATGCCTTAGACTGGAGGGTGTGGGATGGAGCATCTAGGGGTTTTACCAGGATATTTCATCGCCACATAGGATCCATGTGACATTTCTACAGCTACATGAATTAAAAGATAAACATTATTCTGAATCCTCATGAAGCAGTTGCACTTGTATGTAACATCTATTATTCTAGCTCCCTAATATATTTAATAAATAACCACTTTAAGTATAACTTTTTTTTTGATATTACTAATCAGGTTGGCCTTAGTGGTAGCGGGAAAAACACAATTATATAGGATGAGCATTTGGTACCAGGTACCAGTACCGAACCGGGATATTCAGTACCGGTATCAATTTTTTTCGTATTTTGGTACCGGTACCGGTTTGGTACCGAACGGGTACCATGCTTATCCCTAATTCTGTATCTTCTGCTTTGTCTATATGAACCAACAAGTGGCCAGGTAACCCTTCTTTCCTAAAATGATGGTGAATTTCTAGTAGAGGTGACAGGTTAGGTAGGTTGACCCTCAAATATTCTTTGTCCTTCTTTTTGACCTTTTTATTACTTAAAGATATTTTGTCATTTCGTGTTTATAAATTGGCAGATTGCATTTGTATTGAGTTTCAGAAGTATTTATTCATAAGTTTGAAGAAAGCCATTGAGATGCCAATGTCCTCGCCTACGCCTTGCGTCTTTGACAACATAGCTTCTAATCAAGAGCGTTTTCATCATTACAAGGTAGAATACTTATGGTTCTTGAATGTATTTTCTTTTCGATGTATATTGTATTTGACGTTTTCTTATGTTTCTGATAGTATAGGACTTTTGGATGTTGGATTTGAAAACAAATCAATGGGAACAATAGAATTATAAAGGATGTCCTAGTCGACGTTCTGGTCATCCGATGGTATGTTATAAGTTATTTGGGTTTTTTAATGTGTTTGCAGTTTCTTTTTTCTAGTGTGTAAACCTAAATTTATGGTTTATTTGTAGGTTTTGTATAAGCACAAGCTTGTTATTTTTGGTGGGTTCTAACTTCTATGATACTTTTCGAGAAGTGAGGTTATTCTGTTTTTTTCAAATAAAGTTTGCGTTTTGATAAGTTGCCCATCCCTAGCACTAGCCTACATATTGAATACTAAGTTTGCACCTACGCTATAAGATTTGATCCTTTTATTACTTTATTTTCTTTTGCAGATACTTCAATTCTCTTTAATTTGGATACTTTTAAGGTAAAGTAGTGAACAAATGCGCAATTTATTCATGCTTGTGAATCAATAACTAAAACAAGCTCATCGTCTAGCTTCAGTGGCAAGAGATAAAACCGGCACCTGGATGCTTATAATGGCCAAGTGCTCGGAGTGGATTCCAACTCTTTGTTTACCAAGAAGATGTGAGTTAAATATATTTTACACATATGAAATTTCTTGTTTTTATTACAATTTCATTTTGATTATAGGTTTATTTATATGGTGGTTATTCCAAAGAGATATAGAAAAGGATCGTTCATTAAGACATGCGAGCGCTTGACCCTAAGACTTGAGTTTGTATCAAGGTATTTCATGTTTCTTTTAACATGAATATTTATTTACTTATTATTTATTACACTCCTTTAAGATTTCTTCAACATGTAGTTTTAGTTAAAGAAAGGCGGGATGCCACCTGGACCTCGTGCTGGTTTCTCAATGTGTGTACATAGAACCAGGCCGTGCTCTTTAGGGGAGTTGTTGACGTGGAGGTTGAAGGCTTAGTCTTCTTTTGTAAAGAGTAGAGGAATACTTGGCTATAGATATGGTGATATTTGCGAAGAATGATCGAGTTATGCGGCAAATGTTATTTCTTAGTGATAACTGGTGTCAACAAATGTATTGATAAACAATATTTTTGTAAACATTAAAATATTTGTAGTATAATTGATAAATGACTATGCAATGGGTTTTTGGTGTCTATGTGTATATATATATTTATATGTTTTATTAAGAAATGGATTTATTGATTTGATTATTATTTATTTATCTAGGGTAAATTAGTAATTCCACAATTTTTCAAAACAATTAAAAGCATGACACGCATAAATGAACGTCGTAAATGCGTGTCATAAATGTGTGTCATAAAAGCATGTCATAAATGTGTGTCATAAAAACATGACACACAAATGTATGTCATTTTAATTTTATGGCTTCTCAATCAACGACTCACTTTTGCGTGTCATAATTACCGTTTATGACGCGCAATGTGCGTCAAGAAATGTGTATTTTGTAGTAGTGGTAAAAACTTAAAGCACAAATGATTTGATTTTCAAATCATTAGATGCTCTGATAACATATTAAAAGTTATATAAAACTACATTACTAAGCTATACACAATAACAGAAAGAAAACACAATTTCTTTTGATCATTGTATATAGCTTAGATTAATAGAAAGAAAAAAACAATTACTTTTGATCATTGTATATAAATTAAGAACAATAATAAAAATGGAAAATGAAGATGATGAGTCTAAGACAATCTAATATCTTTTAACTTTAAAGGTATCTCATAGAAGGATATACATGCTCAACTACTAAACCAAATTCTATATTACCTGTGAGAACGTTCTTGTTATGTTATATAACATTTAACAACTTTATCAATAGCCCTACTACTTCTGGTGTGTTCATTAGAAATTAAAAAACATAGGATTTGAAACAATTGTTGAAACTAGATGGGAATACAAAAACTATAATGGTTGGACTTGTACATACAATGAAGGGAATTATAAAAACGCATTGAGCTTTTTAGAATTTCTTCGAATGAAAACTTTAAAATCCTATACGATATGACATAGAATATGAAATGTGGTTACTTTAATGAGCTTACAAGTTTAGATTACGAACTTTTCGTATATCAAATATGGTTTTATTTATTAGCAATTAAAAAACAATTCTTTCGAGACGAGACATAAACTTAAAATATCATCAAGTAGGTTTAAATAATCTTTTTATACTATCTAGTTTTAATATCATCAAGTAGGTTAAAATAATCTTTTTTTACTATCTAGGTCACTACACTAAAGTTTCTAGTTAAATTATTCACTAAACTTAGACTAGTTTGGGCCACTAAGATGTCATCGACTTTTTAAACTTTCTACTTCAATCGAGTCAATAAACTTAGTGACATGTATATATAATTATATACTTTATAATGGTTGTCAATCAAGTCACTAAACTAATTGCTTGTCAATCATGTCACTAATTCCTTGTTAATCATGTCACTAAACATAGATTTATTGTATATGTGTATCTTGAACATGTAACCGATGATCATACAAGCGGTTCAAAACAATCATGTGGATCTCAAATCAGTTTAACAATTTTTGTTCGGTTTTAGTTTGGTTTCTTCAATACCACATCTTCCCTTTTCTTATTTTCGATTTTGGTTTTGTTTGAGCGTCCTAATTATTTTCAATCTTATTCTTGTTTGAGTGTCCTAATGAGGGATATTAAGATATGAGAGTTAATAATGGGTTGTTTCCTTGTGTAAAAAGGCACTCCTCTATTTTAAAGTTTCAATAATAATATATTATTGTTTATAAAAAAATACATGTTAATATATACATATAAGTATTAAACTAGCAAAAGTCAAACGAAAATAAACAAAAGAAGCATAATCAAATTTGGCTAACACTACATGATAACCAAGGAATCGCAAAACAGATTTCACAATCATTGATGTACAACAACCCAATATGACCTCACTAGTCGTTTACCCGCGCGATGCGGCGGGAAACATATCACTTACGTTGGTGAGTTTAGGGCTATGTACGGGGAGGTTCGGTTTTGTGCCATAACCAAAACCAAATTCGCGATGCAAAGGAAAACACAACACTTGTTAGTAATCTTAAGGGTGTGCATGAGAAGGTTCAGTTCAGTTGGGTCATAACTAAAATCTAAATTTTCGATTAATGTACTTCAAAACCGGTCATGAAGATTTAAAGAGTTTTAAAAGAATGTAAATAAACGGAACTGCGCCAAGCCGACAAAAGCACAATCATAAGGTCAAAACTAATCATACCAATCCGCCTGTAATTTTTTATCTTAAAATACAGATAGCGAACTAATCCAAGACACACAATTAGGTCAATAATGGTTAATTAAGACTTGACTTTTATGACCAACTCTTAACTTATGGAAGTTTATAGTATTTTAATTATAAAATTAAGCAAACAGTCCATAAAGGTGGTCTATTCAAGTAGTTTATGGTCTATTAGTATGGTTTATTTTGGTTCTATTAAAGTTTTGGTTGTTGAAATTTTCGAAATTGATGGTCTAGTAGCAAGACAAGTTTTTAAAACACCTAAATATGAGGTGTTAGGTTCAAGTCTCACTACAAGATGAAAAAAAATTCGCCATAAAAAAAAAGAAAAATTACAGTTATGAACCCTATTTCAAAAAAACTATATTGACATTATTAACGTATATAATATATACCACAAAAAAAGCTTCATAGGGTGTGGCCGACCCCATCCCTTTTCACCAAGTCCCCCTACTGCCAATCTGATTGGTTGAGTTTTTGTTTTTCTTATTGCAAAACCATAGCTAGTGGTTAAGCCCAAAATTAATTTTGTCACATCAGCCGAACCAACAACCCTTGAACTGGCTACATAACATGCCCAAATTCTTAAAACAAGGTATTTGTACAATAATAAACTGTCCAACTAAACAAAGATTCATGCCACAGTTTGCATCTGATCAATAACTTACAAATAGGATGCCTCTCAAAAAGAAGTTGCACACAACATCATGTGCCTCTCAAAGAGAAGTTGCACACAATATCATGTGCTTGCTAATCTGGTCCTATACATACACACAGACACAGTTAACAAAATTGCAATCCCATATGCGTAGAAACATAACTATAATATTATTATTATCATTATAATTCCTGTTTTTATTATTTTTATTTTTTTTAAACTAATCTACTATTATTTATGCGGCCTACCAAGGTCTAGTCAATGTTCTTCGTAAGCATAGTCTTTTGTTTCCCCATGGCAGTTTCATCTTCTTCACTACCTGCAAAATAAGAAACTGAGTTATTAGTTGACTTTTTGGAGTCAAAGATTTGTATAAGCATTCTAGCTTTTAGCGAGCCGGTCTTAAGTGAGCTTTTAGTGGGTATGGTATAAGGTGATACCATACCAATTACCGAAAACCATATCATACATTTTTATTCACATCACAACCGAATATATTAATATATTATATGATCCTAAAAAATATAATAAAAGTTTTTCAAATAGTTGTTAAAAACATGAAATTATGAGTTTGAGAATCCCAATGGTAATTTGTTAAAAACCCACTTACCCGACATGTAACAAGTAATTGGGTACCTGACGAATATGGGACCATGTATGGATACGGTTTTACAATCATAATCCAGACTGGAATTATCAAACCCCGTCCCATACTCGCCTTACTGTGAAATAAATTTGTTTTCAACATAACCAGATAACTTCTTAAAATACCTACTAAATACTAATAACTTGTAACATGACTTTAAATTGATATGGAGGTTATTATGTGAATACATACCTGATTATTCTGCCTCTCCATGATCTCTTCCTGCAGTGACACAACAAGTCAACAACAAACATTCAAACAGTTCATGAACATGATAATGATGATTAAAGTTACAGTTACATGCCTGTTTTTTAAGCAATTCGTGGTTGATATCTTTAAGTTTTGCAACTTCAGCTTCCAATTCAAAAGATACCTAGCGAGAATCGACCATTCATTTTACGCGCCTTTTTTGCGCCTCAGGCCGTTTTGTTCAAAAAACCCATTTTTGCGCCTAGGCTGCCACCAGGCGCTATAGGTGCCACCAAGCCGTTTTTTTCAAAAAAACCCGTTTTTTTTTTCAATTTCTTTGTTCATACAATCAAATCAAATCAAATCCAGTCCCCAAACCCCCATACTTTCTAAATTCAAGGTTTCTTTCTATCTAATGTGTATGCATACTGAAGAAGATCAAATTTATTTGCTCAATTATTAATGTTCAAGTTGGCCTTGAATAATCCAACAACTAACATTATACACACAGATTTACAACAAAAATCATAACACTTACAGAATCTCCAATTTACCCTCACTCAGCAACAATTAAAAATCATAAATCAAAACATATATATTATTTTAAACCTAGCTAACAACATCAAAAATCAAGCATATAATCACCTTTCACCAACAGAAAAGGGCTTAGATCTCTTCAACTTTTGAAGCTAAAGAAAGACAAGCCGCATCAACCAGTGCCCAGATAGTAAACTGTCTAAAGCCCCTGCCCAATGCCCAGATAGTAAACTGTCCCCCAAAACAAGCAGCCCACGACCGAATAGCAATCGTTCAATTGCTGGTGTACTGCCGTAAAACAGGATCAAGATACTCGTGATAATCACCTCTTGAAATAGACCACTTGACAATCGTTCAATTGCTGGTGTACTGCCGTAAAACATATCCACTTAACTTAAACCATTCATTTTCATATGGAAGAGACAAAGTAGGTAAAAGGTGTGTGAGTTATCTGAAAACAGGATCAAGATACTCTCCAGTTCAGTTAACCCTCTTGCTTTATCGTGCAAATATTCCAAGCCTTTTGCTGCACCGGCAGCAATTTTCATTCTTGTGTTCCAATCAAGTTGTTGTTTATCAGGTGGTAGATCTGGATGTAAAAACAGATTAATAATCAATAAAACTTTGATAATTAGGTTCTTTGTATAATTATATGAGAAATACTATAGATAAAAAGATTCTGATGTTAATAAAGCATAAATATCCATATGAATTGGGAATTTTTAACAGACATTTTCCTACATGTCAATACAAACTACATTCTAATAAATGCCAGCAGATCTATGATCTGATTCAACTAACATATGTTAATTCTTGAAAATGTCAAAAAAAAAATTACTATATGAACGGGTCAACTCAACACAACCCGTTCCAAACATGCCATTATGACCTTTGTCCGACCCATTTTACCTTGACAAGCAATCGGTTATGCCCATCTAGCTCACGGACAATAACACTCTTGGACTTACGAATCCGGTCCAACTCTAATGGGCGAACGCGCTTCGATCTTTTAGTCCACCAGTCGCAACACCTTGCACTCCATTAAAAAATTCATTAAAGAAACATTTACAAATATCAATACAGGTATTAAGAAATCCCTCAAATTACCCAAATGTGCAAATCAAGCAAAGAAATCAATCAGGCAAAACTTTTAACAGATCATGATCGTCCAACCCCTCACCGAGTGGTTGTCTACGACTCAGATCAGGAGAATAGAATGATCGTCCCACGGGAGAGTACCTTCAAAAAATACAACCAATACTTAATCAGTAAATCACTATAACAACATATTCTTTGCATCCTGTAAAGTACAACCCATTTTAGCAGCCCAAACCTGGCTATCTTTAATCTGCAAATTAAACCAGCGCTGGGCCTTGAACCTTAGTTTCAGCCATTGCTAGGCCAACTGCCACCTGTGGACCGCAAACAAGCATAACCCCAACTGACCTGGGACTTCTACGAAGCTGAAACTGGCGGCCCAATACAGCAGCCATATGTCAATGCGATAGGATCCATTTTTCACTCTACAAAATCAACATATTAAACTCATTATCACCAGATATAAAACCGATTTCAGATAAAAACAAAAAGAAACCCTACGCTCTCTCACACATCAAACTTACGGATCTACAGGATACATCAATTAAATTCATTTTTTGTCAATAGAAACCCACATACATCAGATCTAAACAAAATTCACAAAAATCAGATCTATCAAACAATGTCTGTAGGATTCATTTCTCACTATAGAAAGTATATAAAGCATGACATGCTTCATTTCTTTTGTTATGAATCAGTTTCCTAGTTGATGAAAGAGGTACAATGAAGTCTGTGGTTGAATGATGAATCGTACATTAGTTCCCAGCTAAGTAACAACTTAATGAACATACCTTGGTCATAACATCAGCATTTGGATTCCAGCTATTGAAATCTCCAATAAGCGAAGCAGACTATAATTTTTTTTAATAAAAAGGATATCAGCTGATGTAGCAACTCAGAAAAAGAAATGTAGCCATGAGATTAACATGATTTTAACAAATTACGTTGTATTTCCCTGAATCATGTAGAATAAAAAATAATATAAATGAGACAATAACAAACCTAAGCTCCAGGTGCCCATTCCCTATAGGTGATACCTGTCACACTGCCAATAAACAGCAACATGAAAATTAATAAATAATCTTAAGATACCTAAACTACACCAGTACCATTTAAAATAAGGATATATTTACCTCACCAAAGCTAGCCCATTCTAGACCTTCACAAGAAGTCTCGATTGCAAGAGGAAGAGTAATAGCCTGTACAAAATCCTCTAAAGTTGTGTACTCAGCCAATGTTACAAACTGTTTAGGACATCAAAGATATGAGAGTCGATAAGACTACCGTCGTTGCCAAAAAAACACAAAATAATGTGACCGAATAACTTACCGGAGATATTTCATCGTCGATAGTGATGAAGATAAAGTTGTGTACTCAGCCAATGTTACAAACTGTTTATGACATCTAAGATATGAGATTCGATAAGACTTCCGTCTTTGTTGCAAAAAAAAAAACACAAAATAATGTGACCGAATAACTTACCGGAGATATTTCATCGTCGACAGTGAAGAAGATGGCTTCAGGAAAGCCAAGACTCGAAAAGTACTGCAAAACTTCTCATAGCTGATGCTACATGCCTTAACCTCAACATCTGATTCTCCAAACCCTACATAAACAAAAAACATCAACCAGTTTTCATCCTAACAACATTTTTATTTATTAAAACAGATGCTACACCAATTCACTTACCTGAGAGGATAATCCGGTAACTCCTCCGGCTTTTTGCCTTAAAATCCCCCACATCTTTTCTTATTTTACGTCAAAACCTTCACTTACATTACATTACAACAGATATCAAACCGAAAGTATGATAAATAGTTACTAAAAACAATAACCTAGATTTCAAAATTCAAACACATAAGAACGTCATTACAAAGCACTAAGAAGCAATTAATGACACAAACAAACGAATAATCAACACACACCTTTTCTTCTTTTACATCAAAACCTTCAAGTAAAACAAATACCAAAACGTAAATATGATTAGCAGTTCCTACAAACAATAACCTAGATTTCAAAGTCCAGATACATAAGAACACAATTACAAAGCACGAATAAGCAATTTTTAACACTAACAATGTGACCGAATAACTTACCGGAGACATTTCATCGTCGACAGTGATGAAGATCTAAAGTTGTGTACTCAGCCAATGTTACAAACTGTTTAGGACATCAAAGATATGAGAGTAGATAAGACTACCGTCGTTGTTGCAAAAAATAAAAATAAAAAATAAAAACACAAAATAATGTGACCGAATAACTTACTGGAGATATTTCATCATCTATAGTGATGAAGATGGCTTCAGGAAAGAGGAAGACTTGAAAAGTACAGCAAAATGATGTGGCTTAGATCTACCAGAAACCATGGCTACAAGGTGGGTGTGAAGCTGGCTAATTGCGCAGATCTGAAGAGGAATCATAGATCTAAAGAAGAAACAAACACAGATCTAAAGAGGAATCACGCAGTTCTTGAATCGCCAGAGAAGGAGAGAGTAGATGGGGGCGGATAAGAAATGAGAGACCCTGAAACCCTAATCTGGTATCCGTGTTTTTTTTTTCATTGTGTGAGTGAGGGTATAATAGGGATTGTAAATTATATTGTGCTTTAGAGGTTTGTACATCATGCATTAAGGGTGTTTTAAGGAAATTTTTATGACCTTAAGAAGTCCTTTGGATATGTATATATATATAGTATAGATATAGATAGATAAGTTTGAGAATACCATCAAAAACTTTTTGTGTCCAATATTTTGTAAGTATGTGACAAGTGTGTAGTACTATGATTCAAGAATGAAGAAATAGAAAGAACTTGGTCCATCATAAATAGAAGAAAGGATTGAAATTATTAACTGTAAATTGTTCTTCACAGACATGGTGTGATAGTAAAGAGATTTCCTTTTATCTAAGAGGTAAATGGTTCAATCCTACAAAGCATAGGTAAGAATACTTAAGTAGGTTAGTTTATCGTTAAAAAAGATGTAAATACTGTGAAGATTTTGAATAATTGTATATTAATTAGATTGCTTAGCTTTAGGAATGTGGTTTCCTGATTTGTAGCTTGTATCTTTTATGTATTTTGGAATTTAGTCAATGGAATCACCTTTGAATAATCAACCTTTTTATGAAGCTTTGGCTCTATACCTAATTTTCACCAATGTTGCCTTTTCAAACTATGGTTTGCACCACTACCAAACACAAGACTTTTGCAGCCCCCATACCTCTGCCAATCAATCTTTCCTTCATCCCAATCAAATCATTAATGAATGGCCCAAACTCCTATGAACGCCGCCACTTCCAAGACCTTCCATATCGTCTACACCATAACCAATATCCAAAATAAGCTTAGGGTGCTTGAATGTACGAAGGTGTATTATTCATTATGGGTGAAGTTGTTCCACTTACATGACACAGCATACCAGGTTTTAGACCACATTGATAGGACATGGCCACTGACCAAGAACGACCCTATCTATGAAACATGGCCAGAGATAGACGCAATCGTTTTACATTAGATCTACACGACCGTATCTGACGATCTTATGGTGCGAGTCCTTGAAACTGAGTCCACTGCATTTGAAGCCTATCATAACAACAAAGCAGCAAGAGCGGTTACTCTTGAGCACGAGTTTAGCAATCTCATTCTTAAAGCTCTATTATCCCATGAAACCTGTTGCCATAAACTCAAAGAACTATAAGATTAATTAGTTGATGTTGGTAGTCCAATCAACCATCACCTCTATTCTTCGAACTGTAGGGAATCCAGGTATCTGTTTTAATTTTAATTCATTTTATAAAATCCAATTTTCTAAATAATAATGTTTATTATTAGTCAGATGCAGAAGCGTGTATAAACACATAAACGAATAAACAATATTCCAACGAATGATCCAATTACGAGTTATTCAGACAATTATATAAAACAACCATAGTGGGTTTAGAGTTGTAACTGGGCGAATACCAAGAACTCACACAATGGATGTAACAAACGACTCCACTAGTAAGCCCAATCATAAGTTCCGAAAACACCACAAGATCTACATGCAAAAACGAATCAAATCCGTCTAACTGAAGGGGAGTGGTCCAGCGGTGGGGCCGACGGTCGCAAACGAAGAGAGAGGGGAAAGAGTTTTCAGGTTTCTTTTATGTGTTCAGGTTTTCTTTTGTGTGTTCAGGTTTTCTTTCACAACTCTATAATTAGGGTTTAGGCCTACCTTCCTATTTAAAGAAAAGATAATTACATTCTAGTCCACACACAACTATCTTTTCCTCCAAGTAATTAGCCTTTGACTAATTACTTTTGGCAAGTCAACCCTTTGACTTTATTTTATTATCCTACAATAAAAACCAACTCTCGTTAATTATATCCAATAATAATTATTCCTCATTTTAGTCTAATAACCGTTTTTCGACCGTTTTATCAAAACTACTAGTCAAACACTTTATCTTATTCGTAATAAAATAACCTCTATAATTTATTATTATCTAAATAATAAATTAATATATGTTTAACCCTTTAAACGACACCAATTATTTCCACAAACTAATCATTTCGTAAACAATTAATATTTCCTAATATTTCACCAAATACCTGTTCTCCTGAATTAATCGCTCTTCTGATACATAATGCTTAACAATTAAACATTATTCTTTTTTTCGTAGTCCAATTCCAACACTCTCCCACTTGGACTAATAGTAAGGTAAAATAATCGATAATTGGACACCCAATTCTATCGCTCTTTGTAACATACCTTATTAGTAAGGTTAAATAATCGATAACTGGACACCTAATTCCAACAGTCTCCCACTTGGACTATTTTTGATTATATCCTTTAACGTAGACAGAGTTGGATGCCTAGCTGCATTGCACTGCCCCTAGCAAGGTATGACGTGTCACATTCGTCAACTATTCCTTTCCAGTTAACTAACTCTTTACTTAATCAAGTACATAATCATGGTAACCTTATCGATTTATCCTTTCTGTATAGAACACTTATTGAACATGAGACATGTATCTAATTTCAATCTCGCATGTTGTTCAACTCTTCTTGTATTCGTTTCCGATTCAAAATTGGTCGATAAACTACTCCTAGTTTGAGTATGGCATACATTCATACCAGTTTGATTCAAAGAGGGCCCTAGAATGTTCATTTTCTCAAAGTATTAAGAAGCACATAATCCCTTTGACATCATACAACTACCACTTAGCTTCAGTTCATTCCCAACCAAATATCCTTATTACTACCCTTTCACAATGTAGTGTTAGATAAGATTAAAATACAAACTTACACCAGTGCTAGTTCTAGTATGATTCTTAGGTCTAAGGATACAAAGATTATACCATTTCAAAACCTTTTATGACATTGATCAATGAAGACGACTTTGAAGTGAATTGACCGTGATGGAGTGTGAATGTAATTTTTAGCACTTTTACTCGTTTATTAAGCTTTAAATTTATAAAACACGATATAACACTATCACTCTCTACAACATGCTAGGGGAAGTGCACCAATCGTTGGAGTAGTATAGTGATGGTAAGATACCGAGGTCGTCTAAGGACACAAGAGCTTTTAATACTGGAATATTGTCAATGTCTAATCAAACCAAAATTTTGAGGAAAATATGTTAGTAAATAAAAATTAAAAAGAAATTAAATATTAAAAGAAACAATAGGCAAGATAGAATCAATTGGTTCCTGAGTCCTCTTTTACGTATCCTTTGATGATTTCCGCACTTTGGGTTTTTTAAGAGATTATCTTAGTTATAGTGGTATGTCCCTCTTTTGGAAGCAACGCTACCCTCGACCATATTGGTCTAAGTCAACAGGGATACAGTCCTGCAAGGCCGGAATATTGGAAGATAATTAAGTAAGTTATTCATGCAAAATGTGGTATGTCCCTCCTTTGGAGGCAACGCTACCCTCGGCCATATTGGTCTAAGTAAGCAGGGATACAGTCCCACAAGGCCGGTTTAAAGTTTTAATAGTATTTTATTTATAGGGGATTAAAGCCGTTCTTACTTCCCCCGATTTGATGCTATCTTCCTCAAGAGAAGTCCTAATAAGCTTGAATCAAGTCCTCGTAGGATCTATACACTGAATGAGGCAAGAACTTTACCCAAACCACCCTTCTAACCACCTTACAGGAAGTTAACGTGGTTTATATAGACCGTAAAGACATGAATGAGTGAATCAACAAAACATGAAGAAATGATAGAATTCAGTTCACTTTCAATATAAAAAACTAGTTATTAAAGTCATTAATACATACCCAAATAAAAAGTTAACTAAAGCTTGGAAATCAAAAGAAATACATAAAAGATTGTCTTCACCAAGTGATGTAAGAGATTATCCAGGCATGGCCTTTGTTTGACAAAAACTCTTACAATCAATCTTAGACCCCAAGAATACTACACACACTCTAAAGATGGGTGATTGAGGAATGTGGTGAATGATGGTGTTGTAGTGGTGGTATGTGTGAGAGTGGTTTGCAAAGCGATGACTTACAAGTGAACCAAGCACCTCTATTTATAGCTGGAAACAGACCCTTCACACGGCCCCGTGCCCAGGGGGCACGACCCCGTGTCCTTTTCTTATCTGTCTTCATTTAATGCAATGTGTCAGTCTGTATGCACACACGGCCCGTGTGTCAGAGGGCACGACCCCGTGGTCTTGTACTTGCTGTGCTTTGAGAGATTTTGCATATCTAGGAGTTGACCACGACCCGTGTCTCTTGTCTGCTTTTGTTTGTCTTGTTCTTCATGGGCTCTGGAGTGGGGCACGACCCCATGACTTGGTGGCACAGCCCCGTGCTTGTCTTCTGATTTGTTGTTTTGGTCTTGGGGTGAAGCTTGGAGGGTAGGCATGGTGTGTCAACTTCTCTTCTTTTGTATTTATGTTGATTTTTGCCGTTAATTTGTTCCTTTTGTACATTTAAGCTCTTTTAATCCTGAAAATCAAAAGTATACAAAGAAGCGCACGTTTTCCAACATTAGTACACAAAAGGGTTGATTTTATACCTTATTTGATGTAATTTATATGTTGCATTTTGCGCTATCATAAGTTAAGTCCCATATCATTCTCTAATGCATATATATATGAATCTTGATCATCAACACCTTGAGCCTTCATTCCACGAACAATCAAGCATTCACATAGTCTTAATTCAAATGGATTCCCATGAATTTGATCGACTACGAACATTTAGGGTACCATACTCATGGATGCTTAAACATACATATATTCGAACATAGAACATTGTATATATGGAATTTAACCGTTAACTCCAAATAAATTCATAATGCAGCCTTACCGTTCGAAGAACATGATATACCAAACTATAGATTAAAAACTTTTTAGCAATAATGGCCACCCATTCTCTACATGCATATTGTATATCTGCAAGGATACAATCAATGGCTTTGCTAAACTAATCTATGTTATTTTATGTTATCAAGATGTTATCCAAAATATCTTTATCTTTAGATGTATTGGCTCCAAGCCAATCTATCTCCGTTGTCATACAACGTCTTGATTTACCACCGTACTCTTGGTGTCTTTTTTATGAACTCTTCATTTCTCTACTATGCCCTAAATAAACCTTTCATTTTCACTATGCTCATTATATTTATCGAACAACACTTTCAATAATGTCTATGTCCTACATATATCTTACTCTTTTGACTTCTTCGAGGAATTGGTTTTACAATAAAACTTTGAGTTGATTCTCAATCTCAAGAACTCTTTCTTGACTTGTCAAAACGATCATTCATCAATGAGTTCATGTAATGTAGAACATTGTGTTAAGAACCCTACTTATCCTAAGAACAATTCTTAGCTTCAACTCAACAATCCCTTTTGGAATCTTTCACTAAAGGCTCCATTATCCATTACTAAACTCATTTATAGGTTCAACAATAGTTTAGTGTCTATACTTCGCGTCTTTCATGTTGGAACAAGATAAATAGAATTTATTCTATTTTCTCCTTTCTCCTTTGACTGAGTGTTTTGATTTATGAAATAAGAATTTTTCGCATGTTCAGATGATGATCCTCTCCAAGTATCATACATTGAAGTCATTAAACAACCTTCTTATTATATACGTACTTCTTCAATGACTGTACAACACTTGTCATCCATATCCAAGATTCTCATCCCGAAAATACATTTCTTAATGATGAACTTAATATCCCAAAATATTTCATAGCTTCCACTTGCCTTTACATTATCCATAACAATCTTGTTTTAAAACATATTTTTTACTTTAAAGAATCATATATATCTTGCACAAAACCACAAATGAATTTATCCTATAGATTCATATTTGTATAAATCAAAGAAATGAGATCGTCTAAGTCTAGAGTTAGCTATTCGTGCGGTTAGCATTAATATCTATCATTATGATCATATCAGAGATTCTCAATCTCCAATTGAGTCTATGAAAGTCTTTATTTGATAACTCTGTTATTTGACATTCAACATAACAACTATTTCTCATAACCTCTCAGGTCTATGCTCAACAACTTCTTGTTGATTGACTTACGATATCAGTTAAGGCAATTTCAAAGACTTTCTTCTATCTTTTGAATCACATCGAATCATCACTTAGAATCCTATACTCAATTAGATTGGCTCGATATTTTAAGAGATCTAGAAAAAAACACTTTGTCTTCTCAAAGATCTAATCTTCAGAAGGGATTTGTTCTGTTTTAGAACTTTTAAGTCTTTAAGATAAGATAATCATAGTATAACTATTATACAATGTTCTACAAGATCCATGTCTACCCTATTTTGAGTTTAATAATAATTTTAATTGATATTTAGGAAAGAGCTTTTCTTCTACTAGATCACACTTTCATCATTAATTTAGGTCTCATCCAATGTACTTTAACCTCTCTTTTCAACTTACTACTATAGTGCTTTGACTAGAAAAGTCTTTAATGATGATTGTTTAAAAGTTTGATTTAGGTCTTTTTTTATCTTTTAATCTGATCAAAATACCTTAAACAATCTACTGAGATGTTTTTGATCAATCTTAGAAGAATCCAACTTCTATGTTTTAACTTCATAAGCAAAACATAATTAATCTGTTTGCTTTGCTCACTTGTCTTGAAGGATTTGATGCATCGCCATGCACCATGTTCTTACTTTACAAGTTGATTCCCAATCATTTGTTGTTGATTTGTTGCCTAAACCTGATTCTCATATCCTTAGAGATTCCACATCTTAGAAAAACAACTTTAGATAAAATTGGAATTCTACATATGGGATTCTGTTTATGTATTCAAACCAATGATGTGTGTTCTAGAAATCTAATTTCTATCACATATGTTAGTGATAATGGATAATATGTTTATTTATAGGATATCTATCTCATACATACATATAGAGTGCTATTGTATCATAATGGACATTTTAACAAATACAAGAAACCATAAATATTCATAAATATTTAAAATGCATAATGAAATTTTTTCCGAAAAACCAAAAGCTAAAAGAAACGATCTTAAGACAATCAATGATATTGTTCATAACCCAAAAGCATAATAAACTTTGCTTCCGCTGCAATCTCCTAGATTGCATCACTCCACCTCCTCAATGTATTCTTCTTCCTACAAATCATAAATGTGAAAACACATTTTAGAGTCTATACACTAAAGATTTGATGAAAAGGAAATAAACACAATAACACATATATATCTCAAAGATCGACGCAAAAGAATCAGATCCAACAAGCTATGAAATATTCTTCGTGCATTCCAGTGCCCTTCCTTGCCACAATAGTAACATATGTCATCATTGTAGCTTAATACCCTTTTCTTGCCTTAGCTCAAGATTTCTGCTATAGGCTTCAACTTTTCTTCAGCAGATATCGTCATATCTCTTAGCTCAGCTATTGTCCTTTCATAGACATTCTTATTGTAGCCCTTAACGAACTCTTCATACTGAGGCGGAAACGATAGCAAGATCGTATCTATACCATGTCTATGTCCATCGAGTACCCAAGCTTCTCAAGCCTGGTGATGTACCTTTCCAATCCTGCCAACATGATCCTTGATGTCATGCTCAAATTTCATGGGATGCTTCATTTCCTCGAGTATAGCGAAGCATCAAGTTTTTTTGGCTTGATTGTTCTCTTGCAGTGTTATGATCATATCATTAGCATACTTATACTCAGTTTCCTCATGGAAACTTCCAGGAAACTCATCAGATAGTGTTGATATAGTCAAGTATTGGACGTTTTGAGAGTCCATGATCCGCTGCATCCACTCGTTCTTTGAGTCATCACTGGGTAGAACTATTGAGAGGGAACGATCCAAGACATACAACCTCTTTTCCGTCTCAAGAACACTTCTCAAGTTCTTGAACCATTCAGGAAAGTTATGGTGATTGTGCTTGTTATGATACATGACGATGCGATGGATTTTATAGGCGAAATAGTTATGAAACATCTACAAAAAAGACAGAATACTTATAATTTTTATGCTCGATATCCTAATTAATCTTTATCACCCAATTACAAAATTTTATTAGGGTGCAAGATCCCATTTCATAAATACCAAGTGAATAACTAAGCACTATCCATTCGATATCTACTACGTGGGTAGGTAACACTTACCAATTGCGTCACACACAACTCTCAGGCTTGAGGTCGCATGACAGAATGTGACAAGACATACATTTAACCTCAAATATACCTACTTGAGACACTTCAAGTGATATTGCTCCTCGAATGGGAATGCGTGAAACCGACTCATGTGACGCATGAATCCCGATTTAACCTCTAACCAAAACTATAGGTCCATTGCAATGTAGTCACTAACAAAGGGGGTTCGGATAAATTGTATTGAGTATTTCCACTTTAAGACAGCATAGCAATATCGATTTAGGTTGGGATTTAACTTTTATATTTAATTTCCAAGTAGGGTCAAAAATTTTGTGGACGACTTGTAGCATGAGGCAAGATGCACCTTTTAGTAAAAGTCTAATTTTACTTTGCGCCCGTTAATAATTGAAACACCTTTCAACTCTCTATACGATCAAAATTATAATTACCCTATTTAAAACTATATGGGTCGTTAATCGCGAACGTGGTTTTAAATTAATAAACATTTAGTGATTTACGGTTTTACCAAATTAACAAGTTTAATTTAAAAACCAAACGTTTTATCCTATAATAAAACCCCTTTTTATCTTTTTTACCTTTCCAAGTTAAATTAAAACTCTTTTCAATTTATGTCGTCGTTTTATGATTGCAAAAAAAAATAGTTTTTTTTGGTAGGATTATCTATGCTTAAAAATCACAATCACACAAAACAATAAATATAGAATCGAGTTAATCATGGTAATTTGTGGAGTTTCGTTCGAGATAGTGAACGATAAACTGGAAAGGTCTAAAAGGGACAAACAACCACAATTTTGTCCTTCCGCCTACTTAGTCCAAGATCTCCATCTTCTAGGTCTTGTTCGTTTCCAACTTTGCTCTTCAATGTCTCGTCTCGCCAGATTACACAATTTTATAAAAAAACCAATTTCACATAAAATAAAAACCTCACTTTTACAAGGGTTCCAAATAACCCGAATAAATACATACATTAAAACCATCCAAAGATAACAAACAAACCATAACAAAACCACAAGTCTCCAAGGCTCGATTCATGACAATCACAATCACGTCCAAACGATAAAGGTTTGATCTTTTTGTCAAATAAAAGTTTTGTAAAATAATACTAAAGATAAATTTAAACGATAACATCTAAATAACTATAAAAAAGGTTTTGATAACAATGTAGGTAATCCATGTATCCGTTTTAATTTTAATTCTTTTCATAAAATCCAATTTTATAAATAATAAGAATAAAAATTATTATTAGTCGGATGTGGAAGCGTGTAAAAACACATAAATGGATAAACAATATTCCCACCAATGATCCAGTTACGAGTTATTTAGACTGTTATATAAAACAACCATAGTGGGTTTAGAGTTTAACCTTGACGAATACCAAAAACTCACATAATAGATTCGACAAACGACACCGCGAGTAAGCCTGATTATGTAACGCCCCAAAATCCGAATTATAAATTTACCTTGTGTTTAAAGGTTTTAGTTAGTTAACTAAGTTAGATTGAATGGCAAAAGTGTAGAAAGAATAAAAGTTTTGCCTTATTAATAACCAAGTGAAACCTTAGGGGTTGAAAGTGAACATTTAACAAATTAATAAGAAAAAATTTTTAAAAGTGCAGTGTGTGGGATGTGTGTGTGTGCAACGCAAAGCAGAAGCAGGAGAAGGAAAACCCTTCTTCTCCAATTGATCCAAAATTTGACAAATTGAGTGAGATGGTGGATGAATTTCGAATGCATGTGACTGGATTTTCGGTCATCTATGAGTTCTCAACATAAGGTAAGTTAAATTTTGTGTTTTGATGCTAGTTGATGAATTGGGTTTTAATCAATCCATGAAAATTGAATGAATTGAAGTTATATATGAGTTAGAATCATCATATTGAAGATGACTTATGCTTGAATTTGGTAATAATGAAGAATTGAGGTGAAACCCACTTGTTCTAGTAGTATGTTGATGAATGATGATCATGCAATTGTGTAATTTTGTTGAATGTGTTGGTGCATATGTCTGTTGACTTCGTCTTGTATCGAGTCATGTAATAGAATAGATAGTCCAGAAAGCACGAACTGCCAGAAAGCACAGAAATGCCAGAAAGCACGAAAGTTCGTGAGGACTGGCCAGAAAGCATGAAAGTTCATGAGGACTGGCATGCCTATAAATAGGAGAGTGTAGGTTTCATTTGTAACTTTTGGATTCCAGCAGCGAAGCTCTGCTGAAGTGTCTCCAGCTCTTGTATCTTTGTCAAATCAATACAAACGACATTTAAACTACTTCCAAGTGTGAATCAAGCTGCAATGAAGATCAAATCACTGAATTCCGCCTCTGATTTGGTCTAGAACTCTTCTGATTGTCTCGTTTTGATCGATTCAACGATCTACAAGTGGTATCAGAGCTCAGGAGGAAGAGTTCTTACCAATTTAGCTTGTTTTCATCCAAAAATCTCATTTCTATTCACTTTCTACACATTTTTTTCAAAATTAACCGAGATTTCACGGTTAAAATGGCCTGATTTTTACATATAACAAGCGAAATACTGTTTTAATCAACCCGTGAACATATTAGACCCTAATTCAGACTAAATCCTGATCAATTTGTCAAAAAACCTTCCGATTGTTCGACAAACTTTTTAGTTCGCACGAGATTTCATCACTTCGCACGAAGTCATCATTCAGGTCGCACGAAGCTGACCTTGAGTTCGCATAAGACCTTCACTTTGCATAAGACCTTCACTTCGCATGAAATTTGGCTCAGATCGCGTGGTTTAACATCAGGGCGCACGAAGTGATATTCTCAGTTCGCACGAAGTGAACTGTCTGTTCGCACGGTTTGGATTATTGCTGTTCGCACGGTCTGAATCTTCAGTTCGCACGGAGTCACCTCCAGTTCGCACGGAGTGACTTCAGTTCGCACGGGTGTTGATTTCTGATCAGTTCGCACGACTTGAAAGACACCAGTTAGCACGGATTGGTTATTCCAGTTCGCACGAAGTAGAAAGTTTAGTCCAGTTCGCATTATTTGGGGTCAGGTCGCACAGGTGATCTAGGTCGCACGAAATCTGAATCCATGTCGCGTGGTTTGAATAAGTTCAGTTCGCACGGTTTGTTCAGGTCATTTGAAGTTGATTAGTTCATTTGAAAACAGTTTAGGTTGCGTGGAAACCTTGTCAGGTCGCACGATTTGATTAATAACCAGATCATTAGAATTCAGGGTGTTTGATTAACAACCAGATAGTTCGAAAACTCAGATCGTTTGAAAATTGTGTTTTTGTGAATTATCGATACTGAAACATGGACAACGAATTTTATAATGCGTTTTCTACTGCCCCGGGTACTCCTGTTACCGTTGCTCAGAGTGTGACTATGGAAAATGTAACGGGAACATTGCAGAAACCCCCAAAGCTGATGAGCATTGAAGAATATTACAGTTGGCAAGAACGTTTCGAGAATTGGGTTCAAGCAAATCATTTAAGGTCTTGGGAATGTATTGAAACCAAGTACGTTCGACCTCGTAATAATGTGGGAGTTACAAAGAATATTTCTGAATTTACGGAAAAAGAGAGAGAAATGTACAAGGCAGAAAAGATAATATCAGTTTACTTCAACAAGCTGTGAAAGAAGACATTTTCATATTACTTCAACTTGATGATAGCGCACGTTCGATTTGGGAAGCACTTCGTACAAAATTCAAAGGAAGTACGGATATGATCAAAAATAAAAAATCATTGTTAAAGAAAGAATTTGAATTGTTCTCAAGTTTGCCGGGTGAAACTACAAAGACTCTTATCGAGAGATATTGTCATTTAGTACGTTCAATGAGTCGGTTGGATATCACTAAAGATCGTGAGGAATGGGTTGAAAAATTAGCCGATGCTTTACCTAAAAAAGAATGGGGTATATATCTTATGATTCTGAAGAATACCGGAGAGTATGATAGGTTGACAATTGCTCAATTCATTGAAAAACTTGAAGGACAAGATCTTAAACAACAAAAGATCGCTAGAATGAACAATTCAAGTGGTCAACAAGATATCAAGATGTATTTTAAAGGTAATGTTCAAAATGTTGAAGCAAGTCCGAAGATCCAAACCGCTTTCAGCGCAGAAAATTCATCCGGATCACTCAATCAAAGCTCAATCAACAACAGTGGATTTTCTTCATATCCGGGTGTTAATCCTAATGTTTCAGCTTCAAATTATCAGTCTCAAAGCTCAAAAAATGGTAATGGTCATGTGCTACAATGTAACATTGCGTTGCATCTTCAGAACGGTCAGAATTTCTCTGAAGAAGTCGCTAAAGGTCATATGGCATTGCTAGTTACCGTGTTAGAATCATATGAAGGTTTGGTTGCGGGAAGAATCGGAAATCCTATGTTAACAAAAGAGGATTATGATCAGATTGATGCTAAGGAAATGGAGCTAATGGATATTAAGTGGTGTTTAGCGAGCGTGTTGAGGAGAGCTGAGAAATTTAAGCAAATTACCGGAAGAGATGACTTTCGTGATGCTAATGTTTCTACTTTAGGTTTTGATAAGTCTAAAGTTACTTGTTTTCGGTGCAGGGAAAAAGGACATTTCAAGAGGGAATGTACCAACCGCGAAGCAAGTGGAGCTCAAAATCCATTCGGCAACAATGATTATCATCGAAAAACGATTTATCATCAAATTGCTCAACAGCCGCATCAACAACAATCGTCACAAACTTCACATGCTAGGAAGGATCTGATCGAAGAGCCACCAAAGAAAGCTTATCTAGTGAATCAAGACGATGAAAGATTGCCAGAGGGATTTAGCTGGGACAAATATATTCCGGCTAAAAGTAACTCAAAGTTTAGAGCATTTATTGCACAGATCATTCAAGAGCCAGAGTTGATGAAAGAATGGATGGATGTGTTTGCAGATGATGAGAAAAGCCAAGATGAAGAGTCTGTTTCTTCAGAAGATAGTTCAGAAAAGACACCAGTCTTTGATCAATCATCAATTGATAGTGATGATGAAGAAATTAATCAAATAAACATTGGTAAAACTCATCTATCTCCTAAAAGTTTCAAATTTTATTTTGCAGATAAATTGGAGAAGCTAAAGGAGAGACGAGCAGCAAAAGAAAAGAAAGAGGTAAAATGTGAAAATATTGTTCAGGAAGAGAAGGATGAACAGAGTGAAGAGGTTAAAGTGATTGAAAAGATTGTAGAGGTCACAAAACCTTGTCTGAAATGTTTGGAACCATGCAAACATTGTGAAGAGAAAGGTAAAAAGTATAGTGAGCTAGACGAGATGAAAGAAAAATTATTGTTCGATGTTAAGTACGTGAAAGAATCTTATGATGTGTTGAACAGAACAGTAAACCAGTTGGAAAAGACAAACTCAGAAAGAGAAGATGCTTTGACTATGATGAATGCAGTGATGATGTCTAAGCAGAACGCCATCAATCATTATATTGAAGAGTGTGCAGAGTTGAAGCAGGAATTGGAGACTGAAAAGATTGAGAATGAAAGAATCAGACGATTGCTAATGGATTATTCAAGTTCTGATTATTTGATTGATAGAATCTATCTGACTGTTGCAGGTTTTGAAGCATTTCAAGATAAGAAGTCGGAAGATACGGATACTCGTAAGAAACAAAGTGCAAATTATAACAAGTGTCCGCCTCCGATCTGGGAAGGTTATTCTCCCAGAAAACCAAATTCGGAACAAGTCAAAAAGGCAATCAATATAAAGTTAAAGTCTGAAACAACTGATGAGTTACCAGACAACATTGATGTCACATTCACATCGTCTGACACTGATCACGAGTCTGAGTTAATAAAGAAAGTGTTCGATCAGGTGTTGGATAAGGATGAGGAGTCATAGTCAAAGTCTGAATCTGAGAGTTCAAGTTCATCAGTCAACAGTTCGAAATCATCGGTCAAAAGGGTTTACAATAAAGAATTTCTGTTATCAAAAAATAATTTGAATGATGAACCAATCAAAGTGGCATATACTTTGAATGATTCAGACAAATTATATTCTGATGAGGAATTTCCAATTAAAAATGTGAACATTGAAAATATTCAAACAGTTTTTAAATTGATAAAAATAAAGTTTTCAGAAATAAAAGAGAAAATGGAATTTTCAAAACCTAAATATACTTCTAGAGTTCAACAACATTTAAACAAGAAGAAAGGTTTTGGTCCAGGTCATCAAAAGAAACCTAATCACAAAAGCAATTTCAAAAAGAAGGGGTTGGGTTTTAATGTTTAAAATAATCAAAATATTAAAGATTTTAAATCAAAAACTGTATTTGTTTCAGGGTCAAGTTTTGAAGAAGAAAAAAAGAGCTCATTCTAGAAGCAATCGAACAAAGCGTTTCTTGTAGAAAAATAGAAACATGAGAAGACTGAAGCTAATCAGAAAAAAGGAGACAAGAACCTGTTACCGATGCAATGAAGTTGGTCACATCGCCTGGAACTATCCAAAGGCAACCAACACACAACAGGGAGTGTTTTCTAAGCTCAAAGAAAAAATTGTTGATAAAAATGAACCACCAACGGACAAATTCAAAGTGTTTAAAAATTCTACATTTGAAGTTGGTGAGAGTTCTAAAAGGTTTTACAAAAGAAGAGTGAATCTTAACAATCAAACATGGGTTGTTAAAAAATCAGATGTTAAATCTGGCGATGAATCTGATTCGTCAAAATCAGAGGAGCCACAAGTTGATCTAAAAAGAGAAAATTTAGTTCCGCTAATGGATGACGCAAACTTTCCACCATTGCGGACTGAAAATTTTAAACAAAAAGTTGGAAAAGTAGAGATTTCGAATCAATTCTATTCTGAAAAGAAAGAATTTGATATCGAAAAGGTGTTTAATGGCAAAGTGAAAAATATCTTTGGTAAAATGGTCGATGGAAGGTCAAAAGGTGTAAAAGAATTTTATGAATCAAAGAGGAGAAGTTACCCACCGAGTGAAAAGAACTCGGATGCACCCAAAGCTGGTTAGGATTGGGTGTCTGTATTCTTTGCTTAAAAATCCTGACTTGCCGGAACTCCCAGGTTGGTAATTGGGGAGTAGAAATCGGCATCTTTCTTGAAAAATTCAAAATTGTTATATTTCGACTTACAAGTGGTATTGGTGATAAGATTCTACAAGTGGTTAATCAAGGTCATTAAGTTGAACTTGATTTAACTTTCATTCAAGTGGTTAAAGAAATGGAAAAGTGAATTTACAAGTGGAACAAAGTGATGAATGAATCCCCATGATGTGTGTAATCAACAAAACTAATTTTCTGGAAAAACCATTTTGATAAAACAAACTTAAGTGTTTTGAAATCATAATGGGAAAATAGTTTGTTGTCAGGGGGAGTTCTGATTGTTTATGCCAAGTGAATGGTGAATTAAAGCAATTCACATCAGTTTGTCATTTTCTTTGTACAGTTTATTGCATTTATTTTCAAATTTTCCCAGAAAATAAAAATTGAAACATATTTTGATTTTAGGGGGAGTAAAAAATTTAGAAATTTTGAAAATTTGAAAAAGCAAAAAACATGATAAAATCTAAAAGCCAAAAACATCGAAAAATAAAAAAACGAGTTTTGTTGTGAAAAAGAGGAAATGATAGTACATCAGTAGACAATCACAGTACGCTAAAAAATTGGAAAGTTAAATATGTGATAAACGGTTTCACTGATGATATGCCAGTAGGTTTTTACACGCTTAGTAGATTGTGTTCGAGATATAAACCTAAATATCATACTTACTTATTTTGTGGGGAACATCTCTCGGATATATAGGTAACCCCTGAAATCTTGTTTGAAGGGCTTTCTATTTCTGACATACTAGGTCTTTGGGCATGATGATATCTGGGGTATTATACCAGGACTTCTGATTTTGCGGGAGCAATATCCTAGTCCTCGTATAATACTTTGCAATGCTTTATTCATAAAGCCCACCCTCAGCATAAAAAATGATGAAACATTGAAAAATGCTAATCATGTGCTGTTGAAGAAAAAGATTCTCTAAAGGGAACACACCTAAAGACGAGCCATCATATCTCTGATTTTGCGGAAGCAATAACCTGAGATCTCATGGCCTCGCATTTACCCCTTACAGATATCATTAGTGTACATTCACCTGTAAGACTGAATATAGGAGACTGGATACAGGAGTATATTCTGAGGTGGGACACGCGAATAAGTTTAAGTTCTTAAAAGACTAATCTCGTATCTCGAATCAATTGAACTTTGTGTGAAAATTTAAGTGGATCAATATACTGACAATCTAAGTGAATTGTTTAGAACTTAAAGTGTTTAAAGCTCAACCGTGCTAGTGATTTGTCTCATAGACTGATATGATCCTCTTACACAAACTCACAAAAATATTGTCTGTAAATATTTCTTTACTGCTTTTCATTAAAAACAAAACCCAAAAAGAATGTGTTTTAGCATAATATTTTGAAAATTCAAAAAGATTTTATTTCATCTTATTTTCGACAACTGATGTTGGAAAGCTGATTTTCAAAATTCCAAGTGCTGAACATGACGGATAACAGGGTTGGGAGAGATTGTTTAAAATGAGAAATGATTTTGAAATGATTAAATGGTTCATTAATTTGAAACCAAATTTGAATGTTTCAAATACAAGTGGTAAGCAGAGATTAACATTGTTATAAAATGAAATTTACTTTTGGGTAGAGTTTGTACAGATAGAGAATTCCAGACTGCGATCCCAGCTTGTCGAAAGGGGGAGTCTGAAGATGATAAGAGCCAGTTTAAGATTCTGGAACAAAGATCGAGATAGAAGCTGCTGATGCTGATGGGCTTAAGGAATCAAGAGATCTGATCAAGAGAATTTGAAGAATCAGGTTGCGATTCTGGGAAAGTAAGAGAGAGATAGAAGAATATAGAGATTGAAGGATGCTTACAGAGAAAGACATTTTGGAGAGAGCTTGAAGACTGATCAAGACTGAAGACTCGACACACTAAAGACTCGTCAACATCCAAGGGGGAGTTTGTTGGTGCATATGTCTGTTGACTTCGTCTTGTATCGAGTCATGTAATAGAATAGATAGTCCAGAAAGCACGAACTGCCAGAAAGCACGGAGATGCCAGAAAGCACGAAAGTTCGTGAGGACTGGCCAGAAAGAATGAGTTCGTGAGGACTGGCCAGAAAGCATGAAAGTTCATGAGGACCTGCATGCCTATAAATAGGAGAGTGTAGGTTTCATTTGTAACTTTTGGATTCCAGCAGCGAAGCTCTGCTGAAGTGTCTCCAGCTCTTGTATCTTTGTCAAATCAATACAAACGACATTTAAACTACTTCCAAGTGTGAATCAAGCTGCAATGAAGATCAAATCACTGAATTCCGCCTCTGATTTGGTCTAGAACTCTTCTGATTGTCTCGTTTTGATCTTTTGAACGATCCTACAGAATGAAAGCATAAAGACTAATGTATTGTTAGCCAATCATGTTATAGGATGGATGAATCATGTGAAATTAGTTGAATGATTGAGTTTTGTGGTTTACTAATGGGTTATGCATATAACTCATGTACATGATGCTTAAAGTATTGTACGCCCACCATGTGTTTGATAAAATGCCTCAATGATAAACCATGTAGTTTTGAATGGATTGAGAAGTGTGGTGATGCATAAGGATAATATAATATTGATGAATTGTGAAACATGGTATGAAATATGAATGATGCGTGAATGTAATTGTTATGTAAATAAATGGCATAATCTAAAATGAGAATGGATTATATGTAGGATTGAAGTTAAAAGGTAAAAATTTGTATGCAAGAACTTATGCGTTATGAACTAGCTAATTTATATGTCATGTACGGTAGTAATGAAATATGATGATACATATCCTATATATGCGCTAATAAACTATCAAAAGTCAAACATTTCATGAATTGAAAGCCGAATGAATGAATGAATATATGTAAGGTAACCGTGTTATGAATGTGACGGCATGTACGGATAGGAGTCATGTCAACATGGACACAAGCATGAAGCGACACGAGTCGAAGGTAAACACGGAAGCTATGCGTGAACTCAGATGCACGAGGTAAGTAAACTCCCGCACTCTCTCTTTAGTTGTAAAAGAGATTAAGTGTATGATAATTGTTAGAAGTTATGTTAAAATGAGTTATTAATGACGATATCAAGTAGGTAGTATTAAGTAAGTGATTTCCGAATCACTTCTTAGTTTATTTAGGCAAGGTTATGTGCGAGTTGCTTAAGAATGATATTTGAAGTCTAACAAGGTTTGATTATGTAGAAGTGAAAGTTTTCGCTAGGTAGACCTAACGGGTCAAAATGAGGATTTATTTCATTAAGGAATGATTTATATAAGTAATGACGGCGGTATTATAACCGGATAATGGGTAGAATTCATTTTTGGTGCGCTAACCGAGAGGCGGGGACGCGGGTTAATGGGCAAAAGACTTGAGTTGAGTTATGACCAATGGGAACAATTTCGTGTAAGGAAATTGTGCTAATAAAGTTCAATTATGTAAAATTGATTAAGATGAATCAGTTTAACACATACCGGGAATCGGGTTCATAAACCCCACGTACGGAACTTCGGATAATGTAAAACTATTATAGTTATAATGTCCGTGTAAGTTTTGGGTTAAAACAAATGAGTTGTTAGATGAAAACATGAACGGGTCGAATAATCCGTGATTGAATATTTAACCGTAAACTCATAAGTTAAGAATTTTCTTAATTCGAATGTTGGATTTTAAGTTCACATGATAGAATATCAAATTACGGTCATGTGGGAAGAAACGGGAGGTTAAACGGGTAAACGGTTAAAAAGTTATGCAAGTTTTAGCATTAACGGACGACGAAACGGAGCTGCCGAAAAACAACATTTAGAGGGGCTGTCGCCGACGCCCTGATGGGCCATCGCCGACGCCCTCTCTGGCCTTCATTTTTGCTGACGCCTTATTCTACTGCTTACGGCTTGTTTTCCGACGCGAAGAACTAAGAGGTGTCGCCGACGCCTCATAAGGTCGTCGCCGACGCCCTCCCTATGTTTAAATTGCTGAAATTTGTTATTTAAGTTGTTTTATGTACCATAAGCTTCGGTATATTAACCGTGGTCTACGACGGGCCTCCCGAACATGATTTCGAATGTTTCCTTGATGTTTTTGGGTTATAAATCCAAGTCTAAGCACCTTTTAATTAATGTACGAGTGTGATAAGTGAATGCGAATAAGTTAATCAAGAATTTGATGTAAGTAAATATGCGAAGACATGATTATGTAAGTATGTAGGTATGTATGTAGGTAAGTAGATGTGTAGGTATGTAAGTAAGTATGTATGTATGTAAGTAAGTATGTATGCATGTAAGTAGGTATGTATGTATGTATGTATGCAGGTATATGTGTATGTATGTAGGTATGTATGTGCGTATGATTAGACGTGTGAATGTGTGTATGCACGAAGTAGGATTTATCGCATATGAAAGAATGGGCAGGTACGCATGTATACTTGGTTTTAATACGTTTGAGTATGGACCTCACTAATGATGTGCTTGAGATTGGAATGTAATGCAGGAATGAGAACGTCAGATTCTTGTGGGATTGAAGCCGAACTCGGAACAAGAGATTCCGAGAGGATAGTCGAATGAATCAAAGTTTACATTGTCGAATGTTATACGATTTTTATTTTATTATATGAGAATAATGGTGTAAGATGATGTTAATGACTAATGGTCAAGTTGTATGTGATGTTCGCAGGTACTACTCGGACTTCTTCTACCACTAATGAATATAAGCGGGCGTAGATCGAGTCGAAGAGCAAGGATTGTACGGAAAGAACGGTCAAATAGTTTGAAATATGTATTGCTTTGAAGCGTTAATACAATGTGAATATTGTAAATCCCTTCTAGTAAATGCTTAACATTTTGTATTTGAGCCTTTATGTTAGTAATGTGTCTAATAAAGAAAGAAATTTTAAGGCTCGTATTTCCGCTGCGTCGTTTTAAAGATATTACGTGTTAGGGTCTTACAGATTACAAGTTCCAAAACACCACGAGATCCACACGCAAAAACGAATCAATTCGTTTAATCGAACGCGAGATGGTGGCGGTGTGCAATGCCAGTGGCGGCTGCGACGATGCAGCTGTGGTGCAGCGGTCGGCGATGGTGGTCCGATGGTGGGGCCAAAGGTTGCGATTGACGACAGAGGGAGTGATTTTTTAGGCCTCTTTTGTGTGTTCAAATTTTTTTGTCCCAACTCCGTAATTAGGGTTTACGCCTTGCTTCCTATTTAAAGAAATCATAATTACATTCATTCCACACATAATTATCTTTCCCCTCCAAGTAATTAGTCTTTGAGTAGTTACTTTTGTCAAGTCAACCCTTTAACTTTTTTTTATCATATCATAAAACCAACTCTCACTAATTATTATCAAATAATAATTATTCCCCGTTTTAGTCAAATAACCGTTATTTGACCGTTTTATCAAAATTGCTAATACAATAACCTCTTTAATTTGTTATCTAAATAAAAAATATTTGTTTAACCCTTTAAACAACACCAATTGTTTCTGAAAGATAATCATTTCGTAAACAATTAGTATTTCCTAATATTTCACCAAATACTTATTTTCCTAAGTTAATCACTCTTGTGATACATAATGTTTATTAATTAAACATTATTCTTGTTAATCGCTCTGGTGATACAACACCAACCATCACCATCATCCACTCTAACTCAACCCTAACCTCACAACTCACCCTTAACATGCCTACCAGAACCCCATACTTTCCTACACTACTTGACACCCTGCCAACATCACCCAGCTCCCCTAGAGCCTCCACCCCATCGACCATATCATCTCCATCCCACACAGACCTACCACCCGTTCACACCACCTCAACTCAACCCTTTTTGTCACCCCCTCCCCTACCACCACAACAGGGATCTCACCCAATGGCCACCTGTCCAATTTGGGAACTTTCAAATAGAGGATCAGTCTTAACCTACCTACCTTAACTAATCAACTTGTATCCCTGTTGGAACTTATAAGACTGTGTTATACCATACAAGAACTGAAGATAAACGGATAATGACTTCCATTGTTGGCGACACTTGATGATGGTTGTTTTGAGTGTGACCTGTTAACACCGTCACACTAATTCACTTGATCAACAAGCGTCACTCCTAGTTATGTTTATGAAGAGTTGTATAACGGTATTGCACATGGCGTCACTCATGGAGTGACGCCAATTAACCTAAATTGATGCCTATATATAGTGGTTGTTTCCATTTAACTAGGTTAGACTTTTGGGATCTTTGTTTACACTTTATATGTGTGTTTTAGATTCTAATATAATAAATTTTCCGTCTCTTCAGTTTTACTGTTTCTAGTTACATTTTCAAGTTTGGTTTTTATTTTTTTTATTTTTATTTTTTTTAATTTTTTGGTTTTTGTTAATACTTGTCCAAAGTAATTTTATTATAGTTTGGTAGTTTTTGGGGCGTTTTATGGCATGAGGGCGTTTTGACAAACATTTGAATGTGTGGCGTTTTTATTACATATGGCGTTGTTATTATATAACAATCAACTGAAAAATAAAATAAAAAAAATATATAATTGATCTTCCAAATCTTCACTATCACCAGTCTCTTTCTTCTTTTGAAGCATCTTCACTGGCTGTTTCGACTTTTGTATCATTTATTTTGATTTTTGTTTTTTGAAGTAGTTTTTTGTCGCCGTGTGGAAGCACAAAGTCTAAAATCAGCTTATTTTTCTTGAATATTTGTCCATCTCATGCAGCAAAATATTATTGAGTTTACACCCTTCAGCCAACAATATTTGAATTTCCGATGAACGATGTTTGATTTTTTAACTTTTTGGCGTTTTACCGAGAGAAAAGAACATCACTAAATAAAAGCACCTTAAAATTCAAATTTTGATCATGCTAAATCAATAATGCTTTGCTGTATGCTGATGGACAACATTGTTAATCCTCAGTTAACAAAGATGTCTGACAATGTTGTCCATCCCATACAGCTAAACTTTATTGACAACAAACCTCAATAATGTTTTTGTATGTTTTGGCGTTATAAATTGAATGGAAGTTGAGGATACAATGAATTTCAAATAAACGTTTTGGTTTAGAGGATATTTGATGTTTGGGTTTTTTGGCGTTTCTAAGACGAATGGTATATATTAAATATGTTTTGGGTTTTTGCGTGTTTTAATTGAATGTCTGAGATGTTGAATATATAGGATATTTTTTTGCTGTTTTTTTAGGCGTGAATTTATTATAATTAAGTTTGGCGTTTTATATCTAATGGCGTTTTTAGATTTAGGATGGTGTGTGCTATTGTAGGGTTAAGGTGGTAATTTTAATGGCGTTTTATTTCATTAGATGGCGTTTTGTGTAGAGAAGTCAAAAGACTTTTTTACCCTTAATGAAGCGCGCCAGAGTAATAAAAGTGATGTTATTTTCAAAAACGCCACTGCGTCATCTAGTCCATAGATTGTTTTAATCTGACGATCCATAACCGTTCTCATCGTTCTCACACTTTTCACCGTGTTCTCTAAATCCTGACCCTATATATATATATAATGGTACGTGTTAATTTTTTCAAACTTGAAAGATTACGTTTTTCGTAAAATTCGGTAAAACAAAACGTGTAAATTTTATAAAACGAAACCTATCACAAGCTGGTTAGGAGTTCCCGTCATTGGTTGATGAGGTCCAACAATGATAGACATCCAGGGAGTAGCATCGGTAAAGTAACAGAAAGATCTCATTTTCCCTTTCTAGTTCATAAAATCATCTCCAGATTTAAGCTTAGGTATTCTGGAAGTGGAACTGAGTTCAAGTTCATTTGAGATAGACTGATTAGTTTCCATTTGTTCAAACACAAAACAAACAACAAGTTAATGTTAGAGAGTTTTTAAGTGTTGCAAAAAAAAAAAAAGTTTTCAGAGTTTCATAGTTTCTGCCAGTGACAAGACTCCAGTCCCTCGTTCAACCAAGTCTCAAGTTTCACGAGCCTCAAGAGTCAAGCACCAAAGTATCAAGAATTAGACATTCCAAGTATATAGAATTAGGCATTCCAAGTATTTAGATTTAGACATTCCAAGTATCTAAAATCAGGCATTCCAAGTATTTAGATTTAGAGATTCCAAGTACTAGAATTAGGCATTCCAAGTATTTAGATTTAGACATTCTAAGTATCTAGAATTAGGCATTCCAAGTATTTAGTATATAGCATATAATTCACCAAGTACCAAAAGTATTGACGTCTACATAGTTTAGGGACTAAAATTGACAATATCTAAAAGTCTAGGGACGTAGGTATTACAGTCTCCCATCCTTTAGGAGATTTCGTCCCCGAAATCTAAGAAGAAGACTACTCGAAGAGCTGCGGATACTTGGTCTTCATCTCACTTTTCAGTTCCCAAGTGAATTCGGCGCCCCGCTTTCCTTCCCAACGAACCTTGACGATGGGAATTTTGCTGCGCCTCAGTCGCTTGACACCCAGATCCATGATTTCGACCGGTCTCTCCACAAAGTGTACAACTTCATTTATTTGCAAGTCTTCAAGGGGAACCTGTAGTTCCTCGTCGGCTAGAACACTAGATGCACATTGTTTACTTCTTGTGGCAGGTCGAGTCTGTACGCCACCTTGCCAATCCTTTCGAGTATCTTGAAAGGACCCACATAGCGAGGAGCGAGCTTTCCCTTCTTACCAAAACGAACTACTCCCTTACAGGGAGATACCTTGAGAAGGACTCGGTCACCAACATCAAATTCAAGAGGCTTACGCCTATTATCAACATAGCTCTTTTGTCTGCTCCTAGCCTTAATCAAGTTATCACGGATGTGAAGAATCTTATCCGTTGTCTCTTGAGTTATTTCAGGGCCAGTAAACTGCTTGTCACCAATCTCATGCCAGCTGAGAGGAGATCGACACTTGCGGCTATACAAAGCTTCGAAAGGAGCCATCTAAATACTGGAATTATAGCTGTTGTTGTACGAGAACTCAATCAACGGTAAATGTACATCCCAATTACCACCAAAGTCGATGACACAAGAGCGGAGCATATCCTCCAGGGTCTGAATAGTTCGCTCGGTCTGTCCATCCGTCTGAGGATGAAAGGCCATGCTAAGATTCAAATGAGAACCCATGGCGGATTGAAAAGTTTGCCAAAGATGTGAAGTTAAACGACCATCATGGTCAGAGATTATGTCAAGAGGTATGCCATGACGGCATATAACCTCATCAGTATAGATTCGAGCAAGTTTCTCCACTTTATAATCTTCACGAATAGGAAGAAAGTGGGCTGATTTGGTCAATCGATCAATAATCACCCAGATACTCTCGTGACCAGAAGGTGTTCGAGGTAGCTTGGTAATAAAGTCCATAGCGATGATATCCCATTTCCAAACTGGAATTTCGGGCTGTTCTAAGAGTCCTGAAGGACGTTGATGTTCAGCCTTAACTTTCGTACAAGTAAGGCATTTAGAAACATATACAACAATGTCCTTCTTCATACCAGGCCACCAATAAGTTGCACGTAAATCATGGTACATCTTGTCAGCGCCCGGGTTAATAGAGTAACGGGATTTGTTAGCCTCATTCATTATGAGCTCATGGAGGTTATCGCGATCCGGTACCCAGATGCGATTGAGGTAGTATTGGAGTCCATTAGGTTTAGTTTCAAGCTATTCAATCTTAGCGCCTTGGATTTCCACTTCTAGACTTCCTTCATTTGCTGACGAATACTGAGCGTCACGAATACACGCATGGAGGTCATTAGAGATACGGATAGCATTCACATGAGTTTTACGATTAAGAGCATCGGCCACTACATTCGCCTTGCCAGGACGATAGCGAATTTCGCAGTCGTAGTCGTTTAGCAAGTCCAACCAACGTCTCTGTCGCATGTTCAACTCTTTTTGGTCAAAGATATGTTGAAGGCTCCTATGGTCAGTGAAAACCACACACTTAGTACCATACAGGTAGTGTCACCATATCTTTAACGCAAACACAACTGCACCAAGCTCCAGATCATGACTAGTATAGTTTTTCTCATGTACCTTGAGTTGACGGGAGGCATAAGCAATAACCTTGTCCCGCTGCATGAGCACATAGCCCAAACCATGGTTCGAGGCATCACAATATACCACAAAATTATCATTCCCATCAGGGAGAGTTAAAACAGGAGCATTACACAAAAGGGTCTTAAGAGTCTGAAAAGATTCCTCTTGCTCGGGACCCCAAGCAAAAGGTCTCTCTTTTTGAGTCAACGAAGTAAGAAGAACATCGATCTTAGAGAAGTCCGAAATGAATCGGCGGTAATAGCATGCCAACCCTAGGAAGGAACGAATCTCAGATGCAGATTTAGGCGTACTCCAATTCTTCACAGCTTCGATTTTGGACGGGTCAACATGAATACCTTGCTTACTAATGACGTGACCAAGAAATTGCACTTCATTAATCTAAAACTCACACTTAGAAAATTTAGCATACAAACGTTCACCACGTAGGAGTTCAAGCATCAAGCGCAAATAACGAGCATGATCAGCTCTAGTTTTAGAATAAATGAGGATATCATCAATAAAGACTATCACAAAACGATCCAAATAGGGTTTACAAACACGATTCATGAGGTCCATGAACACAGCGGGTGCGTTGGTCAATCGAAAAGGCATGAACACGAACTCGTAGTGCCCATAACGAGTACGAAATGCGGTTTTGGGTACATCATCCTCAAGTACACGAAGCTGATGATAGCCAGAACGAAGATCGATTTTCAAGAAACAGGACGCGCCTTATAGTTGGTCAAATAAATCATCGATACGAGGTAGAGGGTAACGATTCTTAATGGTAAGCTTATTAAGTTCGCGGTAGTCGATACACATATGGAACGAACCATCTTTCTTCTTGACAAATAGCACAGGAGCACCCCACGAAGAGGTACTTGGATGAATGAATCCCTTGTCGAGTAGTTCTTGCAGTTGGCTGGATAATTCTTGCATCTCGGAAGGTGCAAGACGATAGGGAGCCTTGGCGACAGGAGTCGCACCAGGTACGAATCAATACGAAAATCAACAGATCTAGGAGGAGGAAGACCAGGAAGATCTTCGGGAAAGACATCAGGGAAACCACACACTACTGGAACATCGCTTATGTCCTTCCCCTTGCCCTTTTGTTCCACCACGTGGGCCAAGAAGGCAAAGTTTTATTTACATAAGCATCTCTTCGCTTGAGTGCATGACATCAGCCATAGTCCTTTCGAAGGTCGGTCTCCATAGATGTGCAAAATATCACCGGACGGAAGAGGTAGACGAACAAACTTCTCGTGACAAGCAATCTCGGCATGGTTCTTACGCAACAAATCCATACCAATAATGACATCAAAACTACCCAATTGCATGGGTATTTGATCAATAGTAAACACGTGGTCGTTAAGGATCAAGGAATAACCACAGAGAATAGAATCAACTAGAATAGACTTCCCATCGGCAATCTCTACCGAAAACGACTTAGGTAACATAGAGCGTGCACAGTTTAGCAAAGATTCAAATTCTACGGACACAAAGCTTCTGTCGGCACCAGTATCAAATAGTATCGAGTCATAAAGGTTATTCACAAGAAACGTACCATTAACTACATCATTGTCATTACGAGCTTGGTTAGAATTAAGATTGAACGCTCGTCCATGAGCGGCTGGCTGCTGGTCCTGGTTCAGCTGAGGACACTGGTTACGAAGGTGAGTAGTATCTCCACATTTGTAGCATGCACGAACAGCGTTGACTGGCTTTGGATTCTGCGGAGGAGCTGGGAGAGCTGGTAGGGCTGCCTGAGCTGGGGCTTGCTGAGCTTGTTGAGCTAGGTTAACTTGACGGCAGTAAGGAGTCGTGTGACTATAGCGATTGCAGTTGGTGCACAAACGACATGCAGAAGCAACAGGATGATGAAAATTACAAGTGGTACACTTGGGATAAGACCCAGAGTACTACTTCTTTACTTCAGGTGTAGCAGGGTTCTGAGCAGTAGCACCAGGAGCAGGCTTAATAGCAGGAACATTAGCATTACATCCTGAACCCTGTGACTTTCGCCTCTTGTTCTTGCCGCCACTTGGCTGCTGAGTAACTTGATGTGCAGACTCGGAGGAAGCAGGGTTAGCAAACTGCTTATCACGAACGCGGTTGTTGTTGAGACTAGCTGCAAGACGGTAGACTTCCTCAATATTTCCGAGTTGAGCTGCTTCAATAGAATCACGCATAGCAGGAGGTAGACCATTGATGTACTTGGTTATCATGCATTAAGGGGTAGAAACCAAGTGAGGAATAATCAAGCTGAGCTGCTTGAAACGTGTAGTAAAAGCCAGATTATCATCACCAGGCAGAACTCTTCTTCAAGCTTCAGTTGTTCATGAGGAGGGCATAATTCAAGCATCATTAATTCTCGCACCTCAGCCCATGGAAGAGCATAGGCTTCTTCATTCGATCGGATGTTTCTCTCATTTGTCCACCACTCTAACGCTCTGCCTTTAAACATTCCCATTGCACTCCTAGTCTTTAGATGTTCCAGGCACTCGCTGTTAATGAAGGTAACCTCGATGCTATCAAACCCCTTGAGCATAGCAGTCACCCCATCACTGCCCATGAAAGACTTAGGGTTGCAAGAGACAAAATGATTATAGCTGAACTTGGTAGACTTTTCTTTCTCCGTCTTAGAGTCAACAGAAGAGGGCGGAGTGTTCGATCCTTGGATCTCAGAGATGATCTTTGGCACGACTCGAGCGATCTGGTCGGCCATGAAGGACATCATCTTTTTCTGAGACTTTTCCCTGGATCTCTTGAGAGTGTCGGAGAGCTTTCGAGAAGACATCCTAATGATCCAACAAGAGGATCGTATAAGTTTAGGTTCATAAAGTCTTACAGTATAGATTCACATACGATAGATTTAAAGTCTCATGATTCAATAAGATTCACATAGTTCACAATAGTTTTAACACCCCAACCCACGACCTTTGCATGGCACATTGTACGAAGTTTGGCAACATGTCAAAAACGCTTATATATAGGAAGTACCAGCGGCGTATCCACCACGCTTTGGGCATATTGCTTTCGCCTCGTACTCGGTGTCATGTTACATGTCGTAAAACACACTCATCATCATAGATTCACATAGGCTACTCCAATAGTTTCACATAGATTCCAATTGATTCCACAGGTTTTAATAGATTCATAGATTCCAATATATTCAATAGTTTCCAATAGATTTCATAGATCCTCATAGATCCCAATAGATTCAATAGTTTCCATTAGATTCAATAGATCCTCATAGATTCATGTTAACAACCCATAAACAACGAATCCCGCATGGCACGTGCTACGAAAGTTTGGCAACATAACGAAAGCACTTATATATAGGAAGTACCAATGACGTATCCACCATGCTTTAATCATGCCACGTCCCCCTCGTCATCGGTGTCATGCTTCGTTAACCACAACATTAGATTTCACCACTTCTCACAACATAGCTTTACCAAATGGATTGAATCACATAGATTAACCAAATAGGTTCCACAACTTCAACCCGAGCCTACAAAATTACGAACTTCACTTAGTGCGTGGTACGAAGATTCGGTAACATGCCAGAAACACTTATATATAGGAAGTACCAGCGGCGTATCCACCATGCTTCGGACATGCAACGTTCACCTTGTCTTCAGCGCTAGGCTACGTTTCGTATTTTGCTTCTCAAAATAACACATACATAGATTACACATAGATTATGCTAGAGTACGCATAGATTGCACATAGATTATACTTAGATTTCATAGATTACACAAGTAGTTTCTCATAGCTTAGATTTCGACCATCTCATCACCGGTCTGCAAACACTAAGTTTCGCATGGCACTTAGTACGAAAGTTGGTAACATGTCAGAAACACTTATATATAGGAAGTACCAGCGGCGTATCCACCATGTTTCTGACACGTCACTTTTCCCTCGTATTTCTATGCCATGTTTCGTTTAGTGTCTTACAACCATAGTATCACATAGATTCATCAGGTAGTTTCACATAGTATCATAGTCGATCAAGATTCCCACATAGATTAACATGACAAAATAAAGCTTCGTAAATTTAGTTTGATCCTGAGATTAGAGTTAATGTTTTAGATTGCGGACGAATGCGCGTTTCGTGTAAAAAGCCTTAAATTAAACGAAGAATCAAGATAAACGAAGAATCAAGTTTAGAACCACATGTAAAATCGAGATAACATAAAAGATAGGCTCATAAAACTTAGAGTGTTCCGGGTAGAGGAACGGTGACTAACCAAAGTGATTTGAACCCCTTTCGAATTGAGGCAACGCGTCTTGACTTACTTAGACAAATACGTCATCAATGTTAGCCCTACGATATTCGTCCTTTTGGTCATTTCACGTTCCTAATTGAATGGGAGTTTCGAGGCTTTGGTGAGACATAAAAACATCAAGGAGTAGGACTAGTTATCAAGATCTAAGTTTCACCTCAAACTTGACAACATCGTACCCTGATAGCGTCGGTACTTATCCGCAGACAAGACCTACTTAGGATAATATGGAGATTTTCCATCAAGGTTCGTATGTCACTCCTGACTTGAGGGCAAATCTCGTGCAAAATACAAACACTGAGTAACAGTGTTTTCAAGGCATCAAGTGTATAGTGTATCAGCCTTAGGAAAGGCAGGTAAGTTTAATCAAGGAAAAACTGTGCTTCTAGGAAGCAGATACGGTAGAATGTATAAGTCTTAAACAACAAATAAGAGTCAAGATTCCTATAACTATAGACTAGGGCAACTATTCCTACTTATCCTAATTCCCTATAGCTATGGCTCTGATACCAATCTGTCACACCCTAACCGATGGCGAAAACATCAGGGTGCGAGCACTAAGCGTTCAGATTGCTCACAAGATTTCCATAACGCTAAATAGTTTCATTATAATTTAGATTAATTCAAAAATAGTCTAAAACCAAACAAACATCTTCAAGTATCGTAGTACATCAAGTCTCAAATATTAATCAAAACTTATTTATCTAGATGAGTTTCTAAGCACCATCCTAACTTGATTCCAAGAATCCTAGCATCCTGTCAGCCTGTAACATGTATTAAAATAAGTCAGTACAAAAACGTACTGGCGAGCATACAAGTTTGAGTAATAGAATAATAGTTTAAAACAACTCATATCCTTATGTAAATGTTAACAAAATAGTTTCAGCCATGCTAGTGTTCGCAGTCCAACAAGTGATAGCCCAAGTATCCCGATGCTTTGTTGTTTTCCCAAGTCTCAAGGAAAACTAGAATCCTCCTAACATACCCCCGAGAATAATGGGGAGGTGCATCTCCTATAGCGCTACTATTGTTAAGGCGGAACTACACACCCTGGATTAAACGTCCACATAGCACAAATAGAATACAAGAATCACAAGTTTCACGTACACGTAGGATAGAGTTTAGCTTGCAAAAGTTTCAAGTATCATAGTTTAATAGAATACATGTTACATCCCAAAGTTTAAAACAAAAAGGGATCGAGTATACTCACAGTGATTGCTTAACAGGTTAACTGATATTGGATCAAAGGGAGCTCTTTAGGTTTAGCCTGATTAGATTATAACATATAAGAGTAGGGCAGAATAACGAGATTGCGCAAAGTGTCGGGCCAGTCATCCTGATCGGATGGCTGTCTGATCGGAAGGCCATCCGATCAGATTGCCATTCGATTGAGATGACATGTTAGTGAAAGGGACAGATGGCTATTCGATCGGATGGCTATTCGATCGGATTGCCATTCGATCCAAAGTTCTAAGTTTTCAAAATTCAAAGTCTCAAAAGGTCACCTGATCAGATGGCTATCAGAATCGAGTTTCCGTTCGACGATCATGACTTCAAAGTTCAAGTGTTTAAAGTTAAGGGGGGCAAGTATTACATGATCGGGTGGCTGTTCGAACGGATGGCTATCAGATCGGATTGCCACTCGATCAGGTTATCCTTGTCCCGTTCCTAAACTCAATCTCTATGTTTCTGTTTAAACAGCGACGTCATGGTACGTATTGAGACAATGGTAAACACATCGGTGTTCAGCCGATCTGATCGGGCAGGCATCACCCCGGTCCATTCAGTCGTCAGTTCGTGATGATATTTATGTTAGAATCCGTACTCCGGTCGTCTTCTCCGGTAACAATCCCTTTCCAAGCCGACTCCAGACTCATAATCAAGTCTACAGTCCGTTTAGATCTGGATCTCACCGTTTTATGTAAAAGTTCGAGAAAAGATGAAGATAAACTTAGGTTTTTAGCTTGAAAAGTTTAGATCTAGCCTAGATCTAGTGTAAAACGCATGAAATTCCTTAGATCTGAGCTAGATCTTGGCTAGAATGACATCACACAACAGTTTGGTACAAACCGCCATGGTGACATCACCTTCAAGAGCTCAAATCCGAGAGATTTCATGGTTAAAAGTGAGATTTCAAAGGAGAATCTCATAGAGAATGATGTGTAGATGAAAGTTGTACAAGAATCTAGTGTAAAACGTACAGAAATCGCCGAGAAATGGAAGAAAATAGGAGTGCGTGTGTCTGGTCGAGTGAGGATGTCACATCAGAGAAAATGGTGATGTGACAGGCCTATTTATAGTGTGAGAAGGAATGAAGGCGGTATGCACTTGGATTGGATGGCGGTTCGATCGAGTGGCCATCTGATCGGTTGGTCATCCGATCGGATGGTCATCCGATCGGATTGCCACTCGGTCAATCCCATCTTTTCCGTTTCACCGTCTTTGATTCAATTTGCGAGTTAGATTAACTGTTGCGTAGTATGGGGGTAATTGTATAACTAGATTATAGCAATAGCACGAAAGTTTTCAGAGTTTCATAGTTTCCGCCGGTGACAAGACTCCAGTCCCTCGTTCAACCAAGTCTCAAGTTTCGCGAGCCTCAAGAGTCAAGCGCCAATGTGACAACCCGTACTTTCTAGAAATCTTCTATCGTACTGACTCTTTTGTATTGTGCGTTGCATGTTATCTGAACGTTATGCAATTAATTTTAAATGAATGATTTCGTGTTTTGTGAACTTGGTATGTGTATTGTATCTCATCGCACCAAACCTTTCGGGCCGAACACCACATCCGATCCATAGTGCTCTCGGCCCAAAACTCCTTCGAAACCCATGAAGGGCCCGACTCACATGTGTGGGCGTTTACACACTCAATAGTGGGAGTGGTTTCCCATAATCTTGATAACACTAAAACATAACAAACCCTAATTCTCCTTTCCTCCTTCCAACAACTCGACGGCAACCACCTCTTCCCTTGTTCGAAGCCTTCCTTGGATCGTTCCAACCTGTTTGTGTATACAAATCCTTGAGGTTAGTAATCCTGCATTGGTTTGATTGATTTTCCCTGTGATTCTTAAATCATACATGTTGTTTTATATTGATCTAGGGTTTGTGTGAATGGGTTTATAACAACACTAATATAAATGGATGAAATCATTAAAACCTTGTGACAATCGATCGTTCCAAAGTGTATAAATTGCATTGGTGATCTAGGGTTCTAAGGGGTAATCGATCTAGATGATGCATAATTCGGAATATGTATTCGGGTTGCTTGTATGTTGGGGTTAAATAGAATAGAGTAATGATTTGTTCATGATGTAAACATTTCTCATTACGTGATTTGATTTGGAAGTATTGATTCATGATGAAACTGTTTGAAGATTAGGGTTTTGCCATGAATTTGGATTGGGCAATTGTTTTGGTCACACAACTGTTGAATCGGATATAGTGGGATGGTTACGAGAATTTTGGAAAGTTTGGGAAGTCTGACTAAGTCACATGCACAAGGTGGTGGATCGCACAACTTGGCTGTGATCGCATAAGACCTCCGAATCACACAACAGGGCCCAAGCGCACATATCTTAACCTGGGCTAGTCATAGTTGGGCCGCACAAGAGTGGGCCAAGTTATGTCGGGTCGCACAAGCTGGTTCAGTCGCACAAGCTGGACCAGTCGCACAAATAAGGTCCAGTCCCACAAGCAAGGTCGGATCGCACAAGCCGGACGGGCCGCATAATTTAGTTGGGCCTGGAATTGGTTGGGTTGTGCACCATGAACGAATTGTGCGATTCGAATTCACTCATATTGGGCCGTAAAGGTTGAACAGTTTAAGTGTTTTGGTTGAGCTTTAGTCATGGGAATGTGATCTGTTTATGTTCTTACTATGTGTCATGAAACATGCAATATTGTGAGATGTGTGCAATATGTTACTATGGAATTCAGTGTATATGAAACTAATGAGTCATGATAATCATACTAGACTTTGATTGATTAAGTGAGAACAAGTAATTGTCTTACCGAGCAAACCAGCTGAGTTCACTTCTCTCAAAACAAGCATGCGTCCAGTGGGGACAATCAAACTGACAAAACATGTAAACGGATTTTCGTAAACCCATATCCTTGTAGGGGATATGAGGCGGTTTTCAAATACCCACATCCTTGTAGGGGATGTGAGGCGGATTTCACATACGCATATCCTTGCAGGGGATATGAAACTGTTTTCAGTAAACGTTAATGTTGGATAATACACTCACTTCTATCACTTAAGTCCCATCATTACTACCGGGTAGTTGCTTGTTGGGCAACGGGGTTATTAGTTGATAGCGTTATTAGGTTTGGCACCCTCACGACGTACCTGGATAGGGCGGGCGTGAACTAATAACTTTAAATCATGACCAATGTTTGATAGAGCATTGGAGAAGGGCAAAAAGGTCCATCTGCGGTATCGAGTTATTATCAACTTAACAAATCATAACACACTACTTGGTATTAAACGGATAAAGCAATCTGTGAACTCACCAGCCTGTCTGATACACTTTTCTGCATGCTTGCAGGTCCTTAGGTTCATGGATTGGAACTTGCTATGTGGGAGTGCTGGAGTGGTCATGGGTCGTAGCTCTTGGATACAAGTTTAATGATTATCGCACATTCGTTTTGAAACACGTGAAATAACTACTTATCTTATGCTTCCGCTGAACGTATTTGTTTTGGATTGTGCTTGAATTTTCTTTATGAAATTATTGGAATCTTTTATTAAATACTATGTGATGGTTCAATGTGATTGGTGGCTAGATCCTGGCACGCCACACGCCTCGCGGGGGTTTCCGCTTCTGATCTATTCTAAGAGCAAGGATGACCACGAACGGCATCTGCGTCTTATTTTGGAGCTCCCGAGGAAGGAACAGCTCTACGCGAAGTTTTCTAAGTGTGACTTCTCGATTCGAGAAGTACACTTCCTCGGCCACATAGTTAACGAAATGGGGATACACGTGGATCCTGCTAAGATTGACTCAATCAGGAATTGGGCAGCACCAAAGAATCCTTCGGAGGTGCGACAATTTCTTGGTCTCGCTGGATACTATCGAAGATTCATTGAGGGTTTTTCAAAGATCGCGCAACCCCTCACCGCTCTAACACAGAAAGGCGTCGTATATTCATGGGGAACAAAACAGGAAGATGCATTCCAACTTCTGAAGCGGAAACTATGAAGTGCACCGATTCTGTCTCTACCTGAGGGTACTGATGATTTTGTTGTGTATTGTGACGCCTCTATTCAGGGTCTCGGTTGCGTGTTGATGCAGCGCGAGAAAGTTATAGCTTACGCCTCTCGACAGTTGAAGGTCCATGAAAAGTATTACACGACTCACGACTTGGAGTTGGGGGCCGTGGTGTTTGCGCTCAAAATCTTGAGGCATTACTTGTACGGTACTAAATGCACTATTTATACCGACCACAAGAGCCTTCAGCATATATTCGATCAGAAGGATTTGAATATGCGACAGCGTCGCTGGGTAGAACTCTTAAATGACTACGACTGTGCAATCAAGTATCATCCGGGAAAGGCTAACATTGTAGCAGATGCTCTTAGTCGAAAGGAATCGAAACCCAAACGTGTTCGCGCCTTGCAGCTCACTATCCATTCTAACTTGCCTGACCGGATCCGTTCTGCGCAAACTGAAGCATTGAAAGCGGAAAACATTGAAGCAGAGTACTTAAGGGGCATGGAAAAATGACTTGTAGAGAGATCGGATGGTATCCTCTACTTCATGGAGCGTGTATGGGTTCTTTTGTTTGGTAACCTCAGAGAGCTTGTGATGGATGAAGCGCACAAGTCCCAATACTCTGTTCATCTGGGTTCGGATAAAATGTATCAGGATCTCAAGGTTTTGTACTGGTGGCCGAAGATGAAGGCCCACATCGCGACTTATGTAAGTAAATGTTTGACGTGTTCAAAGGTCAAGGTGGAGTATCAGAAACCCTCAGGCCTACTTCAGCAACCAGAAATACCCATGTGGAAATGGGAACAAATCGCCATGGATTTTGTCACTGGGCTACCTAGAACGCAAAACGGAAATGATACCATCTGGGTGATCGTTGACCGCCTCACGAAATCTGCACACTTCCTCGCAATCAAAGAAACTGACAAGTATTTGCAACTGGCTGGTATCTATCTAAAGGAAGTGGTTTCCAGGCACGGGGTGCCAACCTCCATTATCTCTGATCGAGATCCGTGTTTCATATCTGATTTGTGGCAAGCGATGCACAAATCATTTGGCTCACGTCTTGACATGAGCACTGCCTATCACCCTCAAACGGATGGTCAGAGTGAGCGAACCATCCAGACATTGGAAGACATGATGTGAGCATGTGTTATCGATTTTGGTAAAGGTTGGTAGAGGCACTTTCCCTTGGTGGAGTTTTCTTACAATAACAGTTACCATACCAGTATCCAGGCAGCCCCGTTCGAGGCTTTGTACGGGCGGAAATGTTGATCTCCTCTCTGCTGGGCTGCTGTGGGTGACAGTCAGGTCACAGGCCCGGAGCTTGTGCTCGAAACTTCTGAGAAGATAGTGCAAATCATAAATCGTATGGCGGCGGCGTGTGACCATCAGAAAAGCTACACTGACAAGCGTAGGAAACCTTTGGAGTTTGCTGTGGGCGATCGCGTGATGTTAAAGGTCTCACCCTGGAAGGGTGTGGTACGTTATGGGAAACACGGTAAGCTCAGTCCGCGTTATGTCGGGCCACTCAAAATTCTGGAACGAATCGGTAAGGTGGCATACAAGCTCGAGTTACCGGCTGAGTTGGGTAACGTTCACGATGTTTTCCATGTTTCACAGTTGAAGAAGTGCTTATCTGATGAAACACTTGTAGTACCATTTCAAGAGCTGAAACTTGACAACAAGTTGCAGTTTATTGAAGAACCAATTGAAATTATGGACCGGGATGTCAAGATTCGTAAGCACAGCCGTATTCCGATTGTGAGAGTTCGTTGGAACTCAAGACGTGGACCGGAGTTCACGTGGGAACGCGAGGATCAGATGAAGCTCAAGTACCCACATTTATTCCCGGATGACAAATCCAAGTCTAGCAAATCTAAAGTTAATGCAACTAATGAATTTTGGGACGAAATTCCCTTTCAAGTTGGGGATGATGTGGCACCCGAGGAAAATCCGCGGTCATCTTGATCTACTTATCCTGATATCATTTCACTCCTCTGATATTGCTTATCAAATTTCGGGACAAAATTTCTTTCAAGTTGGGGATGATGTGACAACCCGTACTTTCTAGAAATCTTCTATCGTACTGACTCTTTTTTATTGTGCGTTGCATGTTATCTGAACGTTACGCAATTAATTTTAAATGAATGATTTCGTGTTGTGTGTTTTGTGAACTTGGTATGTGTATTGTATCTCATCGCACCAAACCTTTCGTGCCGAACACCACATCCGATCCATAGTGCTCTCGGCCCAAAACTCCTTCGAAACCCATGAAGGGCCCGACTCACACGTGTGGGCGTTTACACACTCAATAGTGGGAGTGGTTTCCCATAATCTTGATAACACTAAAACATAACAAACCCTAATTATCCTTTCCTCCTTCCCATAACTCGACGGCAACCACCTCTTCCCTTGTTCGAAGCCTTCCTTGGATCGTTCCAACCTGTTTGTGTGTACAAATCCTTGAGGTTAGTAATCCTGCATTGGTTTGATTGATTTTCCCTGAGATTCTTAAATCATACATGTTGTTTTATATTGATCTAGGGTTTGTGTGAATGGGTTTATAACAACACTAATATAAATGCATGAAACCATTAAAACCTTGTAACAATCGACCATTCCAAAGTGTATAAATTGCATTGGTGATCTAGGGTTCTAAGGGGTAATCGATCTAGATGATGCATAATTCGGAATATGTATTCGGGTTGCTTGTATGTTGGGGTTAAATAGAATAGAGTAATGATTTGTTCATGATGTAAACATTTATCGTTACGTGATTTGATTTGGAAGTATTGATTCATGATGAAACTGTTAGAAGATTAGGGTTTTGCCATGAATTTGGATTAGGCAATTGTTTTGGTCACACAACTGTTGAATCGGAATTAGTGGGATGGTTACGGGAATTTTGGAATGTTTGGGAAGTCTGACTAAGTCAGACGCACAAGGTGGTGGTCGCACAACTTGGCTGTGATCGCACAAGACCTCCGAATCACACAACAGGGCCCAAGCGCACATATCTTAACCTGGGCTAGTCATAGTTGGGCCACACAAGAGTAGGCCAAGTTGTGTCGGGTCGCACAAGCTGGTCCAGTCGCACAAGCAAGGTCGGATCGCACAAGCCAGACGGGCCGCACAATTTAGTTGGGCCTGGAATTGGTTGGGCTGTGCACCATGAACGAATTGTGCGATTCGAATTCACTCATATTGGGCCGTAAAGGTTGAACAGTTTAAGTGTTTTGGTTGAGCTTTAGTCATGGGAATGTGATCTGTTTATGTTCTTACTATGTGTCATGAAACATGCAATATTGTGAGATGTGTGCAATATGTTACTATGGAATTCAGTGTATATGAAACTAATGAGTCATGATAATCATACTAGGCTTTGATTGATTAAGTGAGAACAAGTATCTGTCTTACCGAGCAAACCAAGGTTAGTTCACTTCTCTCAAAACAAGCATGCATCCGGTGGGGACAACCAAACTGACAAAACATGTAAACGGATTTTCGTAAACCCATATTTAATAAAAGATTCCATTAAATACTATGTGATGGTTCAATGTGATTGGTGGCTAGATCCTGGTTCGTCACACGCCTCGCGGGGGTTTCCGCTTGTGGTATTTTTGGGGGTGTGACAACCAAAGTATCAAGAATTAGACATTCCAAGTATCTAGAATTAGGCATTCCAAGTATTTAGATTTAGACATTCCAAGTATCTAGAATCAGGCATTCCAAGTATTTAGATTTAGACATTCCAAGTATCTAGAATCAGGCATTCCAAGTATTTAGATTTAGACATTCCAAGTATCTATAATTAGGCATTCCAAGTATTTAGTATATAGCACATAATTCACCAAGTACCAAAAGTATTAACGTCTACATAGTTCAGGGACTAAAATTGACAATATCTAAAAGTCTAGGGACGCAAGTATTACAGGGGGGCACCATTGAGTCTCCGCCAACATCTAGTTTTTTGTGGTCCCCATTTTTTGACCGTTGCAAACGGTAACAAAATAAATAAATTAATTAACTTTTAATTTTTAAACTTCACACTATACATATATATATATATATATATAGGGGAAGGATAAATCGAAAACCCACTCCAGTTGACTAAACCCTGAAAACCCAATAACAACCATTGATCATACTTGATGGATGGCTATGATTCACTTTTACCCATAAGTTGCTTTTGTGTACTTTTGTCTCAATTTTATAATATATTTCATGTCCTGAAGGGTAATCTTGGAATATTAATTCAATTTCTCTTACAAAAGTCTGCATGTTGTAAGACTACTTTTCTTCTCTTACAAAAGTCTGCAAGTTGTAAGACTACTTTTCAATCTATTTTTGTACGTATATTTTTATAATATATTTTTGGACGTATATTTTTTTTTTTTTGGTTTTGTTACATGTGTATATGACAATCTATTTTTGTAACATATTTTTTTTGTTTTGTTACATGTGTTACATAGAAACGTAACATATAACCTAGAAAAAATGTAACAACACACTTATTTTTTACAGTAATTTAAAAAAAGTGTAACAATGCACTTTATTTTCTTTAACGTGCATTATTTCTGTAACACAAAAAATGTAACAGGCATTTTTTCTTTGATTGTTACATTTTTTATGTAACAAAAAAATGTAACAGACATTTTTGATTTGATTGTTACAAAAAATGTAACGGACATTATTTATGTAACACAAAAAAACGTAACTGACATTATTTATGTAACACAAAAAATGTAACATGTTTTTTTTCTTCGATTGTTACATTTCTAACACCCGGTTACACAGTGTTACATAAAAAATGCCTAGATCTTGGAGTTTCATAACTAAGACGCATAAAATTGTTATGAGAATTGTTACATCAAAAAAATAACATGCATATAAAAATATAACTTTATTAACAAGAATCCAACAACAACAGATTTTTTAGATTCAATCATCATAACAATAAACAAGAAAGTAACTTAGATTTTAATCCAATACATAAGAACTTAAATCAAATTGTTTCCATTTGTTCAGATATGAAAAAAAAATCAAATTGTTTATATAAGAACAAATTTTACACAAAAAAAAAATGAAAAAATCAGTAATAAAAAACAACATATCCAGAAAACAAGAACTAAAAAACATTCATCTTCTTGAACAAAAAAATGAAAAAAGTTGCAGATCTACAAATCACAAAAAGTGAAGATCTATAAAACACAAAAAAATGCAAATCTGAAAAAAAAACCCTGAAAACAAACATACTTATGGATCTGGAGGATCTTTTAGATCTGGAACATCATGTTCAACATCGAACATCTTTTGGATCATCTTCAACATCGAATCGTTATATGGAATATCATCTTCAACATCGAACATCTTCAACCGGATCTGGAGCATCTTTTGGATCTGGTAACATCTTGGAACTGGAACGTCTTTTTGGATTTCGGATCTGAGTCTGATGTTGTATGGAACACCGGTTCGATCTTCTGATCTTTCTCCGATCTTCACTGCCTCTCTCACCGATCCTCATTGCCTCTCTCTCTCCGATCTTCTCTCTCTAACCATCTATCTCTCTAGATTTTTGGGAAGTAAAATATGTTCTTCATTTGAGAAATGCTTCATAAAACACAAAAAGACTCTGTTTGGGAGAAATGAGATGTGAGAGATTTGATTTTTGATCTTGTTTCATCTATATTGGAACAAGAGAGAGAGGATGATTTATGTACAGCTTTTAATTGTTTTCACTCCTCTCTGGTTTGAATAAATGATGTGAGATGATGAGAGATATGTATTAATGAAAAGGATGAGAAGTAAAAGGAAAGTTGTGAGAGAAAGATGTGAGAGAAAAAGCAAACTTGAAAAGTCTACACAAGTACAATTTTAATTAATTAAAAAGATGACAAGAAGAAGCAAATATGACAAGTCTGCGTGTGCAGACACATCACCAGCCCATCACCATAATCTCAAAAATGTAAGAAAGAAAATGACCATCATGCCCTTACTCCTCTCAATCTAAATTCAAACGTGGATCAATCCTAGCCACATGTTAGAGTTTTCAGGGTTTAGTCAACTGGAGTGAGTTTTCTCCTTATAATTAGCCTATATATATATATATAGGGGAGGTTCATTTGAGAAGAAAATTAAATTGAGAAGAAAAAGAATAAATGGTACAATTGTAAAACATTAAATAGTTTTTTCTCTCATCTCATTTATTATTATTTTTGACTAATTAATTAGTCATAAAGAGTATCATCCTACACACTAAAATTTTTGCCTAGACACATCAAAATTTATCCTACACGTTTTTGAAATTTATCCTACACATACTGAAATTTATCCTACACAACTCGTAATTCATCCTACACACCTCATAATTTATCCTACACTTTAAATTTATTTTTTTCTTCTTTGAAATTATATATATATATTTTTTAAAATAAGTTACAAATTTAATTTAGTGAGCTATTAAAAAGGAAGACTAAGAATTAATGATCTATCTAGTTTTACCAATATACCCTTACACCCATACTAAATACAAAAATTAAATGAAGTAAAATGAAGCATTATTATTGGTTGGAGTTTGTTCTTTTTTATTCTTACAAAAAAATTCTTCTCATTTGAACCCTCCACTATATATATATATATATATAGAGTAAACGGTACGGGTCGAAACGGTTCGCGACGAAACGGTTCAGCTCGAAACGGTTCGGGTTCGAAACGGTTCGCGCCGAAACGGATTTTTTGGATTTTTTAGAATTTTTTAGAATTTTTATGATTTTTTAGAATTTTTATTATTTTTTAGAATTTTTTGGAATTTTTTTGATTTTTTGGAATTGGATCAAAATGGCAATTGAAAACATTTAAAATGAAAATCCCCAAAATACCCCTGGTTAAAGATGGAGTTTTTGGATGGAGTTAGTGTATGTGATCAAAATGGCAACAAAAGGGAAAAGTCAGGGACCCAGAGGCAAAAAAAAAACTATTTGGACTAAAATGGCAAATTTGGACAAAACTCAGGGACTAAAATGGCAATTTACTCACATATATATATATATATATATCCAACTTATTTTACTCAAATTTCCATCTATTCTCCATCTATAAATTTTATAAACTTTATCATACTCACACAATGTTTCCCAACAATCAAAATGCATGGGACCCTAACAATCCGTTTTGGGGTAATTTAGCAAATAACGAGCAAGAAGAACGATACCGAAGAGACCCGCGAACGAGTGAGATTAGGTATTATCCGATGCCACCTACCACCCCAACCTCCCACATCCGACAACGCCACCACCACTTCCCGATTTTTTTGGGATACTATTCCGCACCGCCATTTTCCCCCAAGCTCAAAACATACCCGAAACCCAACCCACTCCCTTAAAAGGTGGACGATCTAGAAGGCACCATAAGAAGGGCGAGAATGAAGAACGTGCTCTTAAAATGATCGAGAGGTGGACGCCTACCGAAGAACTTGCATCGTCACAAGCATGGCTCGACGTGTCGGAGGATCCGATTGTTTGTAACTTTTTTCTCCATTAACTTTTTATAAATATATTTTTATTTTTATTTTGTTGCTACTATTTTTTTTCAAATTATAGCAACCGACCAAGATATATCCGTATTTTGGAGGCGTATACGTGAGAAGTTTTTCGCCGCAATAGGTCGTGGTGAATATCGTTCGGACGACTCGTTTTCAGGAAAGTGGACCGCAATGCACACCAAAATTAACAACTTCAACAACATACACAACAATCTCGTCAACAATCACGCAAGAAGAAGTGGTTCAAGTAGGGATGACAAAAAGCCCGAGCCTGATGGGTATACCCGAAACACGAAACATACGGGCCGGGTATACCAGAAGCCCGATGGGTATGGGCCGGGTATGGGATTAAAAAATAAAAAAAAACGAGTATGGGCATGGGTATGGGCATGGGTATGGGTATGGGTATGGGATTGAGTGATACCCGCCCGATACCCAACTCGTTTACCCGAATAATACCTGAAAGATATTTTATTTTAGTTTTCCATTAGAGTAAAAATTGCACATAGGAGTCCCAACAAGTATTTTTAACAAATTAACGGGTATACCCGATACCCGCGGGTATGCCTGATACGCAATGGGTAATTACCCAAAAATACCCGACGGGTAATGGGCTGGGTATGACACAAAGAATTACAACCGGGTATGGGCTTGGGATTACTAATACCCGGCCCATTGCCATTACTAGGTTCAAGCGACGTGGACATTATGACCTCCGCCCACAACGAATATAGAATGTATCATGGCCATGCATTTGCCATGTTACGTTCATTGGAGCTTCTACGCAAATCTTCAAAGTGGCATCTTGTAACACCATTTGACCCAACGACCCATAGGTTAAAACGGTCCAAATCAATAACGACTAGCGAACCATCTGAGTCTGATGCTCGTACTACTATTAACTTAAACGCGAGTTGGATGAATTGAATTTTGAGGAACCACAAGAACTGCAGCGACCAAAGGGTAGGGATAGAAGTAAGGCAACAACACGAGCACGAGACTCATCCTCTTCAACGCCATCGGATGGCGCATCAAGGTTGGACGAGTTAGACGATAGACTAAATCGGCTTCTCTCGATCAAGGAAAAAGAGCATGAATTTAGAATGAAGAAACAAATCGAGAAAGATATGAAGTTTATCGAGAAAGACTTTTCCAACCTATTTGAGGAGGACCGAGTCATTTTAGAGGCTCGTAAGGAAAAATCCGAGCCAAATATATATAGTTTTTTGGTAGGGTTTATTTTTATTTTCAAGTAGGTTGTTTTTTAAGTAAGTTTGTAGTTTTTTTAAGTAGTTTGTAATCTTTTATTTATTTTAGAGTTAAATGTCATTTTAGTCCCTGTGGTTTGGGTCATTTTGTCAGTTTTAGTCAAAATGTTTCATTTTTTGCCTGTGGTTCCAAAAAGGTTTCACCATTGCCATTTTTGTACACTGGTTAACTTCATCCATTATTTTTGTTAATGAGAAAGGCAATTCGGTCATTTTATATGGCTGAATTGCCCTTCTAGTTCACAGAATTACATATAAAATGATTAAATTGCCCTTCTTGTTAACAGAAAAAATGGACGAAGTTAACCCAGTGGACTAAAATGGCAACGGTGAAATCTTTTTGAACCCATAGGAGAAAATGAAACCTTTGGACTAAACTGGCAAAATAGCCCAAACCACAGGGAATAAAATGACATTTAACTCTTTATTTTATTGAAATTATGTTTTTTTTTTTAAATAGAGTTAATTACTGCTTTCGTCCCTGTGGTTTGTCAAAAATCACTATTTCATTCCATTAGTTTAAAAATTGTGATTTCAGTCCTTGTAGTTTCACTTTCGTAACCATTTCAGTCAACCTCGTAACAATTTCAGTCCCTGTACTTAACAACATAATGGATTGAAATTATTACGAAAGTGAAACCATAGGGACTGAAATGGTTATGAAAGTGAAACCACAGGGACTGAAATCACAATTTTTAAACTAATGGACTGAAATAGTGACTTTTAACAAACATCAGGGACGAAAATAGTAATTAACTCTTTTAAATACAATAATAAAAAGTAATAATTAGGTAATGATGAAGAAATCTTTAACTAAAAGTTAAAGAAAGAGACTTTAAATCTTACGTTCCATTCTTGATCAAAACATGACCTCACAATGCATACAACATAAATTCTAAGATGATTAATATTCGTTACATGTCTTACATAATGCTAAACGTTAGTTTCAATTCAATGTTTAGAAATAAAAAACAATTACGATATTTTGATTCTTGAAGCATAGCCCAAAATATGTTGCATTTTTTATTTCTCGTTCCTTGATCAATATTCTTCTTTTGCACTTTTTTTTAATTCTTCATCATGTGGTCTTCTTCTTTCTCTTTTTTTCTTTACAACATTACTTTGCAAACCTTTGTTTTTGTTGTTTCAATTGTTATAATTTAAGGTTGATATTTGATACGTAAAAACATAAAGCACAAATGATTTGATTTACAAATCATTAGATGCTCTGATAACATATTAAAAGTTATATAAAACTACATTACTAAACTATACACAATAACAGAAAGAAAAAAACAATTACTATTGATCATTGTATATATCTTAAATTAATAGAAAGAAAAAACAATTACTTTTGATCATTGTATATAGCTTAAATTAAGAATAATGAAAATGGAAAATGAAGATGATGAGTCTAAGACAATCTAATATCTTTTAACTTTAAAGGTATCTCATAGAAGGATATACATGCTCAACTACTAAACCAAATTCTAATTTTTTTTTCTTCCTGTGAGAACGTTCTTGTTATGTTATATAACATTTAACTACTTTATCAATAGCCCTACTACTTCTGGTGTGTTCAATAGAAATTAAAAAACATAAGATTTGAAACAATTGTTGAAACTAAATGGGAATACAAAAACTATTATGGTTGGTTGTACATACAATGAAGGGAATTATAAAAACGCATTGAGTTTTTTCAGAATTCTTCGAATAAAAACTTTAAAATCCTATTCGATATGACATAGAATATGAAATGTGGTTACTTTAATGAGCTTACAAGTTTAGATTACGAACTTTTCGTATATCAAATATGGTTTTATTTATTAGCAATTAAAAAACAATTCTTTCGAGACGAGACATAAACTTAAAATATCATCAAGTAGGTTAAAATAATCTTTTTATACTATCTAGTTAAAATATCATCAAGTAGGTTAAAATAATATTTTTTTACTATCTAGGTCACTACACTAAAGTTTCTAGTTAAATTATTCACTAAACTTAGACTAGTTTGGGCCACTAAGATGTCATCGACTTTTTAAACTTTCTACTTCAATCGACTCAATAAACTTAGTGACATGTATATATAATTATATACTTTATAATGGTTGTCAATCAAGTCACTAAACTAATTGCTTGTCAATCATGTCACTAATTCCTTGTTAATCATGTCACTAAACATAGGTTTATTGTATATGTGTATCTTGAACATGTAACCGATGATCATACAAGCGTTTCAAAACAATCATGTGGATCTCAAATCAGTTTAACATTTTTTGTTCGGTTTTAGTTTGGTTTCTTCAATACCACATCTTCCCTTTTCTTATTTTCGATTTTGGTTTTGTTTGAGCGTCCTAATTATTTTCAATCTTATTCTTGTTTGAGTGTCCTAATGAGGGATATTAAGATATGAGAGTTAATAATGGGTTGTTTCCTTGTGTAAAAAGGCACTCCTCTATTTTAAAGTTTCAATAATAATATATTATTGTTTATAAAAAAATACATGTTAATATATACATATAAGTATTAAACTAGCAAAAGTCAAACGAAAATAAACAAAAGAAGCATAATCAAATTTGGCTAACACTACATGATAACCAAGGAATCGCAAAACAGATTTCACAATCATTGATGTACAACAACCCAATATGACCTCATAAGTTTGAGAATACCATCAAAAACTTTTTGTGTCCAATATTTTGTAAGTATGTGACAAGTGTGTAGTACTATGATTCAAGAATGAAGAAATAGAAAGAACTTGGTCCGTCATAAATAGAAGAAAGGATTGAAATTATTAACTGTAAATTGTTCTTCACAGACATGGTGTGATAGTAAAGAGATTTCCTTTTATCTAAGAGGTAAATGGTTCAATCCTACAAAGCATAGGTAAGAATACTTAAGTAGGTTAGTTTATCGTTAAAAAAGATGTAAATACTGTGTAGATTTTGAATAATTGTATATTAATTAGATTGCTTAGCTTTAGGAATGTGGTTTCCTGATTTGTAGCTTGTATCTTTTATGTATTTTGGAATTTTGTCAATGGAATCACCTTTGAATAATCAACCCTTTTAGGAAGCTTTGGCTCTATACCTAATTTTCACCAATGTTGCCTTTTCAAACTAATGGTTTGCACCACTACCAAACACAAGACTTTTGCAGCCCCCATACCTCTGCCGATCAATCTTTCCTTCATCCCAATCAAATCATTAATGAATGGCCCAAACTCCAATGAACGCCGCCACTTCCAAAACCTTCCATATCGTCTACACCATAACCAATATCCAAAATAAGCTTAGGGTGCTTGAATGTACGAAGGTGTATTATTCATTATGGGTGAAGTTGTTCCACTTACATGACACAGCATACCAGGTTTTAGACCACATTGATAGGACATGGCCACTGACCAAGAACGACCCTATCTATGAAACATGGCCAGAGATAGACGCAATCGTTTTACATTAGATCTACACGACCGTATCTGACGATCTTATGGTGCGAGTCCTTGAAACTGAGTCCACTGCATTTGAAGCCTATCATAACAACAAAGCAGCAAGAGCGGTTACTCTTGAGCACGAGTTTAGCAATCTCATTCTTAAAGCTCTATTATCCCATGAAACCTATTGCCATAAACTCAAAGAACTATAAGATTAATTAGTTGATGTTGGTAGTCCAATCAACCATCACCTCTATTCTTCGAACTGTAGGGAATCCAGGTATCTGTTTTAATTTTAATTCATTTTATAAAATCCAATTTTCTAAATAATAATAAAAATAATAATGTTTATTATTAGTCAGATGCAGAAGCGTGTACAAACACATAAACAAATAAACAATATTCCAACGAATGATCCAATTACGAGTTATTCAGACAATTATATGAAACAACCATAGTGGGTTTAGAGTTGTAACTGGGCGAATACCAAGAACTCACACAATGGATGTAACAAACGACTCCACTAGTAAGCCCAATCATAAGTTCCAAAAACAACACAAGATCTACATGCAAAAACGAATCAAATCCGTCTAACTAAAGGCAAGACGCGAGACGGTGGCAGTGCGGCGGCAGCCCGGCTGCGACGATGGTCGACGCCAGTCGGCAACAGTGGTCCAGCGGTGGGGCCGACGGTCGTGAACGAAGAGAGAGGGGAGAGAGTTTTCAGGTTTCTTTTGTGTGTTCAGGTTTTCTTTCACAACTCTATAATTAGGGTTTAGGCCTAGCTTCCTATTTAAAGAAAAGATAATTACATTCTAGTCCACACACAACTATATTTTCCTCCAAGTAATTAGCCTTTGACTAATTACTTTTGGTAAGTCAACCCTTTGACTTTATTTTATTATCCTACAATAAAAACCAACTCTCGTTAATTATATCCAATAATAATTATTCCTCGTTTTAGTCAAATAACCGTTTTTCGACCGTTTTATCAAAACTACTAGTCAAACACTTCATCTTATTCTTAATAAAATAACCTCTATAATTTATTATTATCTAAATAATAAATTAATATATGTTTAACCCTTTAAACGACACCAATTATTTCCACAAACTAATCATTTCGTAAACAATTAATATTTCCTAGTATTTCACCAAATACCTATTCTCCTGAATTAATCGCTCTTCTGATACATAATGCTTAACAATTAAACATTATTTTTTTTCGTAGTCCAATTCCAACACTCTCCCACTTGGACTATTAGTAAGGTAAAATAATCGATAATTGGACACCCAATTCTATCGCTCTTTGTATCATACCTTATTAGTAAGGTTAAATAATCGGTAACTGGACACCTAATTCCAACAGTCTCCCACTTGGACTATTTTCGATTATATCCTTTAACGTAGACAGAGTTGGATGCCTAGCTGCATTGCACTGCCCCTAGCAAGGTATGACGTGTCACATTCGTTAACTATTCCTCTCCAGTTAACTAACTCTTTACTTAATCAAGTACATAATCATGGTAACCTTATCGATTTATACTTTCTGTATAGAACACTTATTGAACATGAGACATGGATCTAATTTCAATCTCACATGTTGTTCAACTCTTCTTGTATTCGTTTCTGATTCAAAATTGGTCGATAAACTACTTCTAGTTTGAGTATGGCATACATTCATACCAGTTTGATTCAAAGAGGGCCCTAGAATGTTCATTTTCTCAAAGTATTAAGAAGCACATAATCCCTTTGACATCATACAACTACCACTTAGCTTCAGTTCATTCCCTACCAAATATCCTTATTACTACCCTTTCACAATGTAGTGTTAGATAAGATTAAAATACAAACTTACACCAGTGCTAGTTCTAGTATGATTCTTAGGTCTAAGGATACAAAGATTATATCATTTCAAAACCTTTTATGACATTGATCAATGAAGACGAATTTGAAGTGAATTGACCGTGATGGAGTGTGAATGTAATTTTTAGTATATTTTTAGCACTTTTACTCGTTTATCAAGCTTTAAATTTATAAAACACGATATAACACCATCACTCTCTACAACACGCTAGGGGAAGTGCACCAATCGTTGGCGTAGTATAGTGATGGTAAGATAACGAGGTCGTCTAAGGACACAAGAGCTTTTAATACTGGAATATTGTCAATGTCTAATCTAACCAAATTTTTGAGGAAAATATGTTGGTAAATAAAAATTAAAAAGAAATTAAATATTAAAAGAAACAATTGACGAGATAGAATCAATTGGTTCTTGAGTCCTCTTTTACGTATCCTTTGATGATTTCCGCACTTTGAGTTTTTTAAGAGATTATCTTAGTTATAGTGGTATGTCCCATGAATTTGATCGACTACGAACATTTAGGGTACCATACTCATGGATGCTTAAACATACATATATTCGAACATAGAACATTGTATATATGGAATTTAACCGTTAACTCCAAATAAATTCATAATGCAGCCTTACCGTTCGAAGAACATGAAATACCAAACTATAGATTAAAAACTTTTCAGCAATAATGGCCACCCATTCTCTACATGCATATTGTATATCTACAAGGATACAATCAATGGCTTTGCTAAACTAATCTATGTTATTTTATGTTATCAAGATGTTATCCAAAATATCTTTATCTTTAGATGTATTGGCTCCAAGCCAATCTATCTCCGTTGTCATACAACGTCTTGATTTACCACCGTACTCTTGGTGTCTTTTTTATGAACTCTTCATTTCTCTACTATGCCCTTAATAAACCTTTCATTTTCACTATGCCCATTATATTTATCGAACAACACTTTCAATAATGTCTATGTCCTACATATATCTTACTGTTTTGACTTCTTCGAGGAATTGGTTTTACAATAAAACTTTGAGTTGATTCTCAAGCTTAAGAACTCTTTCTTGACTTGTCAAAACGATCATTCATCATTCAGTTCATGTAATGTAGAACATTATGTTAAGAACCCTACTTATCCTAAGAACAATTCTTAGCTTCAACTCAACAATCCCTTTTGGAATCTTTCACTAAAGGCTCCATTATCCATTACGAAACTCATTTATAGGTTCAACAATAGTTTAGTGTATATACTTCGCGTCTTTCATGTTGGAACGAGATAAATAGAATTTATTCTATTTTCTCCATTCTCCTTTGACTGAGTGTTTTGATTTATGAAATAAGACTTGTTCGCATGTTCCAGATGATGATCCTCTCCAAGTATCATACATTGAAGTCATTAAACAACCTTCTTATTATATACGTACTTCTTCAATGACTGTACAACACTTGTCACTTGTCATCCATATCCAAGATTCTCATCACGAAAATACATTTCTTAACGATGAACTTAATATCCCAAAATATTTCATAGCTTCCACTTGCCTTTACATTATTCATAACAATCTTGTTTTAAAACATATTTTTTTTGCTTTAAAGAATCATATATATCTTGCACAAAACCACAAATGAATTTATCCTATAGATTTATATTTGTATAATTCAAAGAAATGAGATCGTCCAAGTCTAGAGTTAGCTATTCGTGCGGTTAGCATTAATATCTATCATTATGATCATATCAGAGATTCTCAATCTCCAATTGAGTCTATGAAAGTCTTTATTTGATAACTCTGTTATTTGACATTCAACATAACAACTATTTCTCATAACCTCTCATTTCTACGCTCAACAACTTCTTGTTGATTGACTTATGATATCAGTTAAGGCAATTTTAAAGACTTTATTCTATCTTTTGAATCACATCGAATCATCACTTAGAATCCTATACTCAATTAGATTGGCTCGATATTTTAAGAGATCTAGAAGAAAACATTTTGTCTTCTCGAAGATCCAATCTTCAGAAGGGATTTGTTATGTTTTAGAACTTTTAAGTCTTTAAGATAAGATAATCATAGTATAACTATTATACAATGTTTTACAAGATCCATGTCTACCCTATTTTGAGTTTAATAATAATTTTAATTGATATTTAGGAAAGAGCTTTTCTTCTACTAGATCACACTTTCATCATTAATTTAGGTCTCATCCAATGTACTTTGACTAGAAAAGTCTTTAATGATGATTGTTTAGAAGTTTGATTTAGGTCTTTTTTTATCATTTAATCTGATCAAAATACCTTAAACAATCTACTGAGATGTTTTTGATCAATCTTAGAAGAATCCAACTTCTATGTTTTAACTTCATAAGCAAAACATTATTAATATGTTTGCTTTGCTCACTTGTCTTGAAGGATTTGATGCATCGCCATGCACCATGTTCTTACTCTACAAGTTGATTCCCAATCATTCGTTGTTGATTTGTTTCCTAAACCTGATTCTCATATCCTTAGAGATTCCACATCTTAGAAAAACAACTTTAGATAAAATTGGAATTCTACATATGGGATTCTGTTTAAGTATTCAAACCAATGATGTGTGTTCTAGAAATCTAATTTCTATCACATATCTTAGAGATAATGGATAATATGTTTATTTATAGGATATCTATCTCATACATACATATAAAGTGCTATTGTATCATAATGGACATTTTAACAAATAAAAGAAACCATAAATATTCATAAATATTTAAAATGCATAATGAAAATTTGTCCGAAAAACCAAAAGCTAAAAGAAACGATCTTTAAGACAATCAATGATATTGTTCATAACTCAAAAGCATAATAAACTTTGCTTCCGCTGCAATCTTCTAGATTGCATCACTCCACCTCCTTAATGTATTCTTCTTCCTACAAATCATAAATGTGAAAACACATTTTAGAGTCTATACACTAAAGATTTGATGAAAAGGAAATAACCACAATAACACATATATATCTCAAAGATCGACGCAAAAGAATCAGATCCAACAAGCTATGAAATATTCTTCGTGCATTCCAGTGCCCTTCGTTTCGACAATAGTAACATATGTCATCATTGTAGCTTAATGCCCTTTTCTTGCCTTAGCTCAAGATTTCTGCTATTGATATATTCTTAGGCTTCAACTTTTCTTTAGCAGATATCGTCATATTCCTTAGCTCAGCTATTGTCCTTTCATAGACATTCTTATTGTAGCCTTTGACGAACTCTTTATACTGAGGCGGCAACGATAGCAAGATCGTATCTATACCATGTCTAGGGGTGAGCATACAACCGAATTAACCGAACCGTAACCGAAATAACCAAAAAAAACCGAACCGAAATAACCGATAACCGAAATAACCGAAGGGTTGGTTATTTATATTTTTAATAACCGATTTTTGCGGTTCGGTTATGGTTATTCTTATTTTCATAACCGCAAATAACCGAACCGAACCGAATAAACATAGCCAAATCCGTAGCACCATAAGTCTTTAAGTTTGTATTTAAATGCTTAACCATGGCCTAATCAATATGTATCTTTGGTGAAGTATTTGAATGTTTTAACTTTTAACCATGACCCAACTTTGATGAAGATTGCACTACAACTTTTTATGTTTTGATTAAAAAGTGTTGAATTTAAAAACCACTTTGTGTTCTTATGTATGTTTCCACATAACACGTGACTACACGTGTTAGTTTTGTTTTGGAATTAGTATGCATATGGTAGTGAAATATAATTGATTAACCGTATATTTATTGTTTGCGCATTAATTTTGCTCGACCCACACATTTAAAGTCCAACATTAGAAACAATGAAAATAACCGACCTATAACCGAACCGAAACCGCATTAACCGCAATAACCGATTAACCGAAACCGCATTAACCGAAACCGAACGGTTATGATTTTTTGATAACCGCAATGCGCGGTTATGGTTTCGGTTATAGGTAATAACCGAACCGAACCGCACCATGCTCACCCCTAACCATGTCTATGTCCATCGAGTACCCAAGCTTCTCAAGCCTGGTGATGTACCTTTCCAATCCTGCCAACATGATCCTTGATGTCATGCTCAAATTTCATGGGATGCTTCATTTCCTCGAGTATAGCGAAGCATCAAGTTTTTTTGGCTTGATAGTTCTCTTGCAGTGTTATGATCATATCATTAGCATACTTATACTTAGTTTCCTCATGGAAACTTCCAGGAAACTCATCAGATAGTGTTGATATAACCAAGTATTGGACGTTTTGAGAGTCCATGATCTGCTGCATCCACTCGTGCTTTGAGTCATCACTGGGTAGAACTATTGAGAGGGAACGATCCAGGACATACAACCTCTTTTCCGTCTCAAGAACACTTCTCAAGTTCTTGAACCATTCAGGAAAGTTATGGTGATTGTGCTTGTTATGATACATGACGATGCAATGGATTTTATAGGCGAAATAGTTATGAAACATCTACAAAAAAGACAAAATACTTATAATTTTTATGCTCGATATCTTAATTAATCTTTATCACCCAATTACAAAATTTTATTAGGATGCAAGATCCCATTTCATAAATACCAAGTGAATGACTAAGCACTATCCATTCGATATCTACTACGTGGGTAGGTAACACTTACCAATTGCGTCACACACAACTCTCAGGCTTGAGGTCGCATGACAGAATGTGACAAGACATACATTTAACCTCAAATATGCCTACTTGAGACAATTCAAGTGATATTGCTCCTCGAATGGGAATGCGTGAAACCGACTCATGTGACACATGAATCCTGATTTAACCTCTTACCCAAACTATAGGCCCATTGCAATGTAGTCACTAACAAAGGGGGTTCGGATAAATTGTATTGAGTATTTCCACTTTAAGATAGCATAGCAATATCGATTTAGGTTGGGATTTAACTTTTATATTTAATTACCAAGTAGGGTCAAAAATTTTGTGGACGACTTGTAGCATGAGGCAAGATGCACCTTTTAGTAAAAGTCTAATTTTACTTTGCGTCCGTTAATAATTGAAACACTTTTCAACTCTCTATACGATCAAAATTATAATTACCGTATTTAAAACTATATGGGTCGTTAATCGCAAACGTTGTTTTAAATTAATAAACATTTAGTGATTTACGGTTTTACCAAATTAACAAATTTAATTTAAAAACCAAACGTTTTATCCAATAATAAAACCCCTTTTTATCTTTTTTACCTTTCCAAGTTAAATTAAAACTCTTTTCAATTTATGTCGTCGTTTTAAGATTGCAAAAAAATTAGTTTTTTTGGTAGGATTATCTATGCTTAAAAATCACAATCACACAAAACAATAAATATAGAATCGAGTTAATCATGGTAATTTGTGGAGTTTCGTTCGAGATAGTGAACGATAAACTGGAAAGGTCTAAAAGGGACAAACAACCACAATTTGGCCTTCCGCCTACTTTGTCCAAGATCTCCATGTAACAACCCTCGGTAAAACCGACACCCTCATAATGTGTCTAACACTCTAGTATGTTTTAGAATGTCCCAATATGACTTATATTTCACCCCGTATGTGAAAACCGAGCCCGAAACGTGTTATCACTTATAAAATAAAATATAAAATCTGATGTTTAAGTTGAGGCGGGCCGCGTAGGACCTCACCTCAAGCTCACGCGGGCCGTATCAGGGTTTAAAACCTGATATCGATGATTCCTTTAGTTCATACGGGCTGCGTAAGACCCCGTTTAAGTTCACGCAGGCCGCGAGTGTCCCAAATGGTGGCGCAGCCCTGAGCTGACACGTGTCGACATCGTGGCGGGTCTACTTGGTGAGCTGGATAAGCTATAGAGTTGACCAGGGTTGACGCGGGCCGCGTAACCCTTGTCTATTCCATACGTGGGCCGCATGAGGAGTAAGTTTCAGCACTATAAATAGAACGCATCATTTTTTGTTTTCCGTCGCTCACAATTCATTCTCAATCTCAATTTCTGAAGTAGTAGAAGTTATAAGCGGGTATTATATCCCCGTAATTAGTGAGGCTCTGCTCCGTTGTAAGTATTATAACCTCGGTTTCATAAGTAGATACGCTGCCCGATTGATTTAGGGTTCCGTAACAACTGTCGTGGTTCTGCCCGACGTAGTTGTTGGAATGCCGTCTCGGGGAGGGTATCATTAATAATTTCAAAGGGTTATGATACTAACCAATGTACATTTGTATAAATTATAGATTATATCCAGGAAACCCTTACAAGAAGTCTAAGATAGCAATGTGAGTTTATCCTCTTTTTGTTAACCTTTTTGGAATGTTTTACAAAACCTTAATTGTTTTACAATATGATTAAGCGGTGATTGAGTCTTTGTAGTTCTTCAATTACTGCTGGTATTATGGGGTTTTGTATACAAAATTTATATTACTACGAGTAGTAGTAGTAAGTCGGAATGACAGTACATTACCATTGGACGACGAGTTAGCCAATGGGTAATTTGACCATAGCCACAGATCCGGTCGAGTGGCAAATACTGAATGAGTAATTGTGTAGAAATAAACAATGTGATCGCTCTCAATACTGTTTTAATTGATAAAATGTTCTTGATTAAACTGGGATTCACTCACCAGTATTTCCGACTGACAAATGTTTTTTAAAACGCGTTACAGGTAACACAATGTGAACAGCCAATTAGTGAAAAGCCAGTTGGAGAGCACTGAAGGCTTGGGAAAAATGTGGCTATAAATGTTACCTAATAAACGATGTTTTAAATTCAATAAAATAGGGTTTGTCCCTATAAATGTATTGTAATAAGAAACTTGGGTTTTGCCCATGTTATTATTAATATCAAATATGGTGGTTTTACTCTGATAAACATTTCCTAACTACGGTCCTGATGTAAATTCCGCTGCGAGATTAAATACCTGATACCACCAAAAATCTGAGCTCGCGTCCGCCCGTTCCTGGGACAGATAAGGGATCGGGGGTTGCGACAAAAGGTGGTATCAGAGCCTAGCCACTGGTCTGAGCCAAAGAAGTGTTCTGCTGACACTTAAATTCTAAATTTTGTGTTAGGAAATAAATTTCAGAAATAAGTGCATAACTGTAATTATTTGTTATGTGTTATTTGACTATTTGTTAGTTTACAGTATGAGTGATCAAGGACCCTCAGACATGAGTCGTTAGTTGTCTGATTCACCTAAGAGTGAAGGTACCTCTTCACAGCCTGCCCTTTCTGGGTATTCTGCTGATAAGGAAGAAGGAGTGTTTGCTTTTAGAGCTCAGTCAGAAGAGTCATTCCCTCATAAGAAACGAGGATGGTTCAGTAAGGAAGCCTTTGCTCGTAGGAAGAGAATGCAAAAGTTGCAACAGCAAAGAGTGTTAGCAGCTGCTAAGCGAAAAACAGATGCCCATACACAGGATATGCTTAATAGAAGCCTAGCTAATTTCCATATCCTAGCTACAACTGCTGCTGACCCAAGTTTGGAACACCTAGTAGCCCCACAACCACAAATCCCAGACCAACCCATGGAAATAGAAAATACTGAAAACCAAGTGGAGATGCATGACTTTAACCCAGAAGAAATCCCTAGGATACCTGCACCAAACCCCCTAGATCCAAATTACGACTCCTGGTGGGAACATAGGACCCATACAGAACATAGGAGCCTACCCAGGTATGGACCCTTTAGATCCCTATTACCATGATGAATATATTAGGGAAATCTTAGAAGATCCTTACCGATTTCAGGCACCTTCACCCCCATATCAGGAACCTGCACCCCAGATTCCAAACCCAATCCTAGAACCTGCACGCCCAATGAGTGCAGAAAACGTCCAAGAACTTAGGACTTTTGGGGAGGAAATTTTAGAAAGCAGTGAGAGAATGCGTCAGGTGGGAGAGCGTCTCGTATGGAAATACGATGAACGCAATATGGATTTTTGGATAAATCCATATCCGTGAATGTGAATGGAGGAAATGGTAGTAATAATAATAATAATAATAAAATAAAAATAAAATATGTGTGTACGAATGCATATTACTATTAGTGTGATTCTGTTTCTGTTAGTATTGTAATTTTATTTCAGTACTAGTATGTAAGAGACGCATAGTATATGAAAATAGAGTACAAGTCGCAATGATCGACGTTTTTGGCTAGATTGCGTGTCATGTGAATTAACGATATTATCTATTATCTTGTGATATTAATATGGGATAAATGTTTAAAATTCAGATGGCCGACGAAGGAAATCAAGGAAATCTGAATAACGATAACCAAAGAAATATTAACGTGGTTAATGAGAATCCAAGCATCAATAACAATAACAATCAAGTGGATAATAGTGCTATCCAACACATAGTAGCACAAGGAATTATAGATGCAATGCCATTTATTCTTCAAACTGTTAAGGATGCTGATAATAAAAGTAAGCATAGCAGTAAGCGACCAAGTGAACCAGAAAATAGCGTGAACAATGGACCTGTACTTCAAATGCCCATTCCCAAAAGAAGAAGAACCATGCCTTATAGTTGTTCTTATAAAGAATTCTGGTCTTGTAAACCAATGGAATTCTCAGGCAACGAAGGGGCCATTGCAACCTTACGCTGGATAGAGAAGACTGAGGCAGTCTTAAGGATAAGCAAATGTGCTGAAGAAGATAAGATACTGTTTGCTTCTAATCTGTTTAAGAATGCAGCACTAGAATGGTGGAACACTATCCTCTGATCAAGAGGAAGTGATAGAACCTACAATATTGAATGGGAAGAATTTAAGAACAAGGTAGAAAGGAAATTTTGCCCACCTAATGAAAAGGAACAAATAGCAAACAAATTCCTAAACCTTAGAATGACTGGTGTGGATAGTAAGGGATACACTAAAATATTCTTTGAATATGCTAGAATAGTACCCACCCTTGCTTCACCAGAACCAGTGTTAATCTCCTGTTATATTTGGGGATTAATTGGAGAGATAAGACACGTAGTCAAGGCAGCTAGATCTCAAACTATAGAAGAAGCAGTAGAACTAGCAAATACCTTGACAGATGAATTAGTCTGTACCCGAGAAGAGGATCAAAGGAGGAACCTAACCCAAAAGCTCACACAAGAATTTCGTTCTGGAAATTCTAACCGTGGGAAAAATATAGGTTCTACCTCTGCACCCTACTGTAGGTATTGCAAAAGAAAGCATTCCGGAAGATGCTCCATATATTGTAACTTTTGCAAAATATCGGGACACAAGGAAGAAAACTGCAGGAAGAAAGCTAACAGCCGGGTATGTTACAATTGCGGAGAACAAGGTCATATCAAGCTAAATTGTCCAAAATTAGCTCCAGCTCCAGACAACAAGAATACTAAAAGTGCTAGAGCATTTGTTCTGACTGCAGATGAAGCCAAGATGATTCCAGATGTCATAGCTGGTACGTTTTTAGTTAATGATGTTTTTGCTAAAGTATTATTTGACTCTGGTGCAAACCAAAGTTTTATTAATACATCATTTTGCAAATTTCTAAATCAGTCATTAACTAAACTACCACTAGAATGTCTAGTAGAGACAGCCAATGGAGAAACTGTTAGAATTTCTGAAATCTTGCAGGGAGCAAGTATAGAAATTTTAAATCAAAAGTTTATTGCAAATCTTTATCCCATGAATCTGGCAGGATTCGATGTTGTTTTAGGAATGGATTGGTTAATAGCCAATAAAGCCAGTATTTTATGTGATCAAAAGTCAATCCAAGTAAATTCACCAAAAGGTAAAATGATCACAATTAAAGGAGATAAACTCTCTAGGTCCACTAAATTCATCTTTGTGATGAAAACTGCAAGTTATAAAAGAAAAGGTTCTATAGTGTATTTGATTTCTATAATCACTAACACTAAAGGAAAGGATTTAAAAGATATTCCAGTAGTATCTCAGTTTTCAGATGTATTTCCAGAAGAATTGCCAGGACTACCACCCGACAGAGAAGTTGAATTCAGAATCCATTTAATACCAGGAACATCACCGATTGCCAAAGCACCTTATCGGTTGGCACCTGCAGAAATGCAAGAATTAAAGAAACAATTAGACGAATTGTTGGAAAAGGGATTCATACAGCCAAGTTCGACGCCATGGGGAGCGCCGATACTATTTGTTAAAAAGAAGGACGGATCAATGCGTATGTGCATTGACTACCGTGAATGAAACAAGGTCACGATTAAGAATCGGTATCCATTACCGAGAATCGATGATCTGTTTGATCACCTTCAAGGAGCTCGATTTTTCTCTAAAATCGATTTAAGGTCAGGATATCATCAATTAAAGGTACAGGAAGAGGACATTCCTAAAACCGTTTTCAGAACAAGGTATGGCCATTATGAATTTACTGTCATGCCATTTGGTTTAACCAATGCCCCAGCTGCATTTATGGACATGATGAACCGAATATGTAAGCCATATTTGGATAAATTCATAATCGTTTTCATAGATGATATTCTAATTTATTCTAAGAATAAAGAGGATCATGCAAAGCATTTGCACGCACTTTTAAGTTTGTTAAGAAAGGAAAAGCTTTACGCTAAATTCTCTAAGTGCGAATTTTGGTTAAAACAGGTACAGTTTCTCGGACATTTAGTCAATCATGAAGGAATTCATGTAGATCCAACAAAGATTGAGGCAATTACTAAATGGAAAACCCCTGAGTCACCAACCGAGGTTAGAAGTTTCTTAGGATTTGCCGGTTATTATAGAAGATTTATTAAAGATTTTTCTAGAATAGCCATTCCTTTAACTAAGCTAACCTGTAAATCTGTTAAGTTTAAATGGGGATTACAACAAGAAGAAGCTTTTAGAATTCTTAAGCAAAGATTAACTCATACACCCATATTAGCATTACCAGAAGGAACTGAAGACTTTGTAGTCTACTGTGATGCTTCCAAATTAGGTTATGGATGTGTATTGATGCAACGACAAAAGGTTATAGCTTATGCATCTAGACAACTTAAGAATTATGAAGAGAATTATTCAACTCATGATTTAGAGTTAGGAGCTATAATTTTTGCTCTTAAGATTTGGAGACATTACCTTTATGGTAGTAAGTTTACCATATTCACTGATCATAAGAGTTTAAGGTATATATTCAAGCAAAATGAATTGAATATGAGACAAAGACGCTGGATGGAGATGCTTAGTGACTATGATTGTGATATCCAGTATCATGAAGGAAAAGCAAATGTAGTGGCAGATGCTTTAAGACGAAAATATCATGAAAAGCCAAAAAGGGTACGTTCTCTTAAATTAAATCTGCAAGTAGATTTAAATGATCAGATAAGAGAAGCACAAGAATCAGTAATCAAGGATGATTCTGAAAAATTAAAAGGTATGCTAAAAGAATTGGAACAAGGAATAGATGGAATTTGGAGGTTCCATAAAAAGAGAATGTGGATACCTAAATTAGGAAACCAACGTAATCGTATATTAGAAGAAGCCCATAAGTCTAAGTATACGATGCATCCGGGAAATGATAAAATGTACCAGGATTTAAGGAAAAATTTCTGGTGGATAGGAATGAAAAAGGACATAGCAACCTATGTTTCTAAATGTTTAACTTGTTCACAAGTTAAAGCTGAACACCAGAAACCCTCAGGTTTGTTACAACAATTAGAAATGCCAGTGTGGAAATGGGAATTGATAACAATGGATTTTGTTACTAAATTACCCAAAACAAGGAAAGGTAATGATACAATCTGGGTGATTGTAGATAGACTAACCAAGTCAGCTCATTTCCTACCAATGAAAGAAACTTTCAGTATGGAACAATTAGCTAAATTATATGTAAATGAAATTGTTTCTTTACATGGCATTCCTTTATCAATTGTTTCTGATAGAGATAGCCGATTTACCTCTCATTTTTGGTCAAGTTTCCAAAAGGCAATGGGAACTAAGTTAAAATTAAGTACAGCTTATCATCCTCAAACGGATGGACAAAGCGAAATGGCAATTCAGACAATGGAAGACATGCTTAGAGCCTGTGTAATTAATTTCGGAGGTAATTGGGACGATCACTTACCTTTAATAGAATTTTCTTATAATAATAGTTATCACACAAGTATCAATGCTGCACCATTCGAAGCACTTTATGGAAGAAAGTGTCGAACCCCAGTCTGTTGGGCAGAAATTGGGGAAAAGCAACTATCAGGACCTGAGATAGTACAAGAAACAACTGACAAGATTATTAAAGTCAAAGAACGACTGAAAACAGCACGTGATCGACAAAAGAGTTATGCCAATAACCGACGCAAACCCTTGGAATTTCAAGTAGGAGATAAAGTGTTATTAAAAGTCTCTCCTTGGAAAGGAATAGTAAGATTCATCAAACGGGGAAAGTTAAGTCCCATGTATGTTGGACCTTTTAAGATTATTACAAGAATAGGACCTGTAGCCTATCAGCTACAACTGCCAGAGGAAATGGCAGGAATACATGATGTGTTTCATGTATCTAATCTCAAAAAGTGTTTAGCTGATGAATCACTGATAGTTCCTCTTAAGGATATAGAGGTAAATGATCAACTCAAGTTTGTAGAAAGACCTCTACAGATTGAAGACAGGAAAGTCAAGAATCTCAAGCATAAGAGACTAGTTCTAGTCAAAGTAAAGTGGGACTCCAAAAGAGGACCTGAGTACACATGGGAGCTTGAATCTGAAATGCAAAGGAAATATCCGCATTTGTTTCAATAGATCTCGAAGACGAGCTCTAAAACAAGGTGGGGAGGATGTAACAACCCTCGGTAAAACCGACACCCTCATAATGTGTCTAACACTCTAGTATATTTTAGAATGTCCCAATATGACTTATATTTCACCCCGTATGTGAAAACCGAGCCCGAAACAAGTTATAACTTATAAAATAAAATATAAAATCTGATGTTTAAGTTGAGGCGGGCCGCGTAGGACCTCACCTCAAGCTCATGCGGGCCGTATCAGGGTTTAAAACCTGATATTGATGATTCCTTTAGTTCATACGGGCCGCGTAAGACCCCGTTTAAGTTCACGCGGGCCGCGAGTGTCCCAAATGGTGGCGTAGCCCTGAGCTGACACGTGTCGACATCGTGGCGGGTCTACTTGGTGAGCCGGATAAGCTATAGAGTTGACCAGGGTTGACGAGGGCCGTGTAACCCTTGTCTATTCCTTATGCTGGCCGCGTGAGGACTAAGTTTCAGCACTATAAATAGAACGCATCAGTTTTCGTTTTCCGTCGCTCACAATTCATTCTCAAACTCAATTTCTGAAGTAGTAGAAGTTATAAGCGGGTATTATATCCCCCTAATTAGCGAGGCTCTGCTCCGTTGTAAGTATTATAACCCCGGTTTCATAAGTAGATACGCTGCCCGGTTGATTTAGGGTTCCGTAACAACTGTCGTGGTTCTGCCCGACGTAGTTGTTGGAATGCCGTCTCGGGGAGGGTATCATTAATAATTTCAAAGGGTTATGATACTAACCAATGTACATTTGTATAAATTATAGATTATATCCAGGAAACCCTTACAAGAAGTCTAAGATAGCAATGTGAGTTTATCCTCTTTTTGTTAACCTTTTTGGAATGTTTTACAAAACCTTAATTGTTTTACAATATGATTAAGCGGTGATTGAGTCTTTGTAGTTCTTCAATTACTGCCGGTATTATGGGGTTTTGTATACAAAATTTATATTACTAAGAGTAGTAGTAGTAAATCGGAATGACAGTACATTACCATTGGACGACGAGTTAGCCAATGGGTAATTTGACCATAGCCACAGATCCGGTCGAGTGGCAAATACTGAATGAGTAATTGTGTAGAAATAAACAATGTGATCGCTCTCAATACTGTTTTAATTGATAAAATGTTCTTGATTAAACTGGGATTCTCTCACCAGTATTTCCGACTGACAAATGTTTTTTAAAACGCGTTACAGGTAACACAATGTGAACAACCAATTAGTGAAAAGCGAGCTTGAGAGCACTGAAGGCTTGGGAAAAATGTAGCTATAAAAGTTACCTAATAAACGATGTTTTAAATTCAATAAAATAGGGTTTGTACCTATAAATGTATTGTAATAAGAAACTTGGGTTTTGCCCATGTTATTATTAATATCAAATATGGTGGTTTTACTCTGATAAACATTTCCTAACTACGGTCCTGATGTAAATTCCGCTGCGAGATTAAATACCTGATACCACCAAAAATCTGAGCTCGCGTCCGCCCGTTCCCGGGACAGATAAGGGATCAGGGGTTGCGACACTCCATCTTCGAGGTCTTGTTCGTTTCCAAGTTTTCTCTTCAATGTCTCGTCTCGCCAAATTTCACAATTTTATAAAAAAAAACAATTTTACATAAAATAAAAACCTCACTATTACAAGGGTTCCAAATAACCCGAATAAATACATACATTAAAACCATCCAAAGATAACAAACAAACCATAACAAAACCACAAGTCTCCAAGGCTCGATTCATGACAATCACAATCACGTCCAAACGATAAAGGTTTAATCTTTTTGTCAAATAAAAGTTTTGTAAAATAATACTAAAGATAAATTTAAACGATAACATCAAAATAACTATAAAAAGGTTTTGATAACAATGTAGGGAATCCATGTATCTGTTTTAATTTTAATTCTTTTCATAAAATCCAATTTTATAAATAATAAGAATAAAAATTATTATTAGTCGGATGTGGAAGCGTGTAAAAACACATAAATGGATAAACAATATTCCCACCAATGATCCAGTTACGAGTTATTTAGACTGTTATATAAAACAACCATAGTGGGTTTAGAGTTTAACCTTGACGAATACCAAAAACTCACATAATAGATTCGACAAACGACACCGCAAGTAAGCCTGATTATGTAACGCCCCAAAATCCGAATTATAAATTTACCTTGTGTTTAAAGGTTTTAGTTAGTTAACTAAGTTAGATTGAATGGCAAAAGTGTAGAAAGAATAAAAGTTTTGCCTTATTAATAACCAAGTGAAACCTTAGGGGTTGAAAGTGAACATTTAACAAATTCATAAGAAAAAAATTTAAAAGTGCAGTGTGTGGGATGTGTGTGTGTGCGACGCAAAGCAGGAGCAGGAGAAGGAAAACCCTTCTTCTCCAATTGATCCAAAATTTGACAAATTGAGTAAGATGGTGGATGAATTTCGAATGTATGTGACTGGATTTTCTGTCATCTATGAGTTCTCAACATAAAGTAAGTTAAATTTTGTGTTTTGATGCTAGTTGATAAATTGGGTTTTAATCAATCCATGAAAATTGAATGAATTGAAGTTATATATGAGTTAGATTCATCATATTGAAGATGACTTATGCTTGAATTTGGTTATAATGAAGAATTGAGGTGAAACCCACTTGTTCTAGTAGTATGTTGATGAATGATGATCTTGCAATTGTGTAATTTTGTTGAATGAACGCATAAACACTAATGTATTGTTAGCCAATCATGTTATAGGATGGATGAATCATGTGAAATTAGTTGAATGATTGAGTTTTGTGGTTTACTAATGGGTTATGCATAGAACTCATGTACATGATGCTTAAAATATTGTACGCCCACCATGTGTTTGATAAAATGCCTCAATGATAAAACATGTAGTTTTGAATGGATTGAGAAGTGTGGTGATGCATAAGGACAATATAATATTGATGAATTGTGAAACATGGTATGAAATATGAATGATGCGTGAATGTAATTGTTATGTAAATAAATGGCATAATCTAAAACGAGAATGGATTATATGTAGGATTGAAGTTAAAAGGTAAAAATTTGTATGCAAGAACTTATGCGTTATGAACTAGCTAATTTATATGTCATGTATGGTAGTAATGAAATATGATGATACATATCCTATACATGCGCTAATAAACTAACGAAAGTCAAACATTTCATGAATTAAAAGCCGAATGAATGAATGAATGAATATATGTAAGCTAACCGTGTTATGAATGGGACGGCATGTACGGATAGGAGTCATGTCAACATGGACATAAGCATGAAGCGACACGGGTCGAAGGTAAACACGGAAGCTATGCGTGAACTTGGATGCACGAGGTAAGTAAACTCCCGGACTCTCTCTTTAGTTGTAAAAGAGATTAAGTGTATGATAATTGTTAGAAGTTATGTTAAAATGAGTTATTAATGATGATATCAAGTAGGTAGTATTAAGTAAGTGATTTCCGAATCACTTATTAGTTTATTTAGGCAAGGTTATGTGCGAGTTGCTTAAGAATGATATTTGAAGTCTAACAAGGTTTGATTATGTAGAAGTGAAAGTTTTCGCTAGGTAGACCTAACGGGTCAAAATGAGGATTTATTTCATTAAGGAATGATTTATATAAGTAATGACGACGGTATTATAACCGGATAATGGGTAGAATTCCTTTTTGGTGCGCTAACCGAGAGGCGGGGACGCGGGTTAATGGGCAAAAGACTTGAGTTGAGTTATAACCAATGGGAACAATTTCGTGTAAGGAAATTGTGCTAATAAAGTTCATTTATGTAAAATTGATTGAGATGAATAAATTTAACACATACCGGAAATCGGGTTCATAAACCCCATGTACAGAACTTCGGATAATGTAAAACTATTATAGTTATATTGTCCGTGTAAGTTTTGGGTTAAAACAAATGAGTTGTTAGATGAAAACATGAACGGGTCGAATAATCCGTGATTGAATATTTAGCCGTAAACTCATAAGTTAAGAATTTTCTTAATTCGAATGTTGGATTTTAAGTTCACATGATAGAATATCAAATTACGGTTATGTGGGAAGAAACGGGAGGTTAAACGGGTAAACGGTTAAAAAGTTATGCAAGTTTTAGCATTAACGGACGACGAACGGAGCTGCAGAAAAACAACATTTAGAGGGGCCGTCACCGACGCCCTGATGGGCAGTCACCGATGCCCTCTCTGGCCTTCATTTTTGCTGACGCCTTATTCTACTGCTTACGACTTGTTTTCCGACGCGAAGAACTAAGAGGCGTCGCCGACGCCTCATAAGGCCATCGCCGACGCCATCCTTATGTTTAAATTGCTTAAATTTGTTATTTAAGTTGTTTTATGTACCGTAAGCTTCGGTATATTAACCGTGGTCTACAACGGGCCTCCCGAACATGATTTTGAATGTTTCCTTGATGTTTTTGGGTTATAAATCCAAGTCTAAGCACCTTTTATTTAATGTACGAGTGTAATAAGTGAATGCGAATAAGTTAATCAAGATTTTGATGTAAGTAAATATGCGAAGACATGATTATGTAAGCATGTAGGTATGTATGTAGGTAAGTAGATGTGTAGGTATGTAAGTAAGTAAGTATGTATGTATGTAAGTAAGTATGTATCCATGTAAGTAGGTATGTATGTATGCAGGTATATGTGTATGTATGTAGATATGTATGTGCGTATGATTAGACGTGTGAATGTGCGTATGCGTATGCACGAAGTAGGATTTATCGCATATGAAAGAATGGGGCAGGTATGCATGTATACTTGGTTTTAATACGTTTGAGTATGGACCTCACTAATGATGTGCTTGAGATTGGAATGTAATGCTGGAATGAGAACGTCGGATTCTTGTGGGATTGAAGCTGAACTCGGAACAAGAGATTCCGAGAGGATAGTCGAATGAATCAAAGTTTACATTGTCGAATGTTATTGTAACACCCCGGCCGGAGGCGGAAAAGCCAAAGGTGTCACGAAACTTGATAGAATGCATTTGAGCACATGGAGATTATATTAAGTTGAAATATAATTTAAGTTCAATTCAATAGATTGCATTCATATATGAGAATATAAGAGTACATAAACAAATACATCATAAATTGATTCACAACTGATAAGTTCGGATTTAATCTAAGGCAAAAGTCTTGATCAATCCTATGTATATATTCTTGCAAATCATGTCATCAAACATTGTCACCTGAAACATATGTTAGGGAAAATATTTGGGTCAACAAACGGTTGAGTGAATTCATAGGTCTTTGTGTGAGTATCAGATTCATGGCTCGTTTGTATGTTGAAACAACTTGTACAACTTCGTTAATTGATATTAGAAAACCTTATTTTGTAAAATATTTGTATTGTAAATGAATAACCAAGTCAAAATAGATTGGTCATAATTTATAACCCTTGTCATGAATCTTAACCCAAAACATATGTTTATGTAAACCAAATCATAAATCGTTCTTATAATAAAACTCGTATGATTGGTATAGTTTCGTAAACATCATTTTGTAATATTGTTTAACTCGTTCTCGTTATAGAACATCGTTCATTCGTTTAAATCGTTCTAAATCGTTCAATTCATTCACTCGTTTAAATCGTTCTCGTTTTAATTGTGAAAACTACTTTTGATCGTCTTGCTAATAACATTCAAACCTTCGTGACTCGTTCATCGTTCAACTCATTCAACTCGTATTAACAAACCTCCAAAGGGTAAGTTAACAAACATCAGATTCAGTCGTTACCCACCTAACCCACACATAACCATGGGTCTAGTTGATAACGGGATTTGTCGGATCCTATGGTACCATAACCTAATACTGGTCGGCTTGATCAATGCTAATGAATGTCACTCGTTATGTAATTACCACCAACAAGTTCGTTCACATTATTGAAATCATTATTAGTTTAGTATAAACCATCTCAATCATTTTGAAACCATTGTTAGAATATCGAAATCGTTTTGATACATATGAATCATATGTTTCATCCCAAAAATAATGTAAAAAGGGACTATGAACTCACCTTAATCTCGGGTAAGTCCAAACAAGTATGCAAAGTGTGAGAGTTCTTGGAATTTAGATTCCACGTCACTCTAATTGATTGAACATGCAACAATATGGAATATGTATCAACAATCATGTTTAATTGGATAATTGGAAATCCTAAATCTATAGGATTCGGTAGTGTTTTGTTTAAATGGTAATTATGTGGTTTGGATAACCTAACAAGAGTACTCGGAAAATGAATATGATGTAAAGGAATTACTTATGAAAAATATTAATTTAACATAAATAATAAAAATGCAAAGATATGTAATTGCTTTAATATAACCATTTGTAATAATAAATCAAATATAATTAATTAGTATAATTAAATAACGTAATTAGTTATAATGATTATTGGTATAATATTGTACAGGTGATATAATTAATTTATAAAAATTATAAATTAATTTAGATGGTTGAAATATATATTATTTGATAAATAATAAATATTTTGTTTAAAAGAATAAATATGATAATTATATGATTAATTATCAAAATAATTATATTAAATCTGAATAATTAAAAATTACATTTTTAATTATTGAACTTTAATATTACTGATTTAAAATAATTATTATGATCTTGAAATAATTTTAAACAAATAAAATGAATTAAAAATATTTAATAACAATAAATAAGTTTATATAAGTTTAATTATCTAAATAATTAGATGTAATAAAAATTCAGATTCTAAATTTATATAAACTCAGAATACTTCCTCTTTTGTCTTGAGAATAATTTTGGATCAAAATTATATTGTTATATAATTTAATTACATTAAATTAAACTATATAAATAAGTATAAATACTGATTTATTTATATAATTATCAAATTTATATAAAATGTGAGTAACAACATTATTTTTGTAAGGATCAGTATTTAAAATAATGAATCTGAAAATTTCAGATTTTAATTCCTAAAAATCAATTTGTTAGGAATTATTTAGTAATAAACTGTTTTAATATTGTAATAATTAGTTTTATAAATGTTTTGACTAATATTATATTTTTAATAAAAGTATCAGTGTTTAGAGTATTTATGTTAAAATTTTTAGACTTTAACTAATTATTGTCGATTTATTATGAATATTTGAATAAAACTGTTTTTTAAATAAAATAAATAAATAAATAACTAAACATGCTATTGTTCATCATCTTCCCCAAAACAGTCAACAGAAGTCAACAATAAAGTCAAACATCGAAATTAACAAGGAAAAACTATGTTATATTTAAATTAACTTTGAGGGATCGTTGTATAAGCGAAACCGAACTGATTTATCAAATAAAAACTAACCGTTAAGGACTGAAACGACGGGGCGATTAAATTCCGGCGAGTTCGTAATTCCGGCGAGTTGCAGAATTCGGTTCCGACGATTTTCGATGTGTATGAGATATATGAGGGGTGCAGTATGTTCGTGGGGATTAAAGGAAATTTATTAACACTTCAATTCGACACAAATCGACAGCATTCAATGGATTAGATCCACTTTAAGTTTTTTAATAAAAGTTCCGATTGTAATCGGTTTGGCATGGAATAATGTTGAATAATTGGTTCAATGAGTTGGCAAAGTGGCTGGGGACCTCGTGGAAATGATTTCGGATAAATTAAACAAGTTCAGGTGGGGTTTTGTGGTTTTCCCGGTCGGATCCGTAACCTGCGGACCTGTGTTTCATTTTCAGCTTTAAATTAATTTTAGTATAAATATAATTTGGTTCAAGATATAAACCGGATGAGGGCATAGCCCGGCCGGTCACGAGTTCACCTATTAACTAACACGTCCCGAGTTCGATCCTTACCCCGTGTGACCGGTTTTCTTTTTTTTTTGTTTGATTTTTAAATGTTACACTTAGGTCCCTGAGGTACTGAGTTAATGCACGGATGGTCCCTGGAATAGTTCAGTTAAGTAGTTAACTAGGTTAGGATTTTAAATAAGAATCCCTTTATCATATATAACCCGGTTAGACTTCTTGGTTAAAAATAGTTTAGAAAATGACTAAACCAGTCCCTACGGTTCAAGTTTAAGGAAAAGACCAAATGGACCCTATACTTTATTTCAAAAATAAATTTATTTATTTTACTTAAAATATAAGTTTCAAAAATGACAAATAGGACCCTAGACTTATAGTTTTCAAAATTCACATTTTTAACCCGAACTTATAAGATTTCAACAATGATGTTTTAGTCCCCGAACTTTTGTATTTTCTAAAAATGACGGTTTTAGTCCCCGGACTTTAAAATCAAAGTTTTAAAGCAAGTTTCAAGGAATGACAAATAGATCCCTTAGATTGTAGTTTCACAAAATGTCTTAATAGGCCCTTATAGTTTATGTAGCCTTGTTTAATAGCATAAAACTCAACAAATTTGCAATTGTTTCACGTGTTTGTATTGGTATAAGCATGTATAAGCACAAAGCAAGTATGTTCAGATAAGTTTCATTCCAAATACGGTATTTGTTACCATGCAAGTCAAAACAAATGCGAGTGTGAAAACCAGGGTGGTTACAGTCTCCCCTACTTTAGAAAATTTCATCCCGAAATTTATTCGAAAGAGACCGTAGAATATAATTGTAATGGTTAGAAAGATAATCAAATCATTGTTTGGTGCTGATAATTTTGAGGAATTTACGAGGATCATTGTATAGAAATTGTTTTGCATGGCACTGTGCTATGCTGTATTTGTAATGTAAATATTTGGCAAACAAATGTGTGTACAAATAAGCAAATGGATAATCACACAACCACATAATGTTTTTATATGTCACCTCACTTAGCAAGGCTTACTATGATTCTCATGCGTCGAACCTCATAATTAAGTGTGCACCCAAAATTACGCGTTTCGTTGCATGGTCCACATAGCACTTCCAGTTAAGCGAGGAAAACAAATAAGGTTGAGGTATTGTTTAAATCACACAAGCATTATCAACTGAATCAAAACGTATTTCACATTAGCAATGATAGCATTGTTTGTTTGACAGTCTTATTGAACAAATTTACATTTGAAATAAGTCATGTAATGGGTCAAATTCAGGATTATAAGGTGGTGGAGGTGGTAGAGGCAGTTGCATATGATCAGTTATTTGTATCAGCATGCTTTCCAACCATTGATTTCTTTCTGTCAACCATTTTATTTGTTGAGACAAATTTTAAACTTGATTGTTTAACCTAGTCACTTCGTCCCCTAATGAATCTGGAGGTAGATTCATTTGAGGCATCGTACTTGGGCCTGCTATATCAGTTGGTGGCAGTTGTTCTACTTCATTCAACAGTGACTGGAAAGAATGTGGCAGTAATGGTGCTTGCAAAAAGGGTTCTGATGCTAACTGTTCTTGAGTCATCATGTTTTCATCAAACCAAGTTCCTTGCATCGCTGAATTCTCCTCGAAAAATAACGGTGGGAAGCTTGGTAAGACGTTCGGTGTTAATGGTTGGAATAAGTTAGTTGTAATAGGTTCTTGTATGTATGGCAGCGGTGGTTGCATATCAAACCGATAAAAAGACGGTTGAGGAAACTGCAAAAATGATTGTTGTAAATTTTGTGGGAAGGTATTCTCTAAGATAACTGGAGCTCCCTCCGACTATGATGATTGTGTTAGTGCACCAATATGAACAGGGGTTAGCCTCATGGTGTAAGGATTTACAATCCCAGGTGCCTTCGGTGGAGATAATCCCTGGATAATCTGATCACTTAAGACACCTAATGATTGTGCTATTTTTGTAATGTAAGACCCTCCCATGAGACTTCTCTGAGGATTTGATTGTTGACTAGAAAAATATTCAGCAAGCCCGTGGGAAATATTACAAGGAACTTGCTCAAAAATACTATACAAATAGAAAAGTTCGATTGTTCTAACCCTGTGTTGATTATGTTTGCGCCCCGTGATAGTGTGGGCTAAAACACGGTGCATATATTGATAACAAGGGTCTATGAAGCTTGTAGAATTATTGTTGACACCCCATTCTTTTAATGAATGGCATTGCCAATAATTTACCATATCCGCGGAGGAACAAGAGGTTGGTGCCTCCGTAAAAATGGGTTGGTTGACTTCTTCATCTGTATATATGCCCAGATGAACTGCGAATTCTGTTAATGACATAGTATGAAGTTGCCCACAAAGTTGAAAATGAATGGATTCATTGGTAAGATTTTCATTATATTTGTAATAGAAAGTGGACAAGAACTCATACACCAGTTCATCGTATGATGGTTCTAGGATGTCGAAGAAACGGCGCCAGGGTGTATTAGGTTGTAGTGATCTTGCCAGCAAACCACTGAAATCAAACGTTCCTATTTGTTGCCAATCAATACCGCTAATAGTAAGAACTTCCTGATGCTTGAGTTTTTGATACCTCTCTCGGTTGCGTAAATTAGCAAACTGAAGGAAGGGATGAATTTTTGCTGCATTTGAAGATTCAGCATATGCTGCTGAGAGATTTGCCATTGGGATATGGGGTTTTGTTGAACTAAGAAAAGTTTGGGTATGGGGTATTGAATTATATCAGAAATTGTAGTTCTTGTGTGGATTAGCTCGTGTAGTGAGTTTCTTATATAGATAAGGAGATTCCGGATTACTCCATGTGATTGGTTAGTGCTTCCATGCTACGTTCTGCAGCTAGTTTGAAAATTTGAATCTGACAGGTATGGTCTCGAGAAAATTTTGAAACTTTGAAAAAGAGGGAATCGTATCGTAATAAATTGATAATAGTACAACGTAGATCGATAAAAACTTGGATTGTTCTGAAACGGAGAAAAGAAAAAAAATCCTTTTGAATTAGGGTAACATGCCTTGAGCCGATAGGCATACTGTACTCTCATTGGTAGTTCCCAGGTAGGCAAACGTGTGTCTCGTCGTGGAGGTGATTTCATAATCGGGTAAAGTAGTTTCAAAAAATCAATGAGGATCAAAGAAGACACGTAACAAGATGGATATCATTTATTCCACGAATAAACGACATCAATGACAAGTCAAAGTAGTTGGGTTCTTATAACTTGGTGAATTCATGCTTTAGCCTATAAGTGGATACTCATCCCAAGAATTCCCAGGTAAGCACAACTGGTCTCGCGTCTGATGAGATTTATACGAAGTGCTTGCCTGGACAGAAAACTCAGAATACAGGCATCCACCCTTCCAGATTGCACGAGTTCATTATTAGAGCCCAAGACTTTGATGAGAATTTAAAAATCAGAAGAGGTTTTGAAAATAATCACCTAAGGATAGGTGATGGGCATTTGTAAAATCTAAAGATAAGATCTGTGGTGACGAGGCATTGGTTACAAAAGATAAGAATAGAGATGAAGACAAGGCAAAGATAACGGAAGAGTTACTAATGGAAAGTGTCCTAGGTAAGTTATAGTCTAGGTCAAAAGTAATTTCTAATAACCTAAATCCCTATAACCATGGCTCTGATACCAACCTGTAACACCCCGGCCGGAGGCGGAAAAGCCAAAGGTGTCACGAAACTTGATAGAATGCATTTGAGCACATGGAGATTATATTAAGTTGAAATATAATTTAAGTTCAATTCAATAGATTGCATTCATATCTGAGAATATAAGAGTACATAAACAAATACATCATAAATTGATTCACAAGTGATAAGTTCGGATTTAATCTAAGGCAAAAGTCTTGATCAATCCTATGTATATATTCTTGCAAATCATGTCATCAAACATTGTCACCTGAAACATATGTTAGGGAAAATATTTGGGTCAACAAACGGTTGAGTGAATTCATAGGTCTTTGTGTGAGTATCAGATTCATGGCTCGTTTGTATGTTGAAACAACTTGTACAACTTCGTTAATTGATATTAGAAAACCTTATTTTGTAAAATATTTGTATTGTAAATGAATAACCAAGTCAAAATAGATTGGTCATACTTTATAACCCTTGTCATGAATCTTAACCCAAAACATATGTTTATGGAAACCAAATCATAAATCGTTCTTATAATAAAACTGGTATGATTGGTATAGTTTCGTAAACATCATTGTGTAATATTGTTTAACTCGTTCTCGTTATAGAACATCGTTCATTCGTTTAAATCGTTCTAAATCGTTCAATTCATTCACTCGTTTAAATCGTTCTCGTTTTAATTGTGAAAACTACTTTTGATCGTCTTGCTAATAACATTCAAACCTTCGTGACTCGTTCATCGTTCAACTCATTCAACTCGTATTAACAAACCTCCAAAGGGTAAGTTAACAAACATCAGATTCAGTCGTTACCCACCTAACCCACACATAACCATGGGTCTAGTTGATAACGGGATTTGTCGGATCCTATGGTACCATAACCTAATACTGGTCGGCTTGATCAATGCTAATGAATGTCACTCGTTATGTAATTACCACCAACAAGTTCGTTCACATTATTGAAATCATTATTAGTTTAGTATAAACCATCTCAATCGTTTTGAAACCATTGTTAGAATATCGAAATCGTTTTGATACATATGAATCATATGTTTCATCCCAAAAATAATGTAAAAAGGGACTATGAACTCACCTTGATCTCGGGTAAGTCCAAACAAGTATGCAAAGTGTGAGAGTTCTTGGAATTTAGATTCCACGTCACTCTAATTGATTGAACATGCAACAATATGGAATATGTATCAACAATCATGTTTAATTGGATAATTGGAAATCCTAAATCTATAGGATTCGGTAGTGTTTTGTTTAAATGGTAATTATGTGGTTTGGATAACCTAACAAGAGTACTCGGAAAATGAATATGATGTAAAGGAATTACTTATGAAAAATATTAATTTAACATAAATAATAAAATTGCAAGGATATGTAATTGCTTTAATATAACCATTTGTAATAATAAATCAAATATAATTAATTAGCATAATTAAATAACGTAATTAGTTATAATGATTATTGGTATAATATTGTACAGGTGATATAATTAATTTATAAAAATTATAAATTAATTTAGATGGTTGAAATATATATTATTTGATAAATAATAAATATTTTGTTTAAAAGAATAAATATGATAATTATATGATTAATTATCAAAATAATTATATTAAATCTGAATAATTAAAAATTACATTTTTAATTATTGAAATTTAATATTACTGATTTAAAATAATTATTATGATCTTGAAATCATTTTAAACAAATAAAATGAATTAAAATGATTTAATAACAATAAATAAGTTTATATAAGTTTAATTATCTAAATAATTAAATGTAATAAAAATTCAGATTCTAAATTTATATAAACTCAGAATAATTCCTCTTTTGTCATGAGAATAATTTTGGATCAAAATTATATAGTTATATAATTTAATTACATTAAATTAAACTATATAAATAAGTATAAATACTGATTTATTTATATAATTACCAAATTTATATAAAATGTGAGTAACAACATTATTTTTGTAAGGATCAGTATTTAAAATAATTAATCTGAAAATTTCAGATTTTAATTCCTAAAAATCAATTTGTTAGGAATTATTTAGTAATAAACTGTTTTAATATTGTAATAATTAGTTTTATAAATACTTTGACTAATATTATATTTTTAATAAAAGTATCAGTGTTTAGAGTATTTATGTTAAAATTTTTAGACTTTAACTAATTATTGTCGATTTATTATGAATATTTGAATAAAACTGTTTTTTTTAAATAAAATAAATAAATAAATAACTAAACATGCTATTGTTCATCATCTTCCCCAAAACAGTCAACAGAAGTCAACAATAAAGTCAAACATCGAAATTAACAAGGAAAAACTATGTTATATTTAAATTAACTTTGAGGGATCGTTGTATAAGCGAAACCGAACTGATTTATCAAATAAAAACTAACCGTTAAGGACTGAAATGACGGGGCGATTAAATTCCGGCGAGTTCGTAATTCCGGCGAGTTGCAGAATTCGGTTCCGACGATTTTCGATGTGTATGAGATATATGAGGGGTGCAGTATGTTCGTGGGGATTAAAGGAAATTTATTAACACTTCAATTCGACACAAATCGACAGCATTCAGTGGATTAGATCCACTTTAAGTTTTTTAATAAAAGTTCCAATTGTAATCGGTTTGGCATGGAATAATGTTGAATAATTGGTTCAATGAGTTGGCAAAGTGGTTAGGGACCTCGTGGAAATGATTTCGGATAAATTAAACAAGTTCAGGTGGGGTTTTGTGGTTTTCCCGGTCGGATCCGTAACCTGCGGACCTGTGTTTCATTTTCAGCTTTAAATTAATTTTAGTATAAATATAATTTGGTTCAAGATATAAACCGGATGAGGGCATAGCCCGGCCGGTCACGAGTTCACCTATTAACTAACACGTCCCGAGTTCGATCCTTACCCCGTGTGACCGGTTTTCTTTTTATTTTTTTTTATTTTTAAATGTTACACTTAGGTCCCTGAGGTACTGAGTTAATGCACGGATGGTCCCTGGAATAGTTCAGTTAAGTAGTTAACTAGGTTAGGATTTTAAATAAGAATCCCTTTTTCATATATAACATGGTTAGACTTCTTGGTTAAAAATAGTTTAGAAAATGACTAAACCAGTCCCTACGGTTCAAGTTTAAGGAAAAGACCAAATGGACCCTATACTTTATTTCAAAAATAAATTTATTTATTTTATTTAAAATATAAGTTTCAAAAATGACAAATAGGACCCTAGACTTATAGTTTTCAAAATTCAAATTTTTAACCCGAACTTATAAGATTTCAACAATGACGTTTTAGTCCCCAAACTTTTGTATTTTCTAAAAATGACGGTTTTAGTCCTCGGACTTTAAAATCAAAGTTTTAAAGCAAGTTTCAAGGAATGACAAATAGATCCCTTAGATTGTAGTTTCACAAAATGTCTTAATAGGCCCTTATAGTTTATGTAGCCTTGTTTAATAGCATAAAACTCAACTAATTTGCAATTGTTTCACGTGTTTGTATTGGTATAAGCATGTATAAGCACAAAGCAAGTATGTTCAAATAAGTTTCATTCCAAATACGGTATTTGTTACCATGCAAGTCAAAACAAATGCGAGTGTGAAAACCAGGGTGGTTACAGTTATATGATTTTTATTCTATTATATGAGAATAATGTTGTATGACGATGTTAATGACTAATGGTCAAGTTGTATCTGATGTTCGCAGGTACTACTCGGACTTCTTCTACCACAAATGAAGATAAGCGGGCGTAGATCGAGTCGAAGAGCAAGGATTGTACGGAAAGAACAGTCAAATAGTTTGATATATGTATTGCTTTGAAGCGTTAATACAATGTGAATATTGTAAATCCCTTCTAGTAAATGCTTAACATTTTGTATTTGAGCCTTTATGTTAGTAATGTGTCTAATAAAGAAACAAATTTTAAGGCTCGTATTTCCGCTACGTCGTTTTAAAGATATTACGTGTTAGGGTCTTACAAGTTGGTATCAGAGCCTTGGTTTGAGAGAAATCAAGTATGAGGAGGTAAATACTTGAACTCAAACCCGTGTGCTTTTGTGACCAGGAACCCGTACAATCCAAGACTCGATCAAGATATAAAGGTAGAAGTGAATGTAAGTATGTACTCGAATATGCATATAAAGAAAACTAACAATATGTTGTGTGTAAGGTAACCATGATTATTTGGAGAGGATGATTGCAAATGCGGTCTAGGACCGACACCAAGGCGTGTAATAAGAAAAATTTGAACCCAGGTACGTAAATTCATATGCGGGTACATGAAATGGTAAAACCTATTAAAGGAAGGATAATGATGGAATAGTAATGAAGTTTTGAAATGTTACACGTGCCGAAACCTAATTCTTCGGACATAAGGCGATAATTACATGAAGGCACGAAACTAGTATGCGGATTGCGTACCTGGCCAGTACGCGAGAAACATATGATGTTCGTGAGACCGTAATAATTGTTGCAGGTATGGCTGAAAGGATTGGGTATTAGGTGGACGTGTGGGTGAGAATAATAAGACTCTCAAGAAAATTTAGAGCACCGTATATAAATGGAATGTATGAATGATATGTTTGAGCCCGTGAGACAGATTCAAATATAGAAGTAATGGAATGTATGAATGATATGTTTCAACCCGCAAGACGGATCCAAACATAGAAGTAATGGAATGTATGAATGATATGTTTGAACCCGCGAGACGGATTAAAACATAGAAGTAATGGAATGTATGAATGATATGTTTGAACCCGCAAGACGGATTCAAACATAGAAGTAATGGAAGGTATATATGATATGTTTGAACCCGCGAGGCGGATTCAAACATAGAAGTAACGGAATGTATGAATGATATGTTGAAATCTGCGAGACGGATTCAAAACATAAAAGAGATGAAAGGTATGAGTGATATGTATGAATCCGCGAGACGGATTTAAGAACGAAAGAATGACCATAAATGGCACGCGAACCTAAATTTGAGTTAAGCTACATCTTAGATGTGTTGGTAAATGACTCTTGGGAGTCGGAATGAATGACGGGCTACGACCCGAACAATAACTTAAGTATGGACGGGAAGGGGAAGTTTTTGCAAAAAGGTTAACGAAATAATAATCAGAATGAAAGAATTGTGAGTATTTAAAACACCGAATAAAATAAATTTGGAAAATGCTAACTTTGATGCTAGGCTTGTTGGCCATGTTCATCTGAACAAGATATTGATGGAAGGATGCTCATGATCGGAAACCCACTTCATGAAAGGAAGGAATCGAATCGGCTTTGACTAGGATTCATTTAGAAGCGGGCCGATCTGGTTTGCAGATCGTTAGACTACACAATGAAATCGAGGTTAGTAAAATGATTAACCCGTGTTGGAGAGGTATGGTGCGGTATGGAATGTTGGGATTTGTTTATGGTGATCAAAATGAAATATCATAGATGATGTAACATGATATACGAATAGAATGAAATGAATTGAAATATTTTGAATAAGTAGAAACATGGGCGTATTATGAATAATTAGAAAGATAGAAACAAGTCGTAAACATAGGCTGTGCAGCCAATAGAATGATGAACGAACCGTCAGTAATGAAATGTGTTAGGAACTAGCACTATAAAGTGTAATGACACTAATAAGGCTCTGGATAAATTTCTGACCTATTATATGTTTGTGAAAGTAAATTACTTAATTCAAGAAGGTAGGAACAATGTGTACAATTATGTTTGTTTATGAACCAAATCTTTAGCCAAGATTCCGAATGTATTCAGTATGTATTATGCACTTTGATTAAGTATAATGAAAAGGTAAGAGTAGGAATGAGAAAGGTTTCGGGGACGAAACCTCCTTTAAGGGGGGTAGACTTGTAACGCCCCAAAATCCGAATTATAAATTTACCTTGTGTTTAAAGGTTTTAGTTAGTTAACTAAGTTAGATTGAATGGCAAAAGTGTAGAAAGAATAAAATTTTTGCCTTATTAATAACCAAGTGAAACCATAGGGGTTGAAAGTGAACATTTAACAAATTAATAAGAAAAAAATTTAAAAGTGCAGTGTGTGGGATGTGTGTGTGTGCGACGCAAAGCAGGAGCAGGAGAAGGAAAACCCTTCTTCTCCAATTGATCCAAAATTTGACAAATTGAGTGAGATGGTGGATGAATTTCGAATGCATGTGACTGGATTTTCGGTCATCTATGAGTTCTCAACATAAGATAAGTTAAATTTTGTGTTTTGATGCTAGTTGATGAATTGGGTTTTAATCAATCCATGAAAATTGAATGAATTGAAGTTATATATGAGTTAGAATCATCATATTGAAGATGACTTTTGCTTGAATTTGGTTATAATGAAGAATTGAGGTGAAACCCACTTGTATTAGTAGTATGTTAATGAATGATGATCTTGCAATTGTGTAATTTTGTTGAATGAAAGCATAAACACTAATGTATTGTTAGCCAATCATGTTATAGGATGGATGAATCATGTGAAATTAGTTGAATGATTGAGTTTTGTTGTTTACTAATGGGTTATGCATAGAACTCATGTACATGATGCTTAAAATATTGTACGCCCACCATGTGTTTGATAAAATGCCTCAATGATAAACCATGTAGTTTTGAATGGATTGAGAAGTGTGGTGATGCATAAGGACAATATAATATTGATGAATTGTGAAACATGGCATGAAATATGAATGATGCGTGAATGTAATTATTATGTAAATAAATGGCATAATCTAAAACGAGAATGGATTATATGTAGGATTGAAGTTAAAAGGTAAAAATTTGTATGCAAGAACTTATGCGTTATGAACTAGCTAATTTATATGTCATGTATGGTAGTAATGAAATATGATGATACATATCCTATACATGCGCTAATAAACTAACGAAAGTCAAACATTTCATGAATTGAAAGCCGAATGAATGAATGAATATATGTAAGCTAACCGTGTTATGAATGTGACGGCATGTACGGATAGGAGTCATGTCAACATGGACACAAGCATGAAGCGACACGGGTCGAAGGTAAACACGGAAGCTATGCGTGAACTCGGATGCATGAGGTAAGTAAACTCCTGGACTCTCTCTTTAGTTGTAAAAGAGATTAAGTGTATGATAATTGTTAGAAGTTATGTTAATATGAGTTATTAATGACGATATCAAGTAGGTAGTATTAAGTAAGTGATTTTCGAATCACTTCTTAGTTTATTTAGGCAAGGTTATGTGCGAGTTGCTTAAGAATGATATTTGAAGTCTAACAAGGTTTGATTATGTAGAAGTGAAAGTTTTCGCTAGGTAGACCTAACGGGTCAAAATGAGGATTTATTTCATTAAGGAATGATTTATATAAGTAATGACGACGGTATTATAACCGGATAATGGGTAGAATTCCTTTTTGGTGCGCTATCCGAGAGGCGGGGACGCGGGTTAATGGGCAAAAGACTTGAGTTGAGTTATAACCAATGGGAACAATTTCGTGTAAGGAAATTGTGCTAATCAAGTTCATTTATGTAAAATTGATTGAGATGAATAAGTTTAACACATACCGGGAATCGGGTTCATAAACCCCATGTACGGTACTTCGGATAATGTAAAACTATTATAGTTATAATGTCCGTGTAAGTTTTGGGTTAAAACAAATGAGTTGTTAGATGAAAACATGAACGGGTCGAATAATCCGTGATTGAATATTTAGCCGTAAACTCATAAGTTAAGAATTTTCTTAATTCGAATGTTGGATTTTAAGTTCACTTGATAGAATATCAAATTACGGTCATGTGAGAAGAAACGGGTAAACGGTTAAAAAGTTATGCAAGTTTTAGCATTAATGGACGACGAAACAGAGCTGCAGAAAAACAACATTTAGAGGGGCCGTCACCGACGCCCTCTCTGGTCTTCATTTTTGCTGATGCCTTATTCTACTGCTTACGGCTTGTTTTTTCCGACGCGAAGAACTAAGAGGCGTCGCCGACGCCTCATAAGGCCGTCGCCGACGCCCTCCCTATGTTTAAATTGCTGAAATTTGTTATTTAAGTTTTTTTATGTACCGTAAGCTTCGGTATATTAACCGTGGTCTACGACGGGCCTCCCGAACATGATTTTGAATGTTTCCTTGATGTTTTTGGGTTATAAATCCAAGTCTAAGCACCTTTTAATTAATGTACGAGTGTGATAAGTGAATGCGAATAAGTTAATCAAGAATTTGATGTAAGTAAATATGCGAAGACATGATTATGTAAGCATGTAGGTATCTATGTAGGTAAGTAGATGTGTACGTATGTAAGTAAGTATGTATGTATGTAAGTAAGTATGTATCCATGTAAGTAGGTATGTATGTATGCAGGTATATGTGTATGTATGTAGGTATGTATGTGCGTATGATTAAACGTGTGAATGTGTGTATGCACGAAGTAGGATTTATCGCATATGAAAGAATGGGGCAGGTATGCATGTATACTTGGTTTTAATACGTTTGAGTATGGACCTCACTAATGATGTGCTTGAGATTGGAATGTAATGTAGGAATGAGAACGTCTGATTCTTGTGGGATTGAAGCCGAACTCGGAACAAGATATTCCGAGAGGATAGTCGAATGAATCAAAGTTTACATTGTCGAATGTTATACGATTTTTATTTTATTATATGAGAATAATGTTGTATGATGATGTTAATGACTAATGGTCAAGTTGTATGTGATGTTCGCAGGTACTACTCGGACTTCTTATACCACTAATGAAGATAAGCGGGCGTAGATCGAGTCGAAGAGCAAGGATTGTACGTAAAGAACGGTCAAATAGTTTGAAATATGTATTGCTTTGAAGCGTTAATAGAATGTGAATATTGTTAATCCCTTCTAGTAAATGCTTAACATTTTGTATTTGAGCCTTTATGTTAGTAATGTGTCAAATAAAGAAAGAAATTTTAAGGCTCGTATTTCCGCTGCGTCGTTTTAAAGATATCACGTGTTAGGGTCTTACAGATTACAACTTCCAAAACACCACGAGATCCACACGCGAAAATGAATCAATTCGTTTAACCGAACGCGAGATGGTGGCGGTGTGCAATGCCAGTGGCGGCTGCGGCGATGCAGCTGTGGTGCAGCGGTCGGCGATGGTGGTCCGATGGTGGGGCCGAAGGTTGCGATTGACGACAGAGGGAGTGAGTTTTTAGGTCTCTTTTGTGTGTTCAGATTTTTTGTCCCAACTCTGTAATTAGGGTTTACGCCTTGCTTCATATTTAAAGAAACCATAATTACATTCATTCCACACAGAATTATCTTTCCCCTCCAAGTAATTAGCCTTTGAGTAGTTAATTTTGTCAAGTCAACCCTTTAACTTTTTTTTTTATCATATCATAAAACCAACTCTCACTAATTTTTATCAAATAATAATTATTCCCCGTTTTAGTCAAATAACCTTTATTTGACCATTTTATCAAAATTTCTAATACAATAACCTCTTTAATTTGTTATCTAAATAAAAAAAATATTTGTTTAACCCTTTAAACAACACCAATTGTTTCTGAAAGATAATCGTTTCGTAAACAATTAGTATTTCCTTATATTTCACCAAATACTTATTTTCCTAAGTTAATCACTCTTGTGATACATAATGTTTATTAATTAAACATTATTCTTGTTAATCGCTCTGGTGATACAACACCAACCATCACCATCATCCACTCTAACTCAACCCCAACCTCACAACTCACCCTTAACATGCCTACCAGAACCCCATACTTTCCTACACTACTTGACATCCTCCCAACATCACCCAGCTCCCCTAGAGCCTCCACCCCATCGACCATATCATCTCCATCCCACACAGACCTACCACCCGTTCACACCACCTCAACTCAACCCTTTTTGTCACCCCCACCCCTACCACCACAACAGGGATCTCACCCAATGGCCATCTGTCCAATTTGGGAACTTTCAAATAGAGGATCAGTCTTAACCTACCTACCTTAACTAATCAACTTGTATCCCTGTTGGAACTTATAAGACTGTGTTATACCATACAAGAACTGAAGATAAACGGATAATGACTTCCATTGTTGGCGACACTTGATGATGGTTGTTTTGAGTGTCGCCTGTCATCACCGTCACACTAATTCACTTGATCAACAAGCGTCACTCCTAGTTATGTTTATGAAGAGTTGTATAACGGAATTACACATGGCGTCACTCATGGAGTGACGCCAATTAACCTAAATTGATGCCTATATATAGTGGTTGTTTCCATTTAACTAGGTTAGACTTTTGGGATCTTTGATTACACTTTATATGTGTGTTTATGCAGAAATAGCAAAGTCGGTTTTCATTGTGTACATTTCTTGACTATCTAATCAAAGCCTCGTTTTAGTATATATCTTCTTCTACTTTATTCTTAAACCATTTTGAGCTTTCTATCATTTTCGGGTCAAACGGTCAAATTAATTGACGTCTAAGATCTGATTATTGTTGAGAAACATCACTAGAATCGATATTTCAGGGATTTTGAATATACAGTTTGGTATTAGAGCCTAGATGCTCTTGATTGCTTAAAATTTTTGGTTTTTGAAAATTTTCAAAAAGTTTACAAAATTCTGAAACCGTGAAATTGTTTGGTGTTTTTGTTGTAAAACTGTTATAAAAATGTTTCAAAGAGTTTGGCTGCTATTTTTAATCAATTGGTAGTGTTTGTGGATTAATTTGTGTGATATTTGTGTAGTTCTTGAAAATAAGGGGGTGTTATATCTTTGAAGTTAGAGACACTGAACTTGAATGGAGACACTATACTTGAATTTGGGGACACCCATTATCATTAAGAAGATGATGACATGGACAATCCGTTTAGGCTACACTGTAGTGATAATCTAAAATCATATTTGAACTAGTTATCAAGCGACACTCCTGTGTTACCTTCATCCCAGGCGACACTGCTAACTTACATTGGCAAACTTGTGTTCTCGGAATCTTCTCTGATGACACGCAAGTCTTAGGCTGCTTATATTGGCACTTAGTGTATTTCTAAGTGACGCTCTGTCTGTGTTAATTATTTTTTTGCAACACTTAAAAACTCTCTAACATTAACTTGTTGTTTGTTTTGTGTTTGAACAAATGGAAACCAATCAGTCTATCTCAAATGAACTTGAACTCAGTTCCACTTTTAGAATACCTAAGCTTAAATCTTGAGATGATTTTATGAACTAGAAAGGGAAAATGAGAGCTTTCTGTTACTTTACCAATGCTACTCCCTGGATGTCTATCATTGTTGGACCTCATCAACCAATGACGGGAACTCCTAACCAGCTTGTGATCAATCTTGACCCAACAACTTATTCAAATAAAGACAAAATTCTGCTTGCAAGAGATAACAAATCATATGATGCAATATGTATTGTTATCTCTGATGAGCTGAATAACACGTTTGAAGGATGTCACGGTGCCCATGAGCTGTGGGCTATTTTATGTGAACACTTTGAAGGAAATGAAGAACTTAATGATGGAAGACGTGATCTTATGAAGAAGGAATATGGCACGTTTGGTAGTGTTAAAGGAGAAAGTCTATCTACTCACATTGATCACTTTGTTCGGGTGGTCAATCATCTTAAGAATGTGGGAGTCACTCTGACCCACACTGAGCAGATCAAGAAACTTCTTGATTCACTACCTCAAGAATAGAGCTTACAGTGCATGATCATCAAGAAAGAGTACATCAATGCTAGGTCATCTATCAGCGATCTGATTAATACTATGAATGCTTTTGAAATGGATAAGCAGAAGAGGGAAATGAATCAATCAAGCTACTCAAAAATTCATGTCAACGCTGCTGTTGTAGCCGCTCCATCAAGCTCCTCAAAAACTGTTAGTCATGCTACTGTGGGAAATGTGCCTACTGGAGTTTTACCATTGAGCTCTCCCATTGCAGCCAATCAATCTAGCACATCAAATAACTTGTGCAGGGAACATCAAGCGGGACTTCTGTTACACCCCAAACGATGGTGTGAACATCAGAGTGAGACGAACGAGATTGCTCAAGACTTCATAACGCTAAATGTGACAAGTATTTAATAAATAATTTCATTTCATTGCTAATATTAAGTACCTTGTTTGAAATAGAAATACAACAAGTTTGAAAAAGAACAAGTTACAACAATTATCAAATGACTAAACTATTAAACATAAATTTAAAGTTTGGTGCGTTTCTAGGCATCCTACTAACTTCCGTGCATCATCATCATCAACCATAATCCTGCAACATGTATTAAAGTATAGTTCAATACAAAAAGTATTGGCGAGCATACAAGTTTGAGTACTAGCATATAAGTATATAAAAGTTAAACAATCCACATAGCAAACTTAGTTATCAAGATTAACGTATAAACTAGCATGTGAACAAACAAGTCAACCCAAAGTTTAACGCAAGTATGAATGAATGACTTAACATGACCTCACGAACATAGGCGGTGCGTTACTCCTATAGCGCTATACATGTTAAGGGTAGGCTCGTAAGAAGTTAATGACAAGTTTATCACAAAACGAACAAACCCAGAATAACGAATCAAGTATAACATATTAGCATGCATGTATTGGATTGTTTGTATGATTGCATAAAAGTATTTATGTTGAGTGTGTTTTGTATATGTAAACATGTTGCACCCAAAAAGTGTAAAAACGGTAAAAAGGGCGTCGAGTATAGTCACAATATTGCAAAGCTTTCCGATTATCCGTGAGTGACGAGTTGTTTGTGATTAAGGAATCGAAGATAAGGTTATACGTTGTTTATGAAGTAATTAGATTTGGGATTTAGAATTTGAGTACAAAAGTATGTTATGCATAAAAGTATATCTAGTCTAAGTACTCATTTTTGACACTAAGTTGTATGTGATTTTGTTGGTCCCAAATAGACTTAAAAACTTCTTTTCACGTAATATGGTATGTGATTTCGAAAAATATGAAAATAGTGTGCAGAAATAGAAATCAGACTTTCAAGAAACAAGACCTACAGAATTTTCAAGTTTATATCACTTTGAAACAAAATGGGTTTACAAGGTGATTGTGAGGTTATTATCTATTACAAACGAAAACTTGTGTAATTCTGTGGTGAAAGGACAATGGAGTTTTTGTTGTATGTATTGAATGCTTGGCTTAACTCATCGTACTTTGCTTGATGAGCTTTCTATTTATAGAAAGCCCAGGGGCATGAATAAACATTTGTTTATTCATGTATATGTCCTGCAAAAAGTAGCTTCTTAACATATTCATTGAATCCAATTACCAAGTTTCCTTAGTTATCATGAGATCCAATAATGTCAAGTTGCTTCGGTTATTGTGGCAGGGTAGAACTCATTTAGATAAGTGGGGTTCCATCAGAATTTCTGATAACCACTTCATCAGAAATTCTGGTGAACAAATCATCAGAAAGTCTGATGATCAGATTTGCCAGAAACTGATGATATTTCATCAGAAATATCATCAGATCCATCAGAATGGCCTTTTCTGATAATCTTCTCTTGTTCTTGATCAACTTCTGATTCTTTGAAGTAGATGTTGTTCTTTTCAATTGTCCTATCTGGTTTCTTCTTGTTGTTTGATCTCTAGGACTTTATCTTTCTTCATAGATCAAGCTGAATTGGTTTTTCTTCAATACTTACAAATAAAGTTTCCTAATAGTTTCCCCCTAAGTATTGTAGGAAAAATAACTATCTATATCAAACATAAACAAATTTCAACCAAACCTTAAAAACAGAATTCAAACAACCAAATTCAGAAAAAAACAACCTAGTTCAAAACAAACAGAAAAATATTGTTTTCGAAACAGAATATAAGTTCATGAAATTATCAATTGATCTTCAGCCCACTTTTGTAATTGTCACCTGGCTTCAACCTTTTCTTGTAATCAATCATCTTGTTAGTTGCTTTGTAAAGATCCTTGTACCAACCTCTTGCTTCCTTCCACCTTTCAATGATATCTTCAATTGCCTTCCTCAGCTGTTCATTATTCTTCCGTTTCTTCTTGAGCTGCTCTTGTTTCTCATTCATGCAGTTCTTGATATAGTTCAGAGTCTGATTTGAATACCTGTTTATTTCACTGATTCTGAACAGAGCTTTCTCATCATTAGCATCTTTAAAAACTACCGACATTTCTAGTTTTTCAACGATAGCTCCAGTTCTTGCTTTTGAGGGTGGAATTTCAGCTGGAATGGTGTTGTCAGGAGGAGGTGTTTGTACTTTGCTGCTGTATTCAAAGTTGATGCATAAGTCAAAGTCTGCCAGTGCAACTCTTTGATATATCTTCATTCCTGCATTCTTGATGCTTTCAAGGGCTCTTTTGATCTGTACTGTGTTGCCCTTTTCTTGATCAACGAGTTGTTTCAATTTTATTAGGTTTAGTGGATGAATATCATTAGCCATATCTCCATCAGTAACAGTTGTTAGAGTTCCATCTTCCCTAACCAAAGTGTATATGTTCTGTCCATAAGTACCCATGAGCCTTCCTTGATGACTCACAGTGCTAATCTTCTCAATAGCAACCACTGGATTTGTAACAAGATTGTGCAAGAGTTTCCAACTTCTCTCATTTCTGAGTTCAATGATTCTTGAGCTTACTGGAGAGAGTTGCCCTTCCTGTTTATCTTCCTTATCATTCCAATAGTAGTGCTTCAAGTGTTCTTCAGGGTACATTATTGTATGTAGATCATCTTTCAGGAGTGTAAATTCTTTTGGCTTTCCATCTGGACCTTCTCTGATCACTGTCCTTGGTCTTTTTGAGGATGTCACTTCATCTTCCCTTTTTTTCTTTTCTCTGTTGCATTAAGTTGTTTGTGGAATTCTGTTTCATTAGTGAGAGCTATGGAAGATGATTCAACTGGAATTGCTTCTTGTTTTGGCACCTTTAATCCGTCTGGTTTTGGTATACTTGTTCGAGGACCCATGAGTAGCTTTGGTACATTTGGAGGAGGACCCATGGGTTGTTTTTGCTTTAGTGTAGTTGAGGTTTCTGGTTGTTTGGGTGGATCTAGTTGAGAGACTTCTGGCTGTTTGGACTGATCTTGTTGAGAAGTTTCTGGTCCTTTTGTTGGTTCATCTTGTGGAATTGGAGTTTTCAAATCATGCAAATCAACATTTGCCAGTTTGGCAACATTATACTATAACCTCTGTACTAATCGTTGAACATTAGTAAGAGTTTGAGCATTTGTTTCTTCCTGTTTAAGCATTTTCTGAAATTCCAGTTTGTCTTGATTCTTCTGTGTAGACCATTCCACCATTAGTTTTTCAAGAGCCTCAGCCATGCTGCTGCTGTTAGCTCTTAGGACTTGAATTTCTTCAAGAATCCACCCATCACTTAAGCTTTCCCTTACAGTTGCAACTTCTGCCATCTTTGTCTTGATTTCTTGAAGTTCTTTGAGAGCTTTCTCAAATTCTGATGACTTTTCTCTGCTTTCTGATGACTGCTGTAGTTTGCCCAGAGCTGCAGTGTTATCTTTTGTTTGTTTCTTCACAGTTTCAACAGTTTCTAATAAAGCTTAAATATCAGAACTTTGGTTTCTGATCTCTTCCAGCATCAGATCAAGCTTTTCTTCTGTTGCTGTCTTCCCAGTGCAGACAATTATGATGTCATCAAGCTCCTTGTGAAGTTGTTCTGTTGACATAGTTTGTTGTTGTTGTTGGGTAACTGGAGGAACAACAGATGTTCCACCTCCAACACTAGCAGAAGACACACTTGCTGCTGTTTTAAGGTTAGGAGGTTGGAAATATTCCCAATTCTCCATACCCTTACCAGAATAATGAAACTTATTCAAATCCGGGTTTTCCTCATATCCTTGAACCTTTTCAGATTCTCCATGAGTTGTTGAGAAACTCTTGTTTTTCTCATCCTGGTTTCCTTGATCAGTAGACTGATCTCTACCTGTTGCCACCTCATTCTCCTCCTCATTTTCTAATTCAGAGAATGGGTCTTTGGATTCACTCACAACTTGTTTTTCAGAAACAGTACTTCTATGTTCAATAATATATTCTCCATGAATTGATTCATCAGAATCACTATCAGAATTTTGAGCAATATTAAATTTAGAGTGTTGTGCACCTGTTTCTCCTATGTTTGAGGTTTCTACATGATGCTCTTCTACCAAATGACTCAAGTGTGTATCTTCATCATCTTGTTGAGGTTCTGACTGAGCTTCCTGCTCTATTTGTGGTGCACTTGATTCTTGTGCATCATCCTCCATTGGGGACACACTGTCAAAAACTTCTTTATTCTCTGGCTTCTTGTTCAACATCTTTAGATATTCTGCTCTGTAGGGTGAATCCTCTGGTATCAGATTCATCACACTTTCTGATAGAGCAGCCACATCAAAATCTGATTTCTAGGAGCCCACAGCAAACCATGGTCTCATCATCTCAGTACTCCATATATTTTCTGATGCAGGAATTTCCATATTCCTTTCAAAGAATGCATCAGAAATTATGATTGACAAAAATCTGGGAAAAGGTAGATGTGAATCTATCCTTCCAGTGTTGGTCTAAATTGATCTTCTGATCATAGTAAATATTTCTGCTCCTAAATCAATGTTCATCCCTATGATGAGGCTGAACATGATTGTCAGAACATTCCTATTTATCTGATCTGTTCCCCCAATTTTTGATGATAAGCATTTGTTCAGAATCTCCATTAGCACTTGCCAGAAGGCAGGCAGCTTGTTTCTTTTAAATTCACCAATCTTTGAGATCTTTACCTTGTATTCCATCACAGCATCAAGCTGTGCAAACATATCATCTTTTTCTAGTGCTTCATCATAATTGTGGCTTATGGGTAACTCCAGACATTCCCTTATCTTCTCCGGCGAAATTGTAATGAAGATATCCCCCCATACGTGTGCTGTAAGCTCGTTTGGATTTGAGAGTTTGAGTGTCTTCACCACTTGTTGTATAAGCGTTTCCGGTACATCTCTGGTCTTTGTTAGAGCTTGAGCAATAGGGCACCTTGTCAGAAATTCGATCAAAATTTGGCACTTCGTGTCGTATTCTTCTATGTTGGTGTTCATAGCTTCATTGTTGCTTTTCAAGGGTAGGAATTCTGCTTCTGTGATGAATTGAACAAAGTGTTCAACTGGTGGCATGTTGATGTTGATTGCAGCCATGGTGAATTGAGTTTTTTTTTTGCTTTGAAAAGGGTTTTTAGGGTTTTTTTTTTTGCTTTTGAGGAGGGAAGTTGAAGGTGGAATTCTCTGTCGTTTGAAAATGTATTTATAGTGTTTTGAGACAGAGATCTTTGAGTGTTTTTCTTGGGTTGTTTGTATTTAAGTGAGTTTATGACACCTTAATGATGTTTTAATTCGTTGAGGAAACATCCGTTTTTAAAACCCTTGGTATATCCTCTAAAATTTTAATACAAATCTTTTATTAAAAATCATAGATTTAAAAGATAAACACTAGCATCCAACTTGCACCTTTTCTTCATGTGGGACCCTTTTATTGTAAAAAGGTCCAATACAATCCTTTTTGAAACTGACTTTGTTCCCAACATGTCTTTGTGATGATGTGTATCAAGAAATCCTTAAATAAAACTTTTGAGTGTTGGATTTTCTCTATACTTCATCAGAATTCATTGGATTCAAATTTAGAGATTGAACCCTCATTTTTTATTAGATGAGAGGGAATAAGTAAGGTTTTGAAGATATTACTTACATAGCATTTCTGAACTTCAAATCTTTGCTCTTGATCTTCAAGGAGTATTTGTTGTGAAAAATTTCACATCATTATTGTTTCGTTCTTTTTAAGATTTATTTAACCAGAAAATTTTTAATCCTTGACAGAAACTTTTATGAATCTTTTTCTACTTTGTCACAAGTTTCTTCGAATCTGGTTTTAAGCAATATTAACTGATATTTCTTCATATTTTTCTGTTGATTTATCAGTCTTTCTGGTTATCTTAAAACTTTTATGATGTTTTAATAGATTTTCTGATGTTTTATCAGATTTTCTGGTAATTTATGAGATTTTCTGATGAATCATCAGATTTTTTGTTGTTTCATCAGATCCATCAGATTTCTTTGAACTCCATCAGATTTTTTCTTGATTTTATCAGATATGCCATTTTACTTCCCCCTAGATCTATGGTGATTTTTTTTGAGAAAAAGTAAAGCAAATATATACTTTTCAAACAAAAAGAAGTTTTACAAAAAAAAAAAAAAAAACTACTCATTGTGGAAACTCTTAACATACAACCATAAGTAGGTTCAGTATCCACTGTGATTAGGTGATGGAACTAGGGAGGGAACATTTAAGTTTTCTTGTAAAACCACCTGGGCCCTTGGAGAAACTTGGAGAAACTGTGATTAGGTGACGCGTATGCATGTTTGATTCCAAGTCTCTCATGAGAAACTTGGAGAAGTTGTACGGTTTCTCTTGTACCGCTGCATGTACCACCTCCATCATCCTGTAAGACAACTTATTGAAGTGTCCAACCTTCTTTGAGAAGCAGACACTGAGCTGTGTCACCAAGTACTGGAATGGTTGAATGAAACCAGACTTGCTAATCTGCCTCGAAATGTTGGGTGTGCGATAACCCATATCCTTCAGAGTTTCTTCAAGCATTTCCCTTGGGAAGAAGGTGGTGTCTGGATCATCTCCCAACTGGAGGGCATCCCTAAGAGTTTCCTCCTTTAGAATGATTGTAAAGCCTATAACCTTGCTTTGTATCCACATGCTGGTGCCTCTGTAGACGGTTTTAGCATTCCACCAAAACTCTTGAAGGAGTGCAGGGTAGATTGTGACATGTGTTGATATAGCATGGCCCAAAGGACTTTGCTTTAACATGTTGTACACAAACTGGCAATCCACCCATGCAGGACCTTCCAGTTTTGACCTTAGTCTAAGGTTGTGTGTTTCGTGAATAATGAGAGGAAAGTGCTCGGTTCTGATTTCTTTTGCCATTTGAAGTTTTTGAAAGTTAAATTTTCTGAAAAAGTTTTGAAGTGGAGGTTGTTGTGATGAAGAAAGTCTTTAGGAGTTGTTAATATTTATAGATCAAAGTGATAGTTATGCCATAAATGGTATTAACAACTCAAGCTTTTCTTTTTCCTTTTCTTTCTCTTCATTTAAGACGATATCTGGTTCAGAGGATATATGGCAGAGTTTGAAGCCCCCGTTTGTGAATAGCATTGAATAACTAGGCGGCTATTTTTATAGCCCCTAATCATTTTTATGCCTCCGTGTCTCTCTATTCTCTTATGAAAGATGGCGCTGCATGCATTGGAAGTAGAAGAGAAATCAATTTTCTGCAAAAATTTTACCTGTGACGCTTGATTTTCCCTATGGTGGCCTTGAATTTATCTTAATGCAAGTTACTTTCCCCCTTTTTGATTTTTTTTAAACAAAGGAAAAAAAATCAAAAACAGATTATCTACAGTTATGAGTTTATACAAATATGAGTTATGAATAAAGATGGTAAAATTCATGAAATTTCTTGATAATCAGTGGTGATTCTGATGTTTTAACAAATTTTCTGATGTTTTATTAGAATTTCTGATGATTCATTAGATTTTCTGGTAAATTATCAGATTGTTGATAATTTATCAGATTTTCTGAAATTTCATCAGATTGATGGATTTCTTTATTAGAAATATGTTGTTTCATTCTTTGATCATCGGAATTTTTTTTTGCACCTTGATTATCATCAGTTTGTGACTTTTTTTCTGAAACAACTTCATCTTTTATATTAACCATGCCAAGTTTACTGATTAGAAAATTGTGTCTCTTTTCATCAAGAGGTTTTGTAAAAATGTCAGCAATTTGGTTTTCTGTTGGAACAAAGTACATCTTTATGTTACCTTTTTCAACATGATCATTTATGAAGTGATATCTGACATCTATGTGCTTGGTTCTAGAGTGATGAACTGGATTTTCTGTAATTGCAATTGCACTCTTTGAGTAACACAGAATTGGTATCTTTGTCAGATTTACTCCATAATCCTTCAGCTGAGTTTGCATCCATAGCACTTGTGAACAACAACTTGCTGCTGCTACATATTCAGATTTAGCTGTTGATGTTGCAACACAGTTTTGTTTCTTACTTGACCAACATACCAACTTTTCTCCCAAGATTTGACATGCACCAGATGTGCTCTTTCTGTCAATCTTGCATCCTGCATAATCTGCATCTGTGTATGCAATTAGTTCAAGATTTGTATCTTTATGATACCAGAGACCAAGTTCTGATGTGCCCTTTAGATATTTAAAAACCCTTTTGACTGCTTTTAGGTGAGATTCTTTAGGACTGCATTGGTATCTTGCCAGAAAACATGTAGCAAACATAATATCTGGCCTGCTTGCAGTTAAGTATAACAATGATCCTATCACCCCCTATAGGTTTTAATATCTACACATGTTCCTTCTTTATCAGAATCAAGTTTGTTCCCTGTTGCCATGGGAGTTTTTGAAATTGAGCAATTTTCAAGTGAGTATTTGTTCAAAATTGTTTTCACATACTTAGATTGACTCAGAAATATTCCATCGTTTCTTTGTTTGACTTGTAAACCTAAGAAGAAATTTAACTCACCCATCATGCTCATCTCAAAGTGGCCGGTCATTAATTTTTGAAACTTTTTGCAAAACTTTTCATTTGTTGATCCAAATATAATGTCATCAACATAAATTTGGACTAACAAAGTGTGACCCTTGTGTATTTTAAGAAAAAGAGTTGTATCAATAGTACCTTTTGTGAAGCCATAATTGAGTAAGAAGTTTGAAAGTGTTTCATACCATGCTCTAGGAGCTTGCTTCAAACCATACAAGGCTTTGTTTAATTTGTAAACATGGTTTTGAAATTTAGGATCAACAAAGCCTTCAGGTCGATGCACATAAACTTCTTCCTCAATCTTACCATTCAAGAAAGCAGATTTCACATCCATTTGATATACTTTGAAGTCTTTGGATGCAACATAAGCAAGAAAGATTCTTACTGCTTCTAATCTAGCCACTGGTGCAAAGGTTTCATCATAGTCAATACCTTGTTGTTGACAATAACCTTTGACCACTAACCTTGCCTTATTCCCGGTTATTATGCCATTCTCATATGATTTGATTCTAAATAACCATTTTGAGCCTTTGACATATTATTCATTTGGCTTTGGCACCAAATCCCATACCTTACTCTTTTCAAACTGATCAAGCTCTTCTTGCATTGCTTGAATCCAGTCTGAGTCATTAAGAGCTTCTTTGACAGACTTGGGTTCTATCTTGCTTAAGAACTGTTAGGATCTGAGTTTCTTATGATTGTGTTTTTGTTTGATAATATGAATATGAATGAGTATAAGTGCAGCGGAATTAAAATGGAAACAAACTTTCAACACATAATCAAATGGAAGAATTGCTTTCAACACACATGTTTGTCATGAAATCGAATGATTATATTTATTACAATGATTCAATTACACTTGCATGCTTGCAATACAATCTCCCCCTCAGCCTGAGCTCACAGATGGTTTGTTCATACAGAATGACTTGTGAAGAAAGAGCTAATAGAACAGTACATGGTACTGTTCTATTTATAGTACCGAACAAACCACTGTGGCATCTTTGCTGACGTCACCATGATAGTGACATCTAACCTCCTAACAAACTCAAACTACTGAGCTATCACAACCACTGATTACAAACGACTAATTATAATATACAAAGCATAAACAAAACAACTGATCCTTCATTCCACTGCTTAGGCTCCAGTAGTGCTTTGGTCTTCAGCAGTACTTGAGACATAACAGTTGATTGAGCATCAGCACTTAGTCTTCATCAGTATTTTGGGTCAGCAGTGTTTAAGAGGGGCAATACTTGAATCCATCAGATGTTAGAGACACTGTCAAGGGGAAAGATCGAATACAAACATCTGCTTATTTTGAATCCACTGATCTGATCCAGTTTTGGCTTTAATCAACTGTTCCTCTGTAGGGTTCAACCCCAACAATCTCCCCCTGGAACAGATGATGCCAAAACTCTTCATTATTCTTGGATTTTTATTGCCTCATCAATAATTCCCTGACTTGTCCTTTGAATTGTAATTCAAAGTCCAAGGAATCTGTATCATCCTCATCCTTGCACAGTGTAAGCTCAAGGAGATCTTGCAGATCATCAACACCCAGGCCAAGTGCTTGTTCCCTTGATATGTGCTTCAGCTCACCACTGGATTTAAGCAAAGTCAATACGTGGGTCTGTTTTTCAGATTTCCACTTTAGTATTTTTGAATTCAGTGGGTTTCTTGGGAGAGGTTTTATTGATGATGAGTTTGGAGATTGAGGCCTGCTGATGACAACTTGGGAAGGGTCTTGAGATTTTGCTGATTCTTGTTGTTCTGCCGTCAGTGTCTGAACAACCATCTTCATGAAATATTCTTCTGAGGCTTGGTCTTCTTTTGATATTGGTGCTGTATCCATCTGCTTTTGTTTCTTCCTTTGATAAAAGATGGCAACAGTTGAAACTGTTGGTTTTCTAATGGGTAATTTTTGTGGTTTGGCTGGAACCACTGCTTCAGGATAGTTAGGCTTTTGAGGAGCAGTGGGATCTCTCTTCCTTGACCCATAATCAACAGCAATTAGTTCTTCTTTCATTCTTTTCAGCCTTAGGGTCCTTTCTGGTACATTCTTCTTGTACTTGGCCCATACTAGAGGAGTTTGCTTTACCTTTTCTTTAAGCATCTTTTGAATTCTGGCTATCTCTTCTTGTAGTTCACTGATAGTCCATTCTTTGTATTGATGCTTATCTGCTCTGTATTTCTTGTATGCCATGATGTACTCAAGGTAATCTTACCTCATACTTTCATCATCCTTTTCAGACAGTTTTTGCCAAAGATCTTTTGAGAACTGTTCTATAGTTCTGACCTTGGTGAGCAGGTATTGCAAATTTCTCTGAATCTCTTTATCAGACTTTCCCTCTGTATCTCTTTTAGATATATCTTCTGCTTGTTGAGCTTTTATTTTGAGATATTCTTCAATGTTTCTTGGGAAAGGATAACCTTGGATGGAAGAAAGTTTCCTTTTTGCAGGGTCATCTTCAGAGTAGAATGATTTTATCTCTTCTCTAACTGCTGGTAGATCCAATGGGTATTGTAGTCCCACAGGAACAATAGCAGTGATTGGTTTTTGAACTTGTGCTGATGATAATGGAACAGGGTTTGGAATAGGGACAAGGGACAGTGGTTGTGTTGATGTAGAAGTTGGGGAAGTATCATCTTCCAACACAACATTGGTTACCCTTCTCCTTTTGAGTTTAGGAGAGGTTGGTGGTGGATTTGTGGATTGAGTGGTGGTGATTGAGGTTGTAGGTATCTGACTAACAGTTGTTGAAACAACTGGTGTTTCAACCAGTGTTGTCATTACAACAGTTGATGTGTCAACCATTGTCTTCTGCTTTTTGGTAGGTGGTGTTGGTGGTGGTGAAGATGTTTTTGGTAGGGCAGTAGATTGAAGGTGAGTTGATGTAGTATTGATGGCAGTTGTTGGGGTAACATTTGTTGAAACAACTGAAGTACCAACAACTGTTAATACAACAGGTGTTTTAACATCTGTTGGTTTGGAAGATTGATGAGAGGAGCTTTTTGGGGTTTGATGAGTGTGTTTTGTGGATTTGGGAGGTGTAGTTTTGGGTTGCCTTACTTTTCTAGTAGGCCTTATTTTTGGCTTAGGATTTTCCTCCTTATCCTTGGGCTCAGAAGTACCCTGTTCTTCCTTCTCCATCAAAATTTTCTTCTCCTGGGCAAACCTTTTGGACCCTTTTATCTCCATAGACTCTTTCATGTTTGCTTTTAATGCAGCAAAAGCATTTTGAGTCTCATCAACCTTTTTAGAACCATCTGGCCTAGGGATTTCCACAACCAGTTTAGATTTTGCATTTGGTTCAATATATAGACCATCTTCATATCCCTTCTTCTTCTTAATTTTCTCCCTCTTTTTGGCATCATCAGGAAGATTATCAATAAAAATGAATGTAGGAGGAGCAGTGCTAGTGGTTTGTAGTAAATGGGCCTTAATTTCCTTGATGTCTTCTTGTGTATCCTTGAACCTAGCTTCCATCAGATTTCTGATCTTTTGAATTTGAACTTCATGTTGTTGATCAGCATATTATCTTTGTTGATGAAGCATAGGTTGAAATAGCTTCCAGAGCTCAGCAGAGAATGGAACAGATGTTGCATATGGTGCAGCAGTGGGTGGTGCCTTTTGAGCTTGTAACAACTGTTGCAGCATAGTTTTGATTTCTGCAACAGATGTGTCAAGTTTATCAACCCTCTCCGTTAATTCTCTGTACATTAAACCATCACCCAAGTTAATGGGATCATCTGATTACCCACCAGTGGTGGTTGTATCAGTGGTTGACTTAGGGAAATTTTCCCAAAAATCATCCATTGATGCCCCTTTTTCTTGGTACTGGGGACTTCTTTCTTCAGCAGAGGTTAACAATCTAAGCTCACTAGTGAATACAGGATATACACCAGTGGATAGGATGGTTCCCAAAGAAGAAATTGCCTTCAAGGGAGTCTCACTTATGAAACTACTGTCCAAGTGTAAACCAGTGGGTTCAACACTTGTAGTAGCTGCTCCACTTGAACTACTGACAGGAATTACTTGTAATTCCTACAGTGTAGCCTCCTCAGCTGTTGGTGGGTTAGCAAAGATTGAGGCACCAGACTCAGTTACTTGTTGGGGTATATTCTCATTAATAGGTGATTGAGAAGAACTGATTTGTGTCTGGGCTAAATCAAGTGCATCCAATGGGGGTTTTATTGTGGGTGGAATTTGAGCAGTGAGGATAGGGGTAGAAAGAGAATTTGCCCCGGGAGGTGGGCTGTGGATGATTGAATCAAGTGATTCCAGAGCATCATAATGTGGTGTCCCTGTTGATACAACCTGATCTTTTTGAGAAGAAGCAGGAGGAGTTTGAGGCTCAGGTTGAGATCTTTCATCCAACTGCTGTGAGGAAGTAGCAGCAGTGGTTATTGGTGACTTTTGTGTTATCACAGTTATAATCTCTGGGATCTCATCTTCCAGAGTTACCTTTTTTTGTGGGTTTGGGGGGCTTTTGAATATTTTTCTTTTTTGGGTCTTTTGGTGGTTTTAGGTGTGGGTTTCACAGCAGTGGTTTTGTTGCTGTGATCACCTTGAGCAGTGGGCTCAACAGCAGGGACCTAAGGAGCAGTTGTTGCTGCTAAATTCTGCTCAGGCTCCTCTGTTTGTGTTTTGGAAGGTTTTGACAGCCTAGTAAAAGTTTCAGAAGAAAGATTGTTTATTTGACAAGGATTTACTTGGATTAGCACATGTGCATTATCCTTGGAAAATTTCTTTTGTATATAAAAACTTAGAAACCTTGGAAACAAGAGAAATGGTTTCTTATTATCTTTAATATTATTAATATTTTTTAACCATGTAACAACCGTCTAATTTCTAATCGAATTTAATGAAAATACGCATGATTTTATATAAAATGGTACTTTACTTCAAAACAAGTACAAAATTTAAGTTTTAAGGTGATCACATACTAGTTGACTACTAAACTAGTTCCAACATTCAAAACGTGATTAATAAGCTGTTTACATTATAGACATTGTCTAAAACAAAGTTAATCTAATGCGGAAGCTTCAAAAGTGCGTGTTGGGTTCTTCAAAAGATGCTTGATCGCCATCCAGAAAGTCCCCATCATCACCTAAAGTCAAAACCACTTAAAATGTTAGTTTTGACATTGATATAGTGTGTATAAACAAGTTCCAGCATCGAATCATTAAAAATAAAATAAAAATTCAGAATTGGATCTGTCGCGTGTCGCGCCAGACATCATTCATTCTGTCGCGTGTCATGACGGCTCTCGCGTGTCGCGCCGGATCTAGGTGATCCTGTCGCGTGGCGCGGGGGATACCATTTTCCAGCAGGTGCAGGTTTTTTACCTGCATTTCCTGCCAGCTCCGAAATTCACTAATTTTAACTTCAAATGCCCATAACTTTTGATCCGTAGGTCCGTTTTAGGTGATTCTTTTTCCTACACGTCTGTAATTTCATTATCGACGTTCCTATGACATTCATTATTCCAAAAATTGGGTTACAGACCGAATGACTGAAATCGCTTTGTAATTATTCAACCCACCAAGTTTATACCAATTTTTGTACAAATGAGATAGCAACCTTAAGGCGTTTTTACCCAACATCCGGGGCTTAATATCACCGGCATTTCATTACCAATCTTATGGCTTCATGCACTTGTGATTGTTGATGCCAAAAGCTAACTATCAAACACTAACATTACTAACTACCCAAATTATTCGACCCGTTTGGCTTAATTATGGAATCCTCCATTTATATTGACTACCAAACACTTCCTAGTCGAATCCTAACCTATTAATTCAAGTGGTGAACATTGTCACCTTAATCAACACAAGCTTTTGTTCTAAAACACAACTATACAAGTTCAAATACCAAAATTTACTTAATGTAATGAACCAAGTTACATACCTTCAAAGCAAACCCTTTAAACGCGCATCACCACCGGCTTGTCCACTAGACGCTCCGGCTTCCTTTCCTATAGAGTTCAACCATAACATGTTTAGAACTCTTTTCTTAACACTTATCTCATAGTTTGCCAAAACATTACAAATATGCGTTTTAACTTGAATTTCAGTTTTAAGCCTTCTTTGAGGCATTTTTACAAACACTTTAAGAGCAGGATTTTACACTATTCCTTATCAAGTTCGTGACTTGTTATGTGGCCAAAATTAACATCAATCGGACAATCACATATAAATTTCAACATCAATATTTCGGAAATTGCTTTCTATGAACCAGATTACACTAGAATAACACTCAAAACCCTAGTGCTTATCAAGTTCTCACAAAACACATTAATCACCTTCAATGGTGTTCATGAATTTCTCAGAAATTAAACATGATTTCACATATTATTGTCTAAGGTTTACTCCCAGACCCTATACTGTTCCTATTCCATCCATATAACAATCATGCATCAACAAATTTCGAATTCCTTAAGTTCATGAGAATTTCAAGTAGAGATTTCCTATCAAAATTTCACATACCTTATGACCCCCTTACAATGGAGATCACTAATCCAAGCTTGGATTTCGTTTTGGAATTGATCTTGACCTTCAATTTGTGAGATTTGTGAGGATTTAGGGTTTGATGGGGAGCTCTGTGTCGCCCCCTATGTTTTGATCGAACTCAGCACACACACAAGTGTGTGTTTTGAGTTTTAATTATGTTTTATTATAATTAGTTTCACTTTAAACACTTTTGGTCCCTCAACTATCGTTTAGTTCTTATTTTTTAGTGTTTTAACCCACTTATAAGTCACTACAAGACTTTTATCTAACTAGGTTATTTTTAAATCCTACTTAGTTCACTTGTTTATTTACCGAAATTATATTCAAAATAAATGGTTTACATTTTCGGGGTGTTACAGGTCCACTCCCCTTAAAAGGGTTTCGCCCTCGAAACCGGAAATACGTACCAAACAATGTCGGGTAGAGACGCCGCATCTCTTCTTCGGACTCCCATGTTGTCTCCGAACCCTTTTTATGCTCCCACTTGACCTTAACTTGATTAATCTTCTTATTCCTTAAATCTTTAATCTTCCGGTCTAGAATCTCAATTGGTCTTACCGCATAATTAAGGCTGTTGTCCACCTCGATATCATCGTAGTGGATATAAGCCGTTTCCTCAGCTAAGCACTTACGGGGTTGTGACACATGAAACGTGCCATGAATTCCGCTCAATTCTTCCGGTAACTCAAGGAGATATGCCACATTGCCAACCTGTTCGATGATTTTAAAGGACCCAATAAATCTTGGGCTTAGTTTCCCTCTTTTTCTAAATCGGATGACGCCCTTCCATGGGGAAACCTTTAACATAACCATGTCGCCCACCTGAAATTCAATAGGTTTTCATCTTTTGTCGGCATAAGACTTTTGTCTGTCTTGGGCCGCTTTCAAGTGGGCTTGAACCACGTCAATTTTCTCGTTAGTGGCTTGGATAACATCTTTATGAGCCAGTTCACGCGGACCCACTTCACCCCAACACACCGGGGTCCTAGATTTTCTACCATATATCATCTCATATGGGGCCATGCCAATGCTGGCATGATAGCTGTTGTTATAAGAGAATTCTGCTAACGGCAAATACACATCCCAACTGCCTCCAAAATCAATAATACACGCTCTCAGCATGTCTTTTTAAGTGTTTGTATCGTTCTTTCACTCTGTCCATTCGTCTGAGGATGGTATGCAGTGCTGATAAAAAGTTTTGTTCCCATTTGTTCCTGGAAATCTCGCCAGAAGTGTGAAGTAAACCGGGTATCCCTGTCTGACACAATAGATACCGGTACCCCATGACGTGCCAATATCTCATTTGTATATATCTCCGACATCTTTTCTGAAGTATATGTCTCATGTATAGGAATAAAGTGAGCACTCTTCGTCAATCTATCCACAACCACCCATATAGAATCGAATTCTCGGCTCGTCCTAGGCAGTTTGGTCAACAGGTCCATGGTGATATGTTCCCATTTCCAAACCGGGATTTCCAATGGTTGCAGTTTACCATATGGCTTTTGGTGTTCAGCCTTGACTTGTAAACAAGTCAAGCACTTCTCTACATATTTAACTACATCCTTCTTCATTCCGGGCCACCAATAGTTTTGCTTCAGATCGTTGTACATCTTGGTTGCACCCGGATGAATAGAATAACGGGATTTATGAGCTTCATCAAGTAGAAGCGTCTTGACCCCACAGGAGTTTGGGATCCATATCCTTCTGAATCGAGTCTTTAACCCGTTGTTACCATCCGCCAAATCCTTCAATTGACCGACTATCCTTTCCTTTTTCAAGTTTTCCTCTTTCACTAACTCGGCTTGTGCTTCTCGGATTCATTCAAGTAAACCCGAGGTTACAACAAGCTGCATCGACCTCACTCGTATTAGGACATAGTCCGATTTCCTGCTCAAAGCATCCACCACAGCATTTGCCCTTCCGGGGTGGTAATGTATTTCGCAGTCGTAGTCTTTTACCGTTTCTAACCACCGCCTTTGTCTCATATTTAACTCCTTCTGATCGAAGAAGTATTTTAAACTCTTGTGGTCAGTAAATATGGTGCACTTTTCCCCGTATAAACAGTGCCTCCATATTTTTAACGCAAACACCACCGCCGTAAGTTCGAGATCGTGCGTGGGATATTTCTTTTCGTGTACCTTTAATTGCCTCGAGGCATAAGCTATTACCTTGCCTCGTTGCATTAAAACACATCCGAGCCCCGAAAGTAAGGCATCCGAATAGACTACCAAGTCTTCAACTCTGTCCGGCAACGTTAATACCAGAGCTTGTGTTAATCTTTCCTTTAGCATTTGGAATGCTCCTTCTTGTTCAACACCCCAAATGAACCTCTCCTCTTTCCGAGTTAATTTCGTTAACGGTGAAGCAATCTTGGAGAAATCTTGAATGAATCTCCTGTAATATCCCGCAATATAACAACCCTCCTGAATATTTTTCGACGCCATAATATATTTTAAAATACCCCTATATGTCTCTAAATACACCTCGAACGTGAAAACCGAGCCCAAAATACTATTTAGCATTAAAAATAGAATAAAAATAAAAATAATTAGGCCGTCGCGGGGCGCGACCACCCTTGCCCTTAGCCTACGCGGGCCGCGACCGGGTGGATACGAGGACGCACCGGAGCACGCCACGTGTCCGACGCGTGTGGGTCTAGGGCTGACTTGGCAAGCCTATGCTCGGACACGTAGTCCGTGGCGAGCCGCGAAGGCCCTGGCTCTGTGTTATGTGGGGCGCGAAGAAACTAGAAAACAGCCCTATGTATTGCATGCATCGGGGCTTCAGTCTGCTCGTTCATTTTCTTTTCTAAATCTCGAATTTCTCACATAGTAGGCATAATCTGCCCCGATGTAAGTATTATAACCCCGATTACGTATTAGATACGCTGCCCGATCGATCCAGGGTTCCGTAACGGCTGCCGAGGTTCTGCCCGACGTAGTCGTTGGAATGCCATCTCGGGGAGGGTATAACTAATGTAAATATAAAGGGTTATTATACTAACGCGTATACATTTGTGTAAATTATAGATTATCACCAGGAAACCCTTACAGAAAACCTAAGTCAGCAATGTGAGTAATCTCCTTTTTGTAAATTGCTTTTACAAAACCTTAAGTGTTTTACAGTGTGATTAAGCAGTGATTGAGTCTTTATAGTTCTTCAATTACTGCCGGTATGTTGGGGTTTTGTATACAAAATGTGGAACACGTTACCATTGGACAACTTGTTAGCCAATGTGTAATATGACCCACCAGTCAGGATTGACAATACTGAATGAGTAATTGTGTAGAAATAAACAATGTGATTGCTCTCAATACTGTTAAAGATGAAATGTTTCTTGATTAAACTGGGATTTACTCACCAGTATTTCCCACTGACAAATGTTTTTAAAACGCGTTTCAGGTAACAAAATGTAAAAGCCAATTAGAAGAAAGCGAGCTGGAGAGCACTGACGGCTTGGAAAAATGTGGCTATAAAGGTTACCTAAAAGACGATGTTTTAAATTCAATAAAATAGGGTTTATCCCTATAAACATGTTGTAATAAGAAACTTGGGTTTTACCCATGTGTTTAATAATATAAAATATGGTGGTTTTACTCTGATAAATATTTCCTAACTACGGTCCTGATGAAATTTCCGCTGCCGAATTAATATTAATGATAGCACCACAACTGGTCTGACGGCCACCCGTTTCCGGGACATATAGGGGGCGTGGGTTGCGACAGAAGGTGGTATCAGAGCTAAGCCACTGATTCAGCCACAGAAGTGTTCTGCTGACATCAATATATTATTCAAAATTGTTAGGAAATTAATTATGAAAATACGTGCATATCTGTATTTTATTGTCGTGTGTTATTTGTCTATTTGTTAGTTTTCAGTATGAGTGATCAAGGACCCTCAGACGCGTATCATCAATTGTCTGATTCACCTAGGAGTGAAGGTACCTCTTCACAGCCTGCCCTCTCTGGGTATGCCGCTGATAACGAAGAAGGGATGTTTATCTTTAAGGCTCAGTCTGAAGAGCCATTCCCTCAGAAAAAGAGAGGATGGTTCAGTAAGGGAGCATTTGAGCGTAGGAAAAGAATGCGAAAATTGCAACAGCAAAAGAGTCCTAGAAGCCGCTAAGCGAGAATCAGATGTCTATACACAGGATATGCTTAATATAAGCCTAGCTAACTTCCATATTCTAGCAACAACTGCTGCTGACCCAAACCTGGAACAACTAGTAGCCCCACAACCCTTACCTTTGTTCCCTACTCAGCCGATGGAGATAGAAGAAAACCCTGAAAATCAAGTAGAAATGCATGATTTCAACCCTGATGAGATACCTAGGATACCAGCCCCTAATCCCTTAGACCCGGATTATGATCCATGGTTCGATGATCATTAGGGATTATGTGCCGCGCTACCACTTAAACGACGAACTTATGCCGAACTTAGCAGTCTATCCAGGACTGGACCCTCTAGATCCCTACTATGACAACAATGAATATATTAGGGAGACATTAGAGAATCCTTATCCTCAGGAGAATCCCATGCCCCAGTACCTGGACCCAGTACCAGCACCTGCACCCCCAATGAGTGCAGATAATGTGCATGAACTCCGAACTTTCAGAGAAGAAATCTTGAAAAGTAGTGAGAGGATGAGGCAGGTAGGAGAGCGACTCGTCTGGAAATACGACGAGCGGAATATGGATTACTAGATGAACCCAGACCAGTAATGTGATGGTGGAGTTGGTAATAATAATAATATAATATAATATAATATAATAATAATCATAATAATAAATGTTGTAGTATAGACCACCTTGTGGTTAGCGATGCATAATAGTATTGTATTGTAATTTTTTATTTCTAGTATTAGTGTGTATTTGACGCATACTATAATAGAAAGAGTAAAGTCGCAATGCTCGACGCTTTTGGTTAATATGTGTGTTGTGTGGTTGTTACTTAAATTATTAATTATATTGTGATATTAATAATTGGTAAATGTTTAAAATTCAGATGGACGACGAGGTAAACCAGGAAAACCAGAATAACGATAACCAGAGTAACATTAACTTGGTTAATGAGAATCCGAACAACAACAATAACGGAAACCAAGTGGATAACAGTGCCATGCAACATGTAGTGGCACAAGGGATAATAGATGCGATGCCATATATTATCAAAACAGTTATGGAAGCCGAAAATAAAAGTAAACATGATAGTAAGCGACCCTCTGAACCTAAAAACAGCGTGAACAATGGACCCGTACTTCAAGTGCCCATTCCCAAAAGAAGAAGAACCGTGTCTTACGGTTGTTCTTAAAAAGAATTCTGGTCTTGTAAACCAATGGAATTCTCGGGCAATGAAGGGGTCGTTGCATCTCTACGCTGGATAGAAAACACTGAGGCAGTCTTAAGAATAAGTAAATGTGCGGAAGAGGATAAGATAATGTTTACTTTCAATCTGTTTAAGAATTCATCACTAGAATGGTGGAACACTATCCTCCAGTCTAGAGGAAGTGATAGAACTTACCATATGGAATGGGAAGAGTTTAAAAACATGGTAGAAAGGAAATTCTGCCCTCCTAATGAAAAAGAACAGATAGCAAACAAATTCCTAAACCTTAGAATGATTGGGGTAGATAGTAAGGGTTATACTACATTATTCTTTGAATATGCCAGAATAGTACCAACCCTTGCTTCACCTGAACCGGTTTTAATCTCCCGTTACATCTGGGGATTAATTGGGGGAGATTAGACATGTAGTCAAGGCAGCTAGACCTCAAACCATAGAAGAAGCTGTAGAACTAGCCAACACCTTGACAGATGAATTAGTCCGTACTCGAGAAGAGGATCAAAGGAGGAACCTAACCCAGAAGCTTACTCAAGAATTCCGTTCTGGAAATTCTAACTGTGGGAAAAATGTAGGTTCTACCTCTGCACCCTACTGTAGGTATTGCAAAAGGAAGCATTCAGGAAGATGCTCCATATACTGTAACTTTTGCAAAATATCTGAACACAAGGAGGAAAACTGTAGGAAAAAGCCTACTAACAGAATATGCTACAACTGCGGAGAACAAGGTCATATCAAGCCTAATTGTCCAAAGTTAGCTCCAGCTGCAAACCCCAAGAATACTAAAAATGCTAGAGCATTTGTTCTTACTGGAGAAGAAGCAAACATGATCCCGGATGTGATCACTGGTACGTTTTTAGTTAATGATGTTTTTGCTAAAGTATTATTTGACTCTGGTGCGAACCAAAGTTTTATTAATACTTCATTTTGCAAACTTCTTAATCAATCATTTACTAAACTTCCACAAGAATGTCTAGTAGAGATAGCAAATGGGGAAACCATTAAGATTTCTGAAATCTTGCAGGGAGCAAGAATAGAAATTTTAAATCAGAAATTTATTGCAAACCTTTACCCAATGAATCTGGTAGGATTTGATATTGTGTTAAGAATAGATTGGTTAATAGCCAACTAAGCCAGTATTTTATGTGATCAAAAGTCAATTCAAGTAAATTCACCAAGGGGTGAAAAGATCACAATTAAAGGAAATAAGTTCTCTAAATCCACAAAATTCATCTCTGTGATGAAAACAGCAAGTTATATAAGAAAAGGATCATTAGTGTATTTGATTTCTATAATCACTAACACTAAAGGAAAAGAATTAAAGGATATTCCCGTAGTATCCCAGTTTTCAGATGTATTTCCAGAAGAGCTACCAGGACAACCTCCAGATAGAGAAGTTGAATTTAGAATCCATTTGATAACCGGAACCGCACCAATTGCCAAAGCACCTTACCGTTTGGCACCCGCAGAAATGCAGGAACTGAAGAAACAGTTAGACGAATTATTGGAAAAATGATTCATACAGCCAAGCTCATCCCCATGGGGAGCACCGATTTTATTCGTTAAAAAGAAGGACGGATCAATGCGTATGTGTATTGACTACCGTGAATTGAACAAAGTCACGATTAAGAATCGGTATCCATTACCAAGAATCGATGATTTATTTGATCAATTGCAAGGAGCACGATTTTTCTCTAAAATCGACTTGAGGTCAGGATATCATCAATTAAAGGTACAGGAAGAGGACATTCCTAAGACCGCTTTCAGAACAAGGTATGGCCATTATGAATTTACAGTCATGCCATTTGGTTTAACCAATGCCCCAGCTGCATTCATGGACATGATGAACCGAATATGTAAGCCATATTTGGATAAATTCATAATTGTCTTTATAGATGATATTCTCATTTACTCAGTAAAGAGGACATTTAGTCAATCATGAAGGAATTCATGTAGATCCCACCAAGATCGAGGCAATTACCAAATGGAAAACCCCTGAGTCACCAACCGAGGTTAGAAGTTTCTTAGGATTAGCTGGTTATTATAGAAGGTTTATTCGAGATTTTTCTAGAATAGCAATTCCCTTAACTAAGTTAACCTGTAAATCTGTTAAGTTTGAATGGGGACCAAAACAAAAAGAAGCCTTTAGAATTCTTAAGCAAAGATTAACCCATGCACCTATACTAGCGTTACCAGAAGGAACTGAAGATTTTGTAATTTATTGTGACGCGTCCAAGTTAGGTTATGGATGTGTGTTAATGCAACGTCAAAAAGTTATAGCTTACGCCTCTAGACAACTTAAGAATCATGAAGAGAATTATTCAACCCATTATCTAGAGTTAGGAGCTATAATTTTTGCCCTAAAAATTTGAAGACATTACCTTTAGGGTAGTAAGTTTACCATTTTCACCAACCATAAGAGTTTAAGGTATGTTTTTGGGCAAAAGGAATTGAATATGAGACAAAGACGCTGGATGGAAGACATGCTTAGAGCTTGTGTAATTGATTTCGGAGGTAATTGGGATGATCACTTACCATTGATAGAATTTTCTTACAATAACAGTTATCACACAAGTATCAATGTTGCACCATTCGAAGCACTTTACGGATGAAAGCGCCGAACGCCAGTCTGTTGGGCAGAAATTGGAGAAAAGCAACTATCTGGACCTGAGATAGTACAAGAAACAACAGACAAGATCATTCAAGTCAAGGAAAGACTGAAAGCAGCACGTGATAGACAAAAGAGTTATGCTGATAACCGACGAAAGCCATTGGAATTTAAAGTAGGATATAAAGTGTTATTGAAAGTCTCTCCCTGGAAAAGAGTGGTAAGATTCATCAAAAGGGGAAAGCTAAGCCCCATGTATGTTGGACCTTTTGAGATTATTAGAAGAATAGGACCTGTAGCCTATCAGCTACAACTGCAAGAGGAAATGGCAGGAATACATGATGTATTTCATGTATCTAATCTCAAGAAATGCTTAGCTGATGAATCGTTAGTAGTACCTCTTAAGGACATAGAAGTAAATGAACAGTTAAAGTTTGTAGAAAGACCTCTACAGATTGAAGATAGGAAAGTTAAGAATCTCAAGCACAAGAGACTAGTTCTAGTCAAAGTGAAGTGGGACTCCAAAAGAGGACCAGAATACACATGGGAACTTGAATCAGAAATGCAAAGGAAATACCCACACCTGTTCCAGTAGACCTCGAGGACGAGCTCTAAAACAAGGTGGGGAGGATATAACAACCATCCCGAATATTTTTCGATGCCCTAATATATTTTAAAATACCCCTATATGTCTCTAAATACACCCCGTACGTGAAAACCGAGCCCAAAATACTATTTAGAATTAAAAATAAAATAAAAATAATTAGGCCATCGCGGGGCGCGACCACACTTGCCCTTAGCCTACGCAGGCCGCGACCGAGTGGATACGAGGACGCACCGGAGCACGCCACATGTCAGACGCGTGTGGGGTTTAGGCTGACTCGGCAAGCCTATGCCCGGACACGTAGTCCGTGGCGGGCCGCGAAGGCCCTGGTTGTGTGCTACGCGGGGCGCGACGAAACCAGAAAACAGCCCTATATATTGCATGCATCGAGCCTTCAGTCTGCTCGTTCATTTTCTTTTCTAAATCTCGAATTTCTCACATAGTAGGCATAATCTCCGAGTATAATACCCCCCTAATTAATGAAGTTCTGCCCCGATGTAAGTATTATAACCCTGGTTACGTATTAGATACGCTGCCCGATCGATCCAGGGTTCCGTAACGGCTGTAGAGGTTCTGCCCGACGTAGTCGTTGGAATGCCGTCTCGGGGAGGGTCTAACTAATGTAAATATAAAGGGTTATTATACTAACACGTATACATTTGTGTAAATTATAGATTATCACCAGGAAACCCTTACAGAAAACCTAAGTCAGCAATGTAAGTAATCTCCTTTTTGTAAATTGTTTTTACAAAACCTTAAATGTTTTACAATGTGATTAAGCAGTGATTGAGTCTTTGTAGTTCTTCAATTACTACCGGTATGTTGGGGTTTTGTATACAAAATATGGAACACGTTACCATTGGACAACGAGTTAGCCAATGTGTAATATGACCCACCAGTCAGGATTGACAATACTGAATGAGTAATTGTGTAGAAATAAACAATGTGATCGCTCTCAATACTGTTAAAGATGAAATGTTTCTTGATTAAACTGGGATTTACTCACCAGTATTTCCCACTGACAAATGTTTTTAAAACGTGTTTCAGGTAATAAAATGTAACAGCCAATTGGAAGAAAGCCAGCTGGAGAGCACTGACGGCTTGGAAAAATGTGGCTATAAAAGTTACAAAAAAGACGATGTTTTAAATTCAATAAAATAGGGTTTATCCCTATAAACATGTTGTAATAAGAAACTTGGGTTTTACCCATGTGTTTACTAATATAAAATATGGTGGTTTTACTCTGATGAATATTTCCTAACTACGGTCCTGATGAAATTTTCGCTGCCGAATTAATATTAATGATACCACCACCACTGGTCTCGCGGCCGCCCGTTCCCGGGACAGATAGGGGGTGGGGGTTGCGACACACAAGCCTTAAGAAACTTCTAATTTCCGAAGGATTCTTCAGAGGACTCCATTTCGACATGGTCTCTATCTTTGACGGATCAACCAATATTCCGTCGGCACTTATAATGTGGCCGAGGAATTGCAACTCTCGTAATCAAAAGGCGCACTTTGAAAATTTCGCGTACAACCTTTCTCGTCTGAGTGTCTCTAACACTTCCTGTAGATGATGCGCATGATCAGTCTCATTTTTCGAGTACACTAGAATGTCTTCGATAAACCCGATTACCGACTTGTCCAACATTGGCTTGCAAACCCGGTTCATGAGGTCCATGAAAGCCGCGGGTGCATTCGTCATCCCGAATGACATCACGAGGAACTCGTAATGTCCGTATCGCGTGCAGAAAGTCGTCTTCGTTACATCCTCTTCCTTGACCTTTAATTGGTGATAACCCGATCTAAGGTCGATTTTTGAAAACCAATTCGCACCTTGTAATTGGTCGAATAAATCGTCTATTCTCGGAAGCGGGTATCGATTCTTTACCGTGAGTTTGTTTAACTCCCGGTAATCGATACACATTCGCATGCTTCCGTCTTTTTTTCTTTTTCATGAATAGTACCGGTGCGCCCCAAGGAGACACACTCGACCTTATAAATCCTTTATCGAACAAGTCTTAAATCTGCGAGTCGGTACGGCGCTTTAGGTACGGGTTTCGCGCCCGGAACCAATTCGATTCCGAACTCTACCTCCCGTTCAGGCGGTATCCCCGGTAGATCTTCTGGAAACACATCTTCGAATTCACGTACTACCGGCACGTCTCCAATCTTTGGGGATTCTTTCTCGGGCTCATTTGCGTATATCATAAATGCTCTACATCCATGCTTCATGAGCTTGTAAGCTTCCAACATCGAACATATTATAGGATTGCCTCCTTTCTCGCCATAAATTGTAACGTGTTTTCCGCTCGGAGATGTTAGTTTTATCTCTTTACGGAAACACACGACTTTCGCGTGGTGTCAGGATAACCAATCCATCCCAACAACCACTTGAAATTCTCCCATCGACATCGGGATTATATCTATCAAGTACTCTTCGTCATCGATACTCAATTTACAGCCTTGACAGACATCACACACTATGAAACTCTTGTTATCCCCTATTTCAACTTCTAAGGGCACAAATAATTTTGTCAATACAAATGAAGGATGTAGAATAAATCCATGTGAAACAAAGGATTTATTCACACCCATATCAAATAATACACGTGCAGGAATCGAGTTTATTGCAAATGTACCTGAGACCACATCGGGTTCTGTTTTCGCTTCAGCCGCTGTTAGTTGGAAGGACCTGGCCTTCGCCTTTGAGGCTTCTGTTGGAGATTCTTTGGTATCTTTCTTTCCAACCAAGTCCGGGCATTCGGACTTTTTATGGCCCGGTTGGTAACACTTGTAGCACACAGAGACCTTTCCCGGACATAATGATGCGGTGTGCCCCGTTTTCCCACATATGGGACACAGTTTGTCTTTGAAGTGGCACTCACCCTTGTGCCCCTTTCCACACACCTTGCAACTCAGCAATCCACCTTTCACATCCATCTTCTTCACCGATTCAGCCGTTCGAGCTTTCTTTGTAGGGCTCGGGTTAACATCCATTACCCTTCGTTCACCCCTCTCGATTTGTCTCTTCAACTCGATTTCCCGCTCCCGGGCGGTGTTAATGATTTCCGTGAGGGTTTCATACTTTGAGGGAGTCATAAACTCCCGGTATTCAGCGCTCAACATGTTGTAATAGTAGTATATCTTCTGTTCTTCAGTAGTTACTAACTCGTCGCAGAATCTCAGCTTATCCATAAAAATGCCCTTGATTTTATCAATTGTTTCACCCCTCTGTCTTAACTGGATGAACACCTCCTTGATCCTGTTGATGACTGCCTTGGGACTATGATGTTTAAGGAATGGCACCTTAAACTCGTCCCATGTCATGACCCTTGCCGCTTCGGCACCTATCTCCTTCTTTTTGTTGTCCCACCAATCCTTGGCTTGACCCCTCAACTGACCCGTTCCGTAAGAAACAAAATCACTCATGTTACAGTGGGTCCTTTCAAACACCCCTTCGATATCACTTAGCCATCTTTGGCATATTATTGGGTCAACCTCCCCGTTGTAAATCGGCGGTTTACACGCCATGAACTCCTTATACGAACATCCCTTACGTTCTCTAGATTTTTCTTTCATAAGGTTGACATTGTCTTCCAACCTTTTAACTCGTTCTTCGACTAATGATAACACTGTATTCTGAATTTTGTCTATGAACCTGGATAGACTACCCTCAATTGCCTTTCCCACTTCTTCGGCAATTATCTCTTTCATTTGTACGGTGCTTGTTGGCACCAGATCATCATCATTCTTTTCCGTAATCTCGAAACTGAAATGTTTACTTCAATTATTAAACATTTCATTTATAACATAGCTTTATTTGCTTCGGTTTAGTCAAGTTCATAACTTTCTTTGACCGTTCTCATTTAGTGCACCTTCCGGGTTTGAGTGTGTTAACACACTCTTCCCGTGCACATTAATTCACATCTCTTTTACTTACATAGGATAAGATCTACTAAAATAAATAATTAATCCTTACCGGACGATCGATCAAGCTTGAACCGAACACTTTGTTGACAACCTTGAGCTCAGATTACCAACTTGTAACAACCGTCTAATTTCTAATCGAATTTAATGAAAATACGCTTGATTTTATATAAAATGGTACTTTAGTTGAAAACAAGTAGAAAATTTAAGTTTTAAGGTGATCACATACTAATTGACTACTAAACTAGTTCCAACATTCAAAACGTGATTAGTAAGTTGTTTACATTATAGACATTGTCTAAAACAAAGTTAATCTAATGCGGAAGCTTCAAAATTGCGTGTCCGGTTCTTCAAAACATGCTTGATTGTATGTCCCCTATTCGTATGGATCTTTCACAGAATTGTTTATCTAACCTAGAGTGCGGAATCCTCTAGATCAGATTTATTACAGAAACAAGTAGAAACAGACTTTCATAATCAAACGGGTCCTCTATTGATTATCCAAACAAAACGTTTTACAATCAACTCAAGACCCTCACAACCTCACAGCCACTATCTGTGATCTTGACTACAACCCTAATTTCGAATTCTCTCTCTCTCTCTACTTTCTCTCTCTAAAATTCTCTAACCTCTAAGTTGCTAACTCAAACCCTAAACACAAAACATGTTTATATACCACATGTCTGTGAACTGGGCTTCCTACTGGACTAGGCCATTTTCCAAGCCCATTACAACAATAAACTCACTAACCAATAAGCTAAGCCCATTACAAAATATCCAAAGACTAAATAATCAAACTATTAAGCTGTTGTCACCGAATATGCACCAACAGACTCCCCCTTGACAATAGCTTCATAGTGTAACTTTGTCTTCAAACATCTTGCGTTCTTTTGGTCTTTGGATAGTGTCAGCTACACAGCTTCTGACATCAACAGACTCCCCCTTAGCTGATGCTTCCAATCTCCAAAACTTTCATTCATTGTAGATCAGTTAGCTAGCAATCCTTGGTTAAGCAAGTAAGCTCCAACTCTTCCATATCTCTCTTTCTCTTTCTGCAATGTAGTAGAAGGATCCTACCATGCATCTTCACACATTCTTTACTCTAAATATGCACTTTACTTGTATTCTGCACTTCATCTTGATAACTGCATCAATCTGTTTAGCAACACAAGCAAGTATCTCGAAAAACCATTAGTCTTTTTCACATTTAAATATAAACCAATATTTTATCTTCTCATGCAAAAACAACAACCCATCAGTTTAAAATGGAAGTCCTTTTTAAAAAAAATATTTTTGTATTTTTGATATTTTAAGAAAGCAGTAAACTATTTACAAACGCAATAAACACTCTATTTTTGTGAGAATCACCGGTAAGAAGATCATATCAGCACAATCAAACTGTTTCACACTATTACATAATTCTTTATTAATTTTTCATGAAAAGCAGTCCAAGACGATTACCAGTATGTTTGTCCTCTTAAACAAAATGCATGAACATTTCAAGTACCATTACCGTATGATACATTAAGGTAATTTTAATACTGATATACTAGTGTGTCCCACTTCAGGATATACCCCCACGATCAAGGTATGCACAAAGATTCATCGTAGTAGGTGAGTATACTGAATTCATCCGTTTTATTTTTCAACGATAGATAAATGGTGAACAGGTCAGTACTTCCGTACAGCAGAGAGACCAAAATATCTTATCGAGGGCTAAGACAGATACCATTTTTGGTATGATTTGTGCTTTTTGCACTTTTTGAATGACTCTCTTTGAGAGCTTCTTCATTTTCAAGGTTTTGGCATTTTTAGCTCTTTTAAGATATCCTGGGTGTGTCTAGGTCAGCATATATCTGGATGCAGCAGAAGGACACCCCTGATATCCCCAGAAGAAATAACAGTATAAAGACCCAAAACTTCAGATTTTGGCAATCTATCAACGCAAGATTTAAGGTCATTAAACCATACACCACTGATGTGTTCCCCACTCATACACAGTTCATTTAGATTTATATCACATTGGTAAGTTGATTATTTCATGCTTTTTGCCTACTGGTACATCATATGATGAAGCTGCTATCACACTTAAGCAATTAATTTCATTTTCAGTGTGACAGTCTAACTTGCCAATGTACTATCATTTCTTCTTTTTCACACAGTGATAACTCATTTTTGTTTTTCTATTTTTTTATGTTTTTGATTTTTCAAATTTTTATTTTATTTTTGATTTTTAAGAAAAACTTACTCCCCCTAAACACACGCACTAACTAAACTCTTTTTGGCTTAGGGAAATTACTCCCCCTAAATTTTTGTTTTTATGGAGCAAGTTTCAAAAACAGAAATTTATAAACACAAACAGACTCCCACTTCAATCTGACAATAAGTTTTTCACTTTTGAAGTTTAGAAAAATCATAACCATCACTAAAGTAAATAGTTCGTTACCCATGTTAACCTACTATTCACCTCAGAAACTTTACAGGAACACCCACTGTCGAACACTTCAACAGTCCTTCTTGGTCATCCTGCACACACTCAACAACTTAGTTAGACTTAACAACCCAAACCTGACCGGTTTTGGGTCGACCATGTAAATCCACATAAGATGCTTCTAACCAATATCCATCACACCTTACTGGTGTCTTGGATGTTGTACTCGTTGTTGAACAAGATTTATAACTTCCACTAGGTCTTTGATCACGAGAGTTCCAATAAACTCTCGAATTTTCTGACCTTTGAAAATTATTATCTTGATACCTTCTTCTCCCATTATTATACCATGAATTTTGGAAAAATTTTGGATGTTGTTGAACATTTGAGTTATTAAAACCCCTATATTCATTTCTTCTTTGAAAATTTCGATTACCAAAAGTATGGTGTCGATTTTGATATCCAAAATTTCTATTTTGACTTTGAAACTGATTTGATTTACCATTAAAATGACTAAAATGTGTAGAATTGCTTCTTGGTCTATCAAATCGTCTTGTTGTTGAAGTCTTAGATTGAAAACTTGGTTGATTATATTGACAATGTTGTTGAACATTATTATTCAAACCAACCCTATTCCCTTCCTTAACCTCATCAATTTTTTCTTTATTTTTCTTCAAAGGACAACAACTCGCCACGTGCCCTTTGTTGTGACATCTAAAACAAGATTTTGTCTTGTAATTTCTCTTTTTCTTAAATCTCTTTTTAAATGTTTTCTTCTTTTCTTCTTCAGTATCCTTATCCGATTTATAAGGTGTACTGTCAGACTCAACAGATTCTTTCAAAGAAACTGGACTACTTGGCAAGTCCACAGCTATCGGATCCACTACAGCTGGTGTAGTAGGCACAAAATCAATTAACTCATTTTCATCGGGTAAAAAAGAGTAGTCTTGATTTTTAGAAGATGAGGCTTTACTAAACCCCAAACCCTTTTTATCATTACCCTTTTTCAAACTTGCTTGAATTTGAGTCCTAACTAATGAAGATTTTCCAAACTTGTCTAACTTTCCTTTAAGTTCAAGAATTTGATCTTGTGCAACGGCCAATTCCCTGCACTTATCAGAAAATTCATTAGTTTTGTCCTTCACAGCTTCACGAGCCAAATCAATGATCTGTAACAGTTCATTGACTTTGCTTGTTAAACTGCTGATTTTTTGTTCATTTGACTCGAGTTTAATTGAACAATTTGACTCTCGTTTAATCAAAAGAACATTTGACTCTTTTAATTTTTGCAATTCAGCTAACTGAATTTTGTTTTGCTCCGATAGTCTGTCAACTTTACCCTTTAGTTCAGTGCAATTAAGACATGTATGACTTACAGGTTCTGATGTTACCTTCACCTTTGTTGTAAGTTCATTCACACCATTCATGCACTTTGAAACTTCTGCATCTACCTTTTCAGCAGTTTCCTTATCAGCTTCCTTTTTCAAAGCATTCTCTTCATCTGCTTTCTTTTTCTCTTCAACCCCAGCAGCTACTTCTCTTATCTTCACAGCTGCAAACTCAGCCACCAATGCTTGATCACAAGTATTCACTTTTGATTGAATCTGATAACGTTTTTCCAGGGCTTCCCACAGCTCTTGAGAAGTTCCATACTTCTTAAGGGTATGTTTAACGCCCTCAGGCAAGGACTTCTTTATTGCTGCTAAAGCTTTCTTCTCAGCATCAACCACTCGTTTCTCAGATTCATTCATTTTATCATAAGACATCACTATAACTCTTCCATCAACCCGACGTGTGGGAGCAAAGTACCCATCGATCATACAGCTCCACATTTTAGTATCTTCACTCTTCATAAACGACTCAAACTTTTCTTTCCAGTCAGCATATTCTTTGATGTTTGTAAGCTTTGGCCAATGTTTAACAGTCTCACTAACATTGTCCATTTTAACCATCTTTAAACACGTTTTACCGTAACCGTACAGATAAAACCGTACAATATTTTTCCAAAAACTGTTTTTACCAAAGTATACCGTTAGAATCATCTCGAAAAAACGAATCCAACGATATATAATGTCGAAAACCAAATTCGGAATTTTCCAGTTCTGTCAAACTATTTTTTTTTTATTTTTTTTTTACCCTAAAAATCCACTGAATCCAACGGTCCAAACAGTTCTGTCAAACGAGCTACGGATCAATTTCTATTTGCAAAACAGTCAGATTTTATCGACGCTTGCCAGAAAATATTCCACCCTTTTAAATTTGCTGCTAAAATCGCTGGGTCTCAGTTAATTTCGCTAGGTCTGCTTCGCTAACAAGTCAAGTTCGCTGCCAAGTCTATTAATTTCGCTCAGTCAACAATTTCGCCAGGTAACCAGTTCGCTATTACGACGACTGGTAAGTCGCTGAAAACCGTAATATTTTCGCTGTGGAAAATTTCACGGTTACCAAAGTCGCCTTTGGATTTAAGATCGCCGACAACTTCGCAGACCAGTTAAATTCGCTAGAACTGTTAATTTCGCTGGTCTTTAAGTTTGGAAATTCAATCTTTTCTGAATTTTGCAGATTTTATCCTGATTTCGTATCAACTTCCTGCAAGATCAAACAAGCAAATCAGCAACTTTTGTAAAAAAAAATTATGAACTTGATGAAGAACACGAAGAACACGAAGAACAATCTTCGAATCTTCAAGCCTTTTCAGCCAAAATTCTTCAAGAATCAACCAAACCTGCAACCAAAAACACTAATACAACAAAATTAAATATGCAAACAGATCAAACACTTCAAAAATTTCAAAAATCAGCCACCAATATTTCGAAACCCTAGGTCTTAAAAACTTAAAATTTTCGAAAATTTCCAACACAACCCGAAAATCAACCCTTTTCTGCAGCAACAATTCTGAACCGAGCCTTCAAGAGCCTAATGCTCTGATACCAATTGTATGTCCCCTATTCGTATGGATCTTTCACAGAATTGTTTATCTAACCTAGAGTGCGGAATCCTCTAGATCAGATTTATTACAGAAACAAGTAGAAACAGACTTTCACAATCAAACGGGTCCTCTATTGATTATCCAAACAAAACGTTTTACAATCAACTCAAGACCCTCACAACCTCACAGCCACTATCTGTGATCTTGACTACAACCCTAATTTCGAATTCTCTCTCTCTCTCTACTTTCTCTCTCTAAAATTCTCTAACCTCTAAGTTGCTAACTCAAACCCTAAACACAAAACATGTTTATATACCACATGTCTGTGAACTGGGCTTCCTACTGGACTAGGCCATTTTCCAAGCCCATTACAACAATAAACTCACTAACCAATAAGCTAAGCCCATTACAAAATATCCAAAGACTAAATAATCAAACTATTAAGCTGTTGTCACCGAATATGCACCAACATTGATAGCCATCCGGAAAGTCCCCATCATCACCTAAAGTCAAAACCACTTAAAATGTTAGTTTTGACATTGATATAGTGCGTATAAACAAGTTCCAGCATCGAATCATTAAAAATAAAATAAAAATTCAGAATTGGATCTGTCGCGTGTCGCGCCAGACATCATTCATTCTGTCACGTGTCGCGACGGATCTAGGTGATCCTGTCGTATGGCGCGGGGATACCATTTTCCAGCAGGTGCAGGTTTTTGACCTGCATTTCCTGCCAGCTCCGAAATTCACCAATTTTAACTTCAAATGCCCATAACTTTTGATCCGTAGGTCCGTTTTAGGTGATTCTTTTTCCTATACGTCTATAATTTCATTACCGACGTGCCTATGACATTAATTATTCCAAAAATTTGGGTTACGGACCGAATGACTGAAGTCACTTTGTAAATATTCAACCCACCAAGTTTATACCCAAAAATTTGGCTTGCAAACCCGGTTCATGAGGTCCATGAAAGCCGTGGGTGCATTCGTCAGCCCTAATGACATCACGAGGAACTCGTAATGTCCGTATCGCGTGCGGAAAGCCGTCTTCGGTACATCCTCTTCCTTGACCTTTAATTGGTGATAACCCGATCTAAGGTCGATTTTTGAAAACCAATTCGCACCTTGTAATTGGTTGAATAAATCGTCTATTCTCAGAAGCGGGTATCGATTATTAACCGTGAGTTTGTTTAACTCCCGGTAATCGATACACATTCTCATGTTTCCGTCTTTCTTTTTCACGAATAGTACCGGTGCGCCCCAAGGAGACACACTCGGCCTTATAAATCCTTTATCGAGCAAGTCTTGAATCTGCGACATTATTTCTTGTAATTCTGATGGCGCGAGTCGGTTCGGAGCTTTAGCTACGGGTTTCGCGCCCAGAACCAATTCGATTCCGAACTCTACCTCTCGTTCAGGCGGTATCCCCGGTAGATCTTCCGGAAAAACATCTTCGAATTCACGTACTACCGGCACGTCTCCAATCTTCGATGATTCTTTCTCGGGCTCATTCGCGTATATCATAAACGCTCTACATCCATGCTTCATGAGCTTGTGAGCTTCCAACATCGAACATATTATAGGATTGCCTCCTTTCTCGCCATAAATTGTAACGTTTTTTCCGCTCGGAGATGTTAGTTTTATCTCTTTACGGAAACACACGACTTTCGCGTGGTGTCGGGATAACCAATCCATCCCAACAACCACTTGAAATTCTCCCATCGACATCGGGCTTAGATCTATCAAGTACTCTTCATCATTGATACTCAATTTACAGCCTTGACAGACATCACACACTATGAAACTTTTGTTATCCCCTATTTCAACTTCTAAGGGCATAGATAATTTTGTCAATAGAAATGAAGGATGTCGAATAAATCCATGTGAAACAAAGGATTTATTCGCACCCGTATCAAATAATACACATGCAGGAATCGAGTTTATTTCAAATATACCTAAGACCACATCGGGTTCTGTTTTCGCTTCAACGGCTGTTAGTTGGAAGGACCTGGCCTTCGCCTTTGAGGCTTCTGTTGGGGATTCTTTGGTATCTTTCTTTCCAACCAAGTCCGGGTATTCGGACTTTTTATGGCCTGGTTGGTAACACTTGTAGCACACAGAGACCTTTCCTAGACATAATGATGCGGTGTGCCCCGTCTTCCCACATATGGGACACGGTTTATCTTTGAAGGGGCACTCACCCTTGTGCCACCTTTCCACACACCTTGTAACTCGGCGATCCACCTTTCACATCCATCTCCTTCACCGATTCAGCCGTTCGAGCTTTCTTTGTAGGGCTCGGGTTAACATCCATTACCCTTCATTAACCCCTCTCGATTTGTTTCTTCAACTCGATTTCCCGCTCCCGGGCGGTGTTAATGATTTCCGTGAGGGTTTCATACTTTGAGGGAGTCACAAAACCCATTAATCACCTTCAATGGTGTTCATGAAATTCTCTGAAATTAAACATGGTTTCACATATTATTGTCTAGGGTTTACTCCTAGACACTATATTGTTCATATTCCATCCATATAACAATCATGCATCAACAAATTTCGAATTCCTTAAGTTCATGAGAATTTCAAGTAGAGATTTCCTATCAAAATTTCACATACGTTATGACCCCCTTACAATGGAGATCACTAATCCAAGCTTGGATTTCGTTTTGGAATTGATCTTGACCTTCAATTTGTGAGATTTGTGAGGATTTAGGGTTTGATGGGGAGCTCTGTGTCGCCCCCTGTGTTTTGATTGAACTCAGCACACACACAAGTGTGTGTTTTGAGTTTTAATTATGTTTTATTATAATTAGTTTCACTTTAAACACTTTTGGTTCCTCAACTATCGTTTAGTTCTTATTTTTTTAGTGTTTTAACCCACTTATAAGTCACTATAAGACTTTTATCTAACTAGGTTATTTTTAAATCCTAGGTAGTTCAGTTGTTTATTTACCGACATTATATTCAAAATAAATGATTTACATTTTCGGGGTGTTACAAACCATGTCATTGAAAATTTCCTGGGAGTAGTTAAAATTTTCTTCATTCATAATCGCATAACCCAGATATTGAATTTTCAACGTATCTCATTGAAAGCAGTTGTTTTATTTGACACACACATGAGGAGGGTATGGAATAAAAACCTCATTGTAGGAGGAAAACTGCCCTTTTGTAAGGTGTCCTTTTTCATTTCCTCTTCATACCCTCTCTCAAGAAAATCAGTTTGATACTCTGTTTTTGGAAAATAATTTTTACCTTGAAGATCATTGAGTTCAAAGACCTCTGACAGAGTTTGAGGTGTGATGGTAACTGGAATACCCCGGATTGATGAATTTATTGCTAAGGGCTTTTTGTCCTTAACATCAAGTTTAGCATTTTTCCAGAATTCTCTTAGGGTATTGTTGATGCACGAATGTCTAAAGCCTGCGTCTTAGTCTTAGTCAAGCTTGTATAGGGTCTAGGGGTCAGAAATGTCAATTATGTATAATGTAGGGGCTGTTTTATAAAGTTTATGATGTTAAGGGCTGATTCCGCTCGAAATGACATTATGTCATTTGGAGCGTAATCAGATGTTTCTGATTCCGCCCGAAATGACATGATGTCATTTGGAGCGGAATTAGAACCCCTATATATATGTGAGTTAGTTTCTCATTTGGGACCGGTCCTTCAAGTTGTAACCGAACTGCTGCCGGATTTTTCTGTGATCATTTAATGAGAAACTGTGTTTAAAGTGATATTCTGTCTATTTCTACTTGTTGGACCGTTACTTGACCCGAAAACGTCAATCCGAGTAGCTCATCTTCATATGTAAAGGCGGAATCAATGCATATAAAGTCTACAACAGCTTATCCTTTCAATTGCTATCTTTTATTGCTTTTCTGAAGAAAATTTGACAAGAGTTCAGCTCCTAAGCACACACACCACTATTAGACTAATGAACACAACCAGCCTATTTATAATGTTGCTGGTCCGCTTATACGACATGCCGTATAAGCGATCCAGACCTTGACACAAAAGCGGTCCAGGTATTGACATTCGAGCGAACCAGACTTAAGACACTGACATAAAAGTGAACCAGACTTATAAAATATCTATTTTGACATCTTTGACTCTCTGTTGACCAATATTGACTTCAGTCTTTTTGTAGACGCAGTCAACAGACATTTCATGCATCTACAGACTCCCCCTTGGATGTTGACGTAGTCTTCTAGCTCCTGAGTCTTCAGTCTTAGTCTTTTCTTCAACTCTGTCTTTTCATCATAAGCACTCTATCTTCACATTCCCATTGATTGTTGATCCAGACTCCCCCTTTCACAGACTCCCCCTCTCGATATGATAGAATCTGAGATATCTGGTTCAAGCTTTGACAAATAGCTTCCGTTGGGAATAATGAAATTCAAAACCTGTTACCCTGCACATCCTCTACCTCACCATAAGTTTCACAAATTTATAACATTTGAAGTTAAGAAACTTACTGGTAGACATCATTAAATTAACAAACATACTAGTTACATCAAGTTTAAATGAATGACCCTGATTAACTAACCACACAATCTTTCAAAAACATTTGTATATGACATTCAAAGTTTTCAACATATTCTCCCAAACCTAATTCATCATGTTTAGCACTTGGAATTTTGAATATCAGTCCTTCAACATCAGTTGTCGAAAATCTTTTTGCATTTTCAAAAATTTTATGCTAAAACACTCCGAAAATCTTTTTAGATTTTTGATTTTAAAGAATTGCAGTAAAGAAATATATACAAACAATATTTTTGTGAGTTTGTGTAAGAGGATCATATTAGTTTATGAAACAAATCACAAGCACCGTTAAGCTTTAAACATTTTAAGTTCTAAACGATTCACCTTGATTGACGATATAGTTGTCCTCTTAAGCTCAATCTAAAAACTTTCGAAATGCTTACCGATACGTTAAGGTATATTAAAATAGCACTAAAATTCTTATGGACCCCACGATCTTAGCATATCCCCTCATCATGCAATACACTAACTCAAGTAATGCCTTTAAACTTTTATCAACTGTGATTTGTGCGAAACTAAAGCAGAATGTTTAAACATTAACAATCAGGTCGATACTTCCGTATACGCAGAGAAAGTCCAATGTTTAAACAAAATAAGAAAATAAAAATAAGTTGAAGTTGTTTAGGCTTTAACCACCAGGTCGATACTCCCGTATACGCAGAGGTGATCCAAAGCTTAAACGAAACACCAAAGAAAATAAAGCAGAACGTTTAGGCAACAACATCCAGGTCGATACTCACGTATACGCAGAGGATGTCCGATGCTTAAACAAAATAAAGAAATAAAACAAGTTTAAATCTTTGCAAAATAAAATGCACAATCACAGCGACTTTTCAGCAAAGTTGTGAAAGTTCACAAACTTAACCAGTTTTATGTCTTTCGACAATCAGCGATTACTGAGTAGGTACACAGTCAAGAAGGACAAAACCAAGTACTATGCTTTTGACCATGTTTCCCACTAGAACTAGGCTTTTTCATTTATGTTTGTATCGTTATCGCAAATCTACTAGTCTAGCTGAGCCTACCGTCACATCTTTAGTGAGACCGTTTATCACTTTTAGACTATACATTTCTTTAGCATGCTGTGATAGTCCACTGATTTACTATCATTTCCTCTTGTCTCAACAAAACTCATTTTTTGCTTTTTCAATGTTTTTGACATTTTCAAATTTTCTAATTTTTTTAAAATTTTTCTCCCCCTAAAATCAAAATATGTTTCAATTTTGATTTTCTGAGAAAATTTGAAAACAAACTATACAAGAAATGTGACAAACTGATATCAAATCGCTTCAATTCGCCATTCACTCGGCAAAAACAATCAGAACTCCCCCTGACAACAAACTATTTTCCCATTATGATTTCAAAACACTTAAGTTTGTTTTAATCAAATGGTTTTTCCGGAAAATTAGTTTTGTTTGTCTTTTTACAAACTCGGGGTTTCATCACATTGTTCGTTTTCAACTATTTTAAAGAATTTGACAATTAAGACCCTTGTCAACAACAAACACTAGTAGAAAATCAAGTACAACTTAATGTCCCTGATTTACCACTTGTAAGTCGAAATATCACAGTTACCATCCTGTGAATTTCTCAAGAATGATGCCGATACCTGCTTCACACTTACCAACCTGGAAGCTCCGGCAAGTCAGATTTTTCTATTTGAAAAGTTTCACCCAAGCCTGACTATCTTTGGGTGATTTAGAATTCTTGTTCAACAATGGTGGAAAATTTGCATCATCCATTGTTAAACCTGAATTCTCAGATTTTATCTCAACACTAGGCTCCTCTGGCTTTGATGAACCAGAATCATTGCCTGATGGTGGCTTGTCTGACTTTGAGACGTCAGATTCATCGCCGACCATTTTCTTCTTCTTCTTTTCTTCTTTCGTCCTCAGATTTGTATCTGATAAATTCGTCTTGCTTGACTTTGCAATCAAGTTAGTTGATTCATCAGAACTTTTATTCAGCCTGTTCGGTGAACCCGAAGACAAAATCTTCTCCAGATATTCTCTTGCCTTTTTCCTCTTCTTCCTCAGTCTGTCTTTCTGCCCCTGAGAAAGCTTCACTTTCTTTTCTTGAATTTTCTGATCCTGAACTTTAGGTTTTAGAACCTTCTGTTCATGGAGCTTGACGTTGACTGGCTTCTTTTCCATTCTTTGAGATTCAACCCTCAATCTTCCCATCGATCTCCTCGGGAAATCTCTGGCAATATGTCCTCTGATATGACAATTATAGCATCTTCTTGTTTCATAACTCCAATTCTGGCAGTTAACAGCAATGTGTCCTCTCACACCACAAGTGTAGCACACCCTGTTATCGTACCATTCACCACTTTCACACCATATGCTTAGATCATAACATTGTCTAGCTTTGTGGTGATTATCACTCCTCCTGAAAACTGGATTTGGCTTTGAAGCACTGTGGTCAAACCTGCACCACTTATTACCAACATTTTGTGAGTTTTTATTTTCAGATTTTTGTGATTTTTCAAAATGATTGGATGACTTATCTGATGAGCTTTTATTTTTATTTTTAGGATTTTTCAAATTTTTATCTTTTTGTTTCTGTTCTACACTCTTCTTAACAGGTTTTTGTTTAGAACATTCTCCTGTTTCAGTAGATTGCAAAACAGTATTTTTAAATTTTTCTTGTAAATCTAAAAATATTTTTCTTTTCTTTTCTTTTTCATCATCAGATATTTCATCACAATCTTCAATTTTGACTTTGTCAAAATTTGTGACATTGTCACTTATTGGAACAGAATTGATCGGTTTTGAACAAGCATGTGAAGTAGAATTCTTAAAACCTTTCAATTTATTCTCAAGCTCTTTGATTTTAATCCGAGCTTTTTCAGCTTCTTTTTCAAGCTGAATGATTTTAGCAAGATGAGAATTGATTTCAATTTGTTTTTCTAGATTATCTTTACCAAAAATATCTTTCTCATCTTCTAAAATCTTTATTTGATTTTTCAAATCTGTTTCTTTTTCTTTAAAATTTGTATTTTCTAATGACAAACTCTCAACATTCTTCAAAAGTTTGTCATTTTCAGATCTCAGTTTTTCACAATTCAAGCGCAACTCCAGAATCTGTTCATCATCAGATTTCTTCTCGTCTTTCAAAGCTTTGTTTTCCAATGTCAAATTCTCCACATCTTTCAAGAGATTGACATTTTCTGCTTCGGATTTTTCGCATTTCAAGCATTTTCCATTCATCTCTCCATTATCAGCTTCTTTCTTTGTTTCCTTCATGTATGTTCCTGCACAAAAAATTTTAACAAAATCAAGAGGATTCATATTTTCATCAATATAACAACCCCTCTTAATATCGTATCTCATAACATTTTTTGCTGCAAGACACACAGTGATTCGTTTTCTCATTTCAATGATCACATCCAAATCTATCTTTCTTGATTCTTCTTTTATTTCATCCAATAATTTCCTTTTTCTTGAAACTTCATCACTCCTATGATTTGTTATTGTATTGATGAAACTTCTTAAATCAAAGCGTGATAAACTAGAATCCCTTCTCAGTCCATTCACGAATTTCTCCCATTCCAAAGGTAAAGCATCAACAAATTTTGAAATTCTTTCATCATTTGAATGATATATCTTATGTCTTTCTAACTTGATGATTAGATCATAAAACCTTTCTTTCAACTCCTCCACTGATTCATTTTTCTTACATACAAAATTTCCCATCTTTTAATATAAACATCCTTATCACCTAATCTCTCACGCCAAGATTCACAATGCCAATCATTTAAATTTTCAAGATTCTTGTTTTCCTTTTCGTCAAACATTTTGAATTCTTGATATTTGTGCCTTGTAAATCACCTCGAATCACCTGTAATCAAACAAATACACAATCAGTTTAAAACAAACTGAATATGTAAACGTGCGTGTTTGTGAAATCAATCTAAGACATGTAAAGGCGGAATCAATGCATATAAAGTCTACAACAGCTTATCCTTTCAATTCCTATCTTTTATTGCTTTTCTGAAGAAAATTTGACAAGAGTTCAGCTCCTAAGCACACACATACAACTATTAGACTAATGAACACAACCAGCCTATTTATAATGTTGCTGGTCCGCTTATACGACATGCCGTATAAGCGATCCAGACCTTGACACAAAAGCGGTCCAGATATTGACATTCGAGCGAACCAGACTTAAGACACTGACATAAAAGCGAACCAGACTTATAAAATATCTATTTTGACATCTTTGACTCTCTGTTGACCAATATTGACTTCAGTCTTTTTGTAGACGCAGTCAACAGACATTTCATGCATCTACACTACTCCATTCTCTTTGATTCGAACTGTTTGTGTGATTCCGCCGCACAAACAGTGGTATTTTGACTCTGATTGACTCACTAGATCGTCAATATCGATCCTACAATTGGTATCAGAGCCAGTTATGAGCTAAAATACCTGAATCAAAGCCTTTTTACCACATTTTTTGGATTTCTGGACATTGCCACGGGCAAAATGGACTGAATTTTTGACATAGTGTGTAAAAGTGACTATTAACAAATCCTTGAGAGTATCAGCTTAAAATTCGACTTAAAATTGGTAAAAAATGGCTCGAAACCTGATTCCGCTCGAATCAGCTTTTGGTTGATTCCGCTCGTATTCTGAGCGAAATCAGGTTCTTCACCTGAAAAAAGTCTAATTCTGCTCGAACAGTTGGAGCGAAATCAGTGGTTTAGATTGTTTCTGTGATTCCGCTCGAGGGAATTTTTTGATTCCGCTCCTGAGATCGCTAATCTTCTGATTCCGCTCCTAAGAATCACTAAACTTGTGATTCTGCTCCAAAGATCTCCAAGGTTGTGATTCCGCTCCAAAGTTTCACACTGATTTCGCTCGTAGTGTTAAACTGTGATTTCGCTCGTACTTTAAAATTCTGATTTCGCTCGAAAAAGATTTTCAGCATTAAAAATCATGGTTTGAGGGTTTAAGTCCATTTCGTTCATGATATTTCATCCGAAGTTCAGTTTGTGTAGAACGTGTTTTCAGTAAAGTCACCTGTTTTCAAAAGTTAAACAGTTTTCGGTAATCAAATCTCTAAAAATGGAAAACCAAGATTTCTACAACTTCTTCGCCGGCAGTGGTATGGCAGCAGGACAAACCTCGGGTAGTCTTATGCAAAACGTCAACATGGAGAATGAATTGGGAACGATGCAAAAGCCTCCCAAGCTTATGAATATAGATGAATACTTAGGATGGTCAGGCAGATTTAAGAACTGGGTTCAGGCTAACCACTTCGAATGCTGGATGAAGATAGAAGTGAAGTATGTTCCACCTGTTGATGGGAGAGGTAATGCAAAGGGTATTGGAAGTCTGACAGAGTCAGAACATAATGATTTCAAAGCCTAGAAAAAGATGATTAGTATCCTTCAGCAGGCTATCAAAGAGGAGATTTTAGTGTTATTACAACATGAAGACAATGCTCAATCTATGTGGAATGCATTGAAATTGAAGTTTCAAGGTAGTGTGTCAATGATCAAGAATAAGAAGGCTTTATTAAAGAAGGAGTTTGATATTTTTACCGGCATGAAGGGTGAAACAACAAAGCAACTGATCGATAGATATTGCCATTTAGTACTTGAGATGAAGAGATTAGAAATTGAAAAGAACAATGAAGAATTGATTGATAAGTTGTCTGATGCATTACCATATGAAGAGTGGGTAACGTATCTGATGATGTTGAAAAACAATTCAGATTTTGGGAATCTGAATCTTAGTGGATTCATAGAAAAGATTGAAGCTCAAGAGTTGGAGTTGCTAAAAATTAAAAAGATGAACTCAATGAATGTTCAACAAGATGTATCTTTGTACTACAGAAGCAGTACTCCAGTTACAACAAATCAGAGCCCAAAGATACAAACTGGTTTCAGTGCTGACACATCATCAAGTGTTTCATCAAATACTCCACAAACAAACAAGCCTTCACCATTTGCCAGCTACGAGCCAAACATCAAAGCTAATGAACAGACTTCACCTCAAAGCTCATCTAATTCAAACAATCAGGCGTATGTTTCTAGGATTCAATGCAACATCGCAGTAAATATCAAGAATGGGAATGAATTCACTGAATCAGCTGCGAAACAGCATATTGCATTGTTGGCTCCCGTGTTAGAGTCGTATGAGTCTCTGGTAGCGGGTAAGATCAGGAATCCGGACATGACCAAAGAAGATTACGATCAGATTGACCCGGAGGAGCTTGAGTTAATAGATATTAAATGGGGCATGGCTAGTCTTATGAGGAGAGCACAACGCTTTATGGAAATCACTGGCAGAAACAGCCTTTCTGGACCTGATCAGAAGCTAGGTTTCGACAAGTCTAAAGTAACCTGCTTCAAGTGCAAAGAGAGAGGCCACTTCAAAAGGGAATGCCCAAATAGAGAAGTGAATAATCATCAGAACCCGTTCACGAATGATTATTACAGACAGGCAATTTATCATCGACCAAATCAGCAACCTGTAGTTCAAAGACCACAAATCGAGAACAAACCAGAGAAAGCTCTCATTGTGAACCAGGATGAAGAGAAAGTTGCTGAGGGATTCAGCTGGGATAAATATATCCCTGGAAGTGATGGATAGGCTATGATGGCTGAGATAGTTGAAGTGACCGAAAGTGTTGTTGAACCTGAAGTAGTTGTTAAAGATGTTTCTGTGGATAATGTGGCTGACATTGAGGAGTTAGATGCAGAAGTTCATAACTATCAATCTGAGCAGGAGGTATTAGTCAGTTCTTTGAGATCTATCATGCCTCCTAAAATTTTTGAATCTTTTGCAGGTTTCTTTGAAGAACCGATGACTGGATTGTGTCCAAGATATGAGGAGAAGAAAGAGTCTGTCATGGAGATGATCGATGTCACAAAGGAAATGACCGAAGACACTTTGAAAGAAATTGCTGACAAGGCTCTCATGGCGAAACTGAAAGAGGTAGACACAGAACTTGGGAAACCCGAGTCTGTCGGTACCGAGTCAGTTCAAAAGGAGTCGGATAAGGAGTCGGAAATTGAGGAGACCAAATCTGAGAAAGTGTCTGAGTCAGAGTCCAAAGATGTCGGTAAACAGGAAGTGAAAACTGTTCATGAAGCAGAGATTGTTGAGAAAGTGGATTCAATGTCTGAAACCCCATGCCAAAAGTGTTTACAACCGTGCATGGAGTGTCTTGAAAAAGACACTAAGTTTCAGGAATTGAAACAACATGCTGACATGTTAAAATTTGATCTTGGACAAGTCAAAGAAGCATATGATACACTAGCCAGATCAGTTAAAATGATTAAAAAAGAAAGTGTCGAAAATGATAAAGCCACAAAACTAGCAAAAGCAACACTTTTTGATAAACAAGTGGAAGTTAATTTTCATCTTGACACAATAGCATCATTAAAGAAAGAATTAGAATTGACTAAAATTGAAAATGAGCGAATCGATAAGAAATTGATGAGCTATGTTGCATCGTCCTATGTTCCTGAACAAATTGTTCCACAACAGCCCAATGCTGCACCAGTCTTTAACAGCGTTCCACCCCCAATGTGGAATCATTATACTCAAAAGTATCCAGATGGGGTGGAAGCTGCATTGAACCTCAAGTTGAAAACAAATGAGGATGAATTTCCAGAGAGCATTGATGTTACATTCTCTGCATCCGACACAGACAACGAGTCACAGGTCATTAAGACTGTTGTCGATCAGGTGTTAGATGAAGAGAGTGATAACTCTGAGGTTGAAGTCATGAAATCTCATTCTGAGAAGTCTCTTACTGATTCTGAAGATGAGGGTAACTTTTTAGATTGTTTCATACCGAAATCAGATAAGAGTGAGAATGATGATCCGATCATGGTGGTTTACACTATGATTGGAACTGACAAGCTTTACTCTGATTTCGAGTATCTGCTTCAGAATGTTAAGATTGAGAATGTTGAGAAAGTTTTCAAACTTGTTGAAATTAACATTGCTGAAGTCAACAACAAAGAATTCTTTTCGAAACTGAAAAAAACATTTGTTACGTCACGTTCCAATAACTTGGGCAAAAAGAAATGGGAAGGGAATGGTAACAAGAAAAATGGTAACAACTTTAGAAACAAAGGAATTGGTTTTGAGAAAAAGATGGATAAGAAGGCTGTCAAGCCAAAGGATAAAATGAATGATATATTTGTTGTTGGACCAAGTGTGGATGATGAAAAAGAATACATTTTTAGTCAGAAAGCCGTGGACGATTTCAATGCGGCGATGAAACTGAAAGGAGAGTCGTTTAAATCAACTTTTGTCGAATATGACAAAAGAATTTGCTATCGCTGCAATGAGATCGGACACATGGCAAAACAATGCAAGAAAGTTTTTGAGAAACCTGTTGTAAAACCTGTTGTTCAAAAACCTCGACCTAAGTCACCAGTTGACAAAAAGGATAAAAAACCAATGATTTCACCAATCCGTATCTTGAAGAGGGGTGAATCGTTGAAGTCGGAAGATAAGCCGAAATCGACATTCGAGATTGGCGAATCTTCAAAGTCTCAAAAGACTTCAAAGATTTATCTGAAAACGAAAGTTTTTGAAAATCAGTCATGGGTTGTGAAATCGAAACCATCGGTCGAGGAGAAAAAGATGGAAAACATTTTGAAAAATGAAACAAAGGTTTTGAAAGATGAGGTTACAGAGTTTGAGTTTGAACTGGATAAGTTTCTTGCAGAGTTTCCCCCGATCACAAATGAAGTAAAACCAAAAGTAAAAACTGATGTTTCGAATGTCACGTTTAACTTTCCAAAGATTGATGTGAAATGTGATATAGTTTTTGGTAGTGTTCCACAAGTTAAGAAGTCATGGACTTCATTGTTTGAGTGAGTTGCTCTAATGTTTGCAGGGGCTGCCCAGGTCATATATCTCGAAGTGGATAATGGACAGCGGGGCCTCAAGACACATGACTGGGATGCTGGCACTTCTCTATGATGTTAAATCAATCAACGGAGGTTACATGGGTTTTGCAGGAAACTAAGGAGGAAGGATTGTCGGTCAAGGAACATTGATGAATGGGGTCATTTTGTTTGAGAAAGTGAATTACATCATAGAATTGGAAAACAACTTGCTTAGTATTTCTAAAATCTGTGATAAATCGTTTACTGTACATTTCACGAAAAACGAATGTTTGGTTTTAAAACCTGGGTTTAAAATCCCTGATGATATGGTGCTGTTGCGCGCTCCACGGGAAAACGACTTGTATATTCTTGATATGAGTGTTGCAACGCCAACAAATCATCAAAAACAATGTTTTGTGTCGAAAACGAAAGCAACAGAAAAGGAGTCTATTATGTGGAATCGTAAGATGGGCCACATACATGTTAGAAAAATGAATTTTCTGGTACATAATGATTTAGTAGAAGGTGTGAATTTAAAGAATTTTCATTTGTCTGATGATTGTGTAGCTTGTAAGAAGGGAAAGCAGACCCGGAAGTCACACCAACATAAATTGTTAAACTCGATCAGAGTACCGCTTGAGAGACTCCACATGGATCTTTTCGGGCCGGTCAATGTGAAGAGCATCAGTAGAGATTTGTACTGCTTGGTAGTAACTGATGATTATACAAGGTTTTCGTGGGTTGTGTGCTTGGAAAGAAAGGATCAGACATTTGAATCGCTGATGGTTCTGTTCAAAAAGATGGAGACGCTGTATAAGCTGCCTATCCGAAGAATACGTAGTGACAATGGAACGGAATTCAAGAATAACAAGATGCTCGAGTTCTGCAATGAAAGGGGATTCTTCATGAATTCAGCGCGCCATATACTCCACAACAGAACGGCGTTGCTGAAAGAAAGAATCGCACCCTAATAGAAACTGCTCGAACGATGTTAGCCGATTCCAAGTTACCAATCTTCTTCTGGAGCGAAGCAGTGGCTGCAGCCTGTTATACTTTGAACCGTGTGCTCACCGTCAAGAAGTACAAGAAAACAAGTTTTGAGTTGCTACACCGTTACAAGCCAAATCTAGAGTTTCTAGAGCCGTTTGGGTCTCCATGTACTTTTATTGATGAAAATGGTAAATTCGGTGCTAAGTCGAATGATGGTTTCTTTGTAGGTTACGTGAGTCCATTAAAGAGGGTGTTCGTACCTTGCCTGGGAAAAGTAATACAAGTTCTGCATGTGGATTGTCAGAAGCACACTACATCACCACAACTTCACGGACAAAGATTCTTGTTCGATTATGATAAACTCTGGGAGTCGTTCCATCTTCCGACCGAGCCAACTATTGAAGAGCTTATTCTGCTATACCAACAGCAACAATCTAGTTCACAAGATCAAGTGCCAAGGCCTTTGATAGTTTCACAACCTGAAGTGGATACAAGCGTTCCTACAGGTGGCACAAACGATCACGAAGCCGGTCCAAGTGGAACAGTTCATGAACCACCAGAGGAACCAGCTCCAACGTTTGACAACTCTGATAACTCAAAAGAGGAATCCGTTCCTACTTTTGACGAGGAACCAAACGTTACTACGACGGAAGCTGAGGATCACACCGGTGATCTAGTCATAACGAGCTTGCAATCGGAAGTTGATGTGCCTGACACCGTCATGCCTCGAACCTTGTCTTATCATCCTTCAGAGCAAATCATCGGTGACCTGCAAAGTGGTGTTAAAACAAGAGATCAAATCAACCGAGCTCTTACATGTTTTTATTCATCTGTTGCTCCTTTACAAGAGGAATTCTCACTGAAATGTTTTATTTCGCAGATCGAGCCCAGAACGTATAAAGAAGCCTTGACTGAAGATAGCTGGGTGAATGCAATGCAGGAGGAGCTGCAACAATTCGAGAAGTTGGGAGTGTGGAGACTAGTAGACCTCCCTGAGAATCAAAAGTTGATTAAAACGAAGTGGGTTTTCAAGTGTAAGAGAGATGATAGAGGAGTCGTGGTTCGGAACAAAGCACGATTAGTGGTACAAGGATTTAGTCAGCAAGAAGGCATCGACTATGATGAGGTTTATGCGCCTGTTGCTCGACTTGAGGCTATTCGGATCTTCCTGGCGTTTACGTCATGGAAAGACTTCAAAGTGTACCAGTTGGATGTTAAATCTGCCTTCCTGTACGGAAAGATTAAAGAAGAGGTGTATGTGGGACAACCACCGGGGTTCACTGATCCACAACACAAGAACAAGGTCTATCTGCTGGATAAGGCGCTCTACGGTTTACACCAGGCCCGAGAGCCTGGTACGAGATGCTTTCCCAACATCTTTTGGCCAACGGGTTCATCAGAGGGACAGTTGATAGCACATTGTTCACAAAGGAAGTTGCAGGCCATCTCTTAATTGTGCAGATCTACGTTGATGATATCATTTTTGGTTCGACCAACGACGAGTTGTGCAAAGAGTTCGAGAATGTTATGAAGAAGAAATTCGAAATGAGTTCGATAGGGGAGATGAAGTTCTTCCTCGGGCTCCAGGTAGAACAGATGCCCGATGGAATCTTCATTCACTAAACAAAATATGTGAAGGACGTGCTTGAAAAGTTTGATATGGCTCAATGCAGTCTAGCAGCAACCCCCCTTGCACAGAATCATGGTATTTGTCCTGACGAGAGTGGCGTCAAGGTGGAGGAGACATTGTATCGGTCAATCATCAGATCCTTAATGTATCTCACTGCTTCCAGACCGGACATCATGTACCCGACATGTCTTTGCGCCAGATATCAGTCGAGCCCGAAGCAGTCACACCTGACGATTGTCAAAAGGATATTACAGTATTTGAAAGGCTCCCCAAGCATCGGCTTGTGGTATCCTCGCTCGGGTGACTTTTCTCTAACAGGTTTCGCTGATTCTAACTTTGGAAGCTGCAAGCAGAATGCTAAGTCCACCACTGCTGGGTGTCAGTTCTTCGGAACTCGACTTGTTACCTGGCAGTGCAAGAAACAAACCTCTGTGGCGCTTTCTACTTGTGAGGCTGAATACGTTTCAGCCTCCAGCTGCTGTTCTCAGATTCTTTGGATCCAGCAGCAAATGCGCGACTTTGGTTTGCAATTCTTGGATACACCAACTTTCGTGGACAATGAAGCAGCCATAAACATAACTAAAAACCCGGTTCAACATTCTAAAACTAAACATATAGAGATTCGTCATCACTTCATCCGTGATTGTCACGAAAAGAAGTTGATACGTATTGAACATATACGCACCGATGATCAGAAGGCTGATTTTTATACAAAACCGTTTGACAAAAAGATATTTTATTATCTTTTAAAATTAAATGGGATGAAAAATCTGCGTTCTGGGAGGGTTGAAGAATGTGAAGCCGAGGAGGGCGGCGATCAGATGTGAACTACGTCGTGTTGTCAACTTTGTTTGTACAGTTTGTTTTCTGCTTATCGATAAAAACAAAAACACAAAAATATGGTTTTCTTTTTAGGGGGAGAAAGTTTGCAGAAAAATACAAAAACATGATAAAATTACAAAAACAAAAAACATTTGAAAAAGTAAAAATGAGTTTGTGTAAAAAGGGGAAATGATAGTACATCAGCTAGACAGGTGCAGTACGCTAAAGAAATGTAAAGTATAAATGTGTTAAGCAGTCTTGTATATGATATGCCGATAGGTTTTTACACATTTATTAGGTTTGTTCGGGATATAAACATAAAAATTTCTTGCTTTAATGTGGGGAACATCTCTCGGATATATGGGTAACCCCCGAAATCTTGTTTGAAAGATTCCTTTTTCTGATATACTAGGTTTGTATACTCAGTGATATCTGGGGTATTATTCCGGGACTTCTGCTGAATGGAAGTTCTGACCTAGTCGTCGAATAATAATTTCCGCAATGCTTGAAACATAACATCACCCTCAGCATATATGATAAGACAATAAAATTGCTTAGCAATGCTGTTGTAAAAAAGATCCTCTAAACACCCAAAGTAGAGTCATGATCTCTCTGCTGAACGGTAGTTCTGACCTGAGCTCTCATGATTCTTCATAATTTATTAACCCCTTACAGATATCATTTGTGTTATACTCACCTGTAAGACTGAATATTGGGATCTGGATACGGGAGTATATTCTGAGGTGGGACACATATGAAAGTTAAGCCTTAAAACATTAAATCCGTATCCTGAACAGATTGAACTTTGTGTGAAAATTTAAAGTGGACCAGTATATCGGCAATCAATGCAAACGGTTTAATATTGAAAATGTAATCAAGCTTAACGGTAATTGTATCTAGTCGGCAGCTGATATGATCCCCTAACACGCTCACAAAAAGATTGTGTGTACATATTTCTACTTATCTGTTTCTAAAACCAAAAAGATTTTATTTTCTTCATTATTTTCGACAACGGACGTTAGGGAACTGATGATCAAAGTCTTGTGCAGATCATGTCTGTTTTCATGAGGTTTGGGTAAGCAAGAGATTCTGGAAAGTGACTGGTACATGTTTGATAGTTTGAAAGTTCAAAAAGTTTAACAGTTCATTAATTTGAATTGTTTTCAGTTTCAAAAAGTTAGCATACTTCATAATCTGGTCAACCAAGGTCATTAAGTTGGACTTGGTAGGCTAAACAGTTGACCAAGGTCATTAACTTGGACTTGGTTAACTGGGTGTGTCGGTAAACAATCTGAAAAAGTTAAAAAGTTATAAATTTTGAAAAATTGAAACTGATTTCGCTCATAAACACAATGTTCACATTTAAATGGCTGATTCCGCTCTTAGTCACTTCATAGGTGATTCCGCTCGTAATGCTTCGAAGGTCATTTCGAGCGAAATCAGACTGGCTATAAATAGCTGTCTGATTGCGCTCTTAATCACTTTTCTGATTTCGCCCCTAAGTTTCTGTCACCGGCGATAAGAGCGAAATCCCCAAATCATCAATTTTCAAGACGAATTGCTGCCCGATTTTTGTTTGATTGTTGTTATTAGTTGGTTTGCTCAACTATTAACATGGGAAAGGTAAGAAATCGTTCGAATTTGACGCAAATCCATCTGATTTTTGTTTGTCGGTGCTGTTCATGTTTCAAAATTTAGATTTAGGGTTTGTTTGTTGTATAAAATGAACATAAATCTTGTTAGTGTTGTCGGAATATTGAGTAGATCTTGCGTGTGAGTTTTGATTGAACCAGATCTAGGGTTTGTTCATGTTTGGATAGTAGCAGATAGTTTGAACTTAGATCTAGGTTATTTGTGATAGTTTTAAAGTATAGAAAAAACACAACCCTTTGCTCGGAATCCACTGATAAACAAACCAAAATGTTTAATTTCATCATCTGATGTGTTTAAAAGGGTTGGGTATTGATTCTGCTCCTAAGTGCATAAGATCTGATTTCGCCCCTAACTGCATTAAGATTTCATTCCGCTCCTAAATGCACTGAGATCTGATTTCGTCTCTGAGTGATATGTCTGATTCCGCTCTATATGACATTTTGTCATTTGGAGTGAAATCAAAAATTTGTTGATTCTGCTCAGAATGTTATCATATCATGAGATTTCACTTGAAAGTTGTGTGATACTAAAATTGTTCTAAGTGTTGATTCAGTTTGTATTATTTTGTTGTACAGGGTTCGAATGTCATTTATGATCCACTTCACAACAGCTGTTGTGATTTTGATGTGCAAAAGAATTCAGAGTTGGCAAAATTCAGCAGTATACTGGAGTTCATGAGTCGAGTACCTATTCAGAAAGCTCTTACAGATCAACGTCCAGTATACAAGTCACACATTAAACGATTCTGGGAGCATGCAAAATACGATGAAACAAACAAAGTGATAAACTCAGTTGTGAAGCTACAAAATGAAAAGAAAACAATTGTTGTTACTGAGGCGCTGGTTCGTGAAGTTTTGAACTTTCCTGATGATGAAAACTCGCCAACCAGGTTTCCGGAAAGAATGGTAAAGGGGTGTATGCTCAGGATGGGATATGTTGGTGCACTAAATGTTGGAAATTACTTAAAATCAAAGTTTCAGAAACCTTACAAGTTTATTATTCATTGTGTATTAATGTCACTTAGTCATTGCAAAGGAGGGTATGATACCATGCGTGATTACCATATGAACATGGTCACTGCATTGGTTTTGAATAAGAAATATAACTTCTCGCATATTGTTTTTCACTATATGGTCGAGAATATCACAACAAAGAGTAAGACTTGGATGTATCCAAGATTTGTGCAGATGCTGATCGATCATGCATATCCAGAGATTGAACGTGATTTGAAGAATGATTTGTTAGTTCAGTCACACATGAGCAACGATTCTCTCAAGCAGCTTGCAAGATATCATGCAAACCATCCTGAACCAAAAATAGTTGCTGAATTTTTCGGATATATCAAAGATGTGAACTACGTTGATCCTGATCCAGTAAATCACCAACACTGGAGAAATGAAGAAGAAATGAAGGAAGCAGCTTATGTTGATGAGCTAAAGTCTCTTGAAGAGTTTAAAACTACCCGAAATGACTGGTATGTCAAAGAACCAAGGAAGAGAAGCAAAAAGGCTACTCCTAAAGCACAGGAGGGTGAAGGTTCATCGTCACAGTCTAAAAAGCGTCAAAAGAAAGTTGCAAAAACTTTACTGATTGATGAGCTTGAGGTTGAAGAGCGGGTTGTAACTGCGGAAGAAAATCAGGATGTTGATATTGATGATGTGATGATAAACATTGATGATTTAGAGTCAGATCAAGCAGCTAACATAGAAGTTGAGAAAGAGAAAGTAATTGGTAATGTAGAAGGTGATGACGTTGATAAGAGTTCTACAAGTTCTTCAAGTTCTTTTGAAGATGAGATAGATGAAACAGAACGGTTGAAAAGAATTCAAGAAGAGACTGTTAAAGAGAAATTGTTGAGGAAGAGAAAGAGGCAGGAAAAGGAAGATGCTCCATATGTCCCATCACCACAACATGTTTCTGGATCTCAATCATCTCCTTCGGGTAGTAGAAAGAAAGCAGGAGCAAAGAAAAGGAGTGTGTCTCCGAAGATAAAGAAAGCTACTCCAAAGATCACAAAGCCAAAGATTGTTCTAAAGAAGAAATCGTCCAAAGAACTAAGTAAACCATTAACACCACCACCTGAACCTACGCCACATCAATCACCAATACAATCACCACCACATCAAACATCTTTACCACATCAAACACCTCCACGACAATCAACCTCACCTAGACAACCATCATCTTTACATCTTTCACCATTACATTCCACACCACCTCATGAGCAACAGTTTTTTACATCTCAAGAAATATTCAAAACTCCGTCACTCACTCAAATTCAACTAACTCCTGGTTCTTTTGGTCACAAAGGTCTTCATACTCCTCCAGATAATCTTGAAGATATTGGAGATTTTGGTTTTGCTAATGATGAACAGGTGAAAAGGTTAGAGAAGAAAATGGATGATGTTTTGAATGAAAGCAAAACAGTTGCAGCTGAAAGTAAGAGAGTAGCTGATCATGAAAAGATTCTTGAAATGCGTGTAAAAAGATTAGAATCTGACAACAAGGCATTACTGAAGAAAGTAGAAGCTGATGAAACAAAGATTGATATAATGAATGTTTAGATTTCTGAATTATTGGAAGAAAAGAAACGCAGAGATGATCAGCTCAAGTATTATGAGTTAAAGAACAAAGAGCTTGAAGCTGTGAAAGCACAAAAAGAGCATGAGATGTATATGTTTAACAAAGTGTTGGAAAGTATACTTGGAAAGCCAGTGGAGCAGAAATTTGATGAATTAAATATTGAAGAGATCAGAGCTCAGAAACAAGCTGCTATTGATGCTGAAATGAAAAAGAACGGTAAAGAGCCTGAAGGTTCTTCAGAAGAAAGGGCAATTGTGTTATCAACTGCTCCTGAACCAGTTTATGAGAAGCCTGTTCCTCTTTCTAGTGTTCCTGTTGTTTTTTATGATGAAGTGTTATTAGAATATGCTCTTCATGTTGATGATGAGAATGATGATAATAATGATGAAGATGATAATGATGATGCAGAGGATGATGATGAAGAGGATGATGATGATGATGAAAAGGTATTCTCTGCAAGTAGTTCAAGTGATGATGACAATGATGATGATCAAGGCACTTCAGGTGTTAAAGTTTCTGAAGCATCAAAAGAATCAACAGTTGATGATTTTATGAATGACTCTGTGAATGAAGAACCAGATAATGCAACTGGAGAGGGGGAGCATGTAGAAGATCAGAATGTTGATGCAGTCGAAAAGATGATTCTTCGTATTGAACCTGATGTTGAAGAAGGGGAGATAAGACACACATATACTTTAGACGAAGTTCTGAAAATGTTTAATGTGAAAGAAGATGAATTCAAGTTTGATTTAGAGGAATTGAATGCGTTTGACGTGAATCAAGAGATTGAATATCAGTATAAGTATGTGGAAGATGCAGATCTCTATGATCGTGTTGAAGTAGAACACTGCACAGATGAAGAAAATGTTAATGTTGATACTTCAGAATTTCCAACTCTGACGGAGTTATTTACTGAAGAGAACAGAGACGAGTTGAGACGAAAAGTTGAAGAGAGTTTCAAAGACAAAAACTTTGGTGGTACTACAAAGGATTCTCTGGAAGAAGAACATAAAAAGTGGTTCAGACAGAGCAATGAAAGAAAGTTTAAGAGGCCATTAAAGTTCTACAAGAGAGACAGAGATGTGTCTCTGGGTGATATTATTAGCTGGGGATTCTTACCGCAGGTCAATGCCTATGCAATTCGAAGAGAGTATGGGGTTCAGTACTTTGAACGCTTATGTGATGTTATGTCATTTCTGTAAGTCCAGGAACACTACACAATCGGATATCAAACACTAATCAAAGCGCGGAATACTGAGAAAAGTGTTAAGAATAAGAACAATCAATCGATTATAACAACCAAGGTGCACACGGTTTCTAGAGAACCGTCTGGTACACCAACACAGAAATCGAAAATACTGAAGAAGCTCTCAAAAATGTCTAACCTAATAATGAACTAGGTTCACCCTATTTATAGTTACATAGGGTGACCTAGTTACAGACTGGGCCAGGCCCACATGCACAATATAACTAACCAAACAAGCCCAAATCACTTAAATAGCCCACATGGCTTATCCCAATATTATCTAACCCACTACAAGGCTAAGCCCAATAGCCTATAATTGTGTTTGATAAAGATAAGCGTAAACCTACCCAATTATAGGGCCTTACAATATCCCCCTAGGTTTATGCTGTCTTTATCAAACTGTTGTCAATATCATGTGTCTGTGGGAAGATACTTCATGTCTTTAACCTGAAGCTTGGGCTCTTTGTTCTTCTCTTTCACGATCAGCTTTGCTTGAAAAACTTGTTGAAAAGAATGCAAGCGGAGGATTCTCAGCAACTCTTTTCTTTGTCAATGACTTCTCTTTCAAGTAGGTTCACAGGTACCTCTTCAAATGTACTATCACTGTCAGACGATGACACGTATCTGGTTCTTCTGACTCAGGCACATCTTGTTGTTGTGATGCTTCATGCTTTATCAGCAGCCAACAGCATCTCAATCTTCAACAACCCCTGTTTCTTGACTTGAATTTTAAATTCTGCACATACTCAGAAATTCATAAGCAAACATTTATGTGCAACAGAGGGAAATACCACATGAACACTTGGTACATCCAAGTATTTGTACTCGGATTTTACAATTCAAATTTCTTTCAAATTATGATGATCAATCAAATCTTCAAGAACGGTAAAATTTTTTTAATAAAACATAGAAGCACTCTATTTTTGGATTTTTGATTTTATAAAAACTAACAATTTAAACTAAAACACAAATAAACAAAGAAACTAATATACAATTACAATTTGCAATGGGATCAAATCATAGTGTTTCAGGCCAAACTACACTTATCAACACTAATTTACTTTGGGTGATCCGAGCGATTGCCAGTATATTTGTCCACTTAAACTTATCTCCCTATGCCTTTTTCAAATGACGGTCTGCAACTGATTTATCATGTTTTCATTTTAATTGATATGAATCAATTCAATCACGATCAAATCCCAGAATTTTTAATCAGAACACGCTATCATACATGCAGTTTCCCTACCACATATTTCACAAGCCCGTTCTAGGATTCTGAAATCTTGACTGGGACTGGATTGAGAAGAGAAAAGAATAGATCACTTGCAGAGATGGATATAATATACAGATCAAATGAGTTTTCTCAGTTTGATATAGGTTTTTTTTTTCGGGTTTCTTTTGGGCACTAGAGGGCCTCTTTCAGGTGTATTTGATCTATAGCGCGACAATGTACAGCTAGGTCAGCATGTATCTGGATGCAGCAGAAGCTGACGTTGCCTAGCACCTCCAGGTCTTTGCTCACGCAAAACAGAGGAGATACACGAGTTGGACAGAAAAGATTTCAGAACTAGAACGAAATTGTGTGTATCGGGACGTCACACACGCATTCAAATAGACATGTCCTAATTCCAAGTGACCGATCTTTCCTGAGGTCATAGAATAAATTTAGTGTTCTAAGCAATACCAGTCAAAGAGTCTAGCCATCAGGATAAAGCCTACCAGCACATCACTTTGGAGTCAGACCATTTCAGTATTGGTCTTACATGAGTCAGCCTTAATCCACATTGTGAAATTATTTCATTTCCCATATATGCAACAAAATATTTGATTTTTCGAATGTTTTTGTATTTTCTCATTTTCTCTATTTATAGATATCTCTGGATATCCCCCTAAATTTGTGCATAAATTTTATGCGCAAATTTACCTAACAACGAAAACATATATACAAAGAGAAACACAAAAGAAAAGCTAAAATATTTTTGTTGTTTTTGCCTAACCGTTCCATCATAAGATTTAAGATTAATCAATATCAAAGTTAGAATGCGAAATTTAAATTTGTACATTTTCACTGATCTTGTCTTACCTCTCTTATCTCCTTTAAAAGAAACATGTCAACTGTAAAGAAATATACCTTTTGAAACAGTGAAATGTTACCCGTTTTGTGTCTGGAACAACCGCTATCAACATCCAAGGATTGTCAACAGCTCCTCCTTGGTTGTCCCTGAAAAGTAAGGAGATTAGCAAGACATTGGTACCCAGGCCATCGTGGTCCTGGGTATTCCAGAAGCATCAACGTAAGACACTTCTCGAAAGCACATGCCCCCTTTAGATTCAAGGACTGGTGATGTCGCTGCTTTGTGTTTTGCCCTCCAAACTTGTTTAGGCTTCTCTAATTTCTTAGGAGCCTTGGGCAAAACATTCTGCTTTTCAACCTTTTTGTTTTTCAAAACTTGTTTTGGTTTCAAAGCTTGTTTTCGTTTTGTTTTAGCAGCATTCCAGTCCCCATCAGATGGTTTAACCTGGGGATGCTTATTCATCATTGCCTTTGGTTTTTCAACCTTCATTGGCTTAGAATAAGATCTGTCCCTTGGTGTAACCTTCTGATGTTGTGTATAAAATGGCACGTAGGGACGATGTGTGCAGTTTCTTGCAATGTGACCGGGTATGCCGCAGTTGTAGCAAGTCTGCTTCTTTACATAAGGGGCATATCCCGATCCATTCCATCCAACTGATGCTGGATTTGAGTTATAAGGCTTGTTGGATGATTTGTTTGCAGACTTTTCAACCTTTCTACCCTGCTTCTTCTGTCCCTGTCTGCAACAGTTAGAACATTCACTTTTAGGGTTAGCATTTTCCTTTTTAACTGTTTGCTTTGGAGGCACATATTTGTTTGAAGGGCCTCTCAAAGCTGGCTCAGAAACAACCTTTCTCACATATGGAGGGGCATCAGCAGATAAATTTGATGTTTTTGAACAAACATCGTTACCCTTTTGGCAAACAACATCATCATGCTTAACCCAATCCTCTACTATTACCTCATCTGCACATGAAGTAGAGGCATCAGTAACATTCACACATTTAAAATCAGGGACTGGCCTTGTTATTTCAACTTCAGATGTTTTGGGCTCAATCACTGTTTCACTGGTTGATTCAGCTGAACCACCTGAGTTACATTCCTTTTGTAGTGGCTCTGCTGAATCCTCTGCTGCTGAGTCAGCTGCTTCAGAAGACTCACAGCTGGATTCACTAGATTCAACTGATTCCAATTTATCAGAATCAGTTGCTTCTGGTGATTCACATTTGGAGTCAGATGTAGCAGGTGGCTCAGATGCTACTATTGTTTGTTCTGATTCAACTATTTCAGGTGATTCGTTACTAGACTCGGCTGAATCAGCTAACTTTGACTTTTCACAGTTAGCTGTCTCCGAGGAGTCACATGACGAATCAGATGAAACAGTTGACTTAGTTTGTTTGCGAGACCATTCAACAAACTCATTCAACATAGCAAACTCAAAATTGAAAAATTTTGTTTTAGACTCTTTCTCTTGTTGTTGTACTTCAGGTGAATTTTGAGAAAAACTTGACACAGTATTATCTAATACTTGAAAATGTTTGTTAATGTTCGCATTATTCTCAAAATTTAGAGTCTCGGTTTGCTTTAAAACATCGGCAGGTTTCACGAAAGTTTTATCAAATGCCTGTTTTTCTAGAACAATTTCAGTTTTATCTGGCCTTATGATTTTGACTTTCTTCGGCTTAACAGGCTCAACCTTCCTATCCCCGGGCTTCCTGTCACACCCCGACCACGTGTAACATACAAAACGTGGCGGAAACGTCGGGGAGTGTTGTAACAGAATTAATTGTTTCATAACCATGGCATACAAAGTTGTATTTTATTTATTAAACAAGAGTGTTACATTGTCTTAAACATGAAACATAGAGTTTATAACATAATTAAACAAGTCTATCTCCATTTTATGTCTCTAAGGCACAGGTCCGCCCTAGTGTCATGATCACCATCCTACGGAAAAGCTCCTGAAAACACATGTGAAAATAGGTACGTCAGCATAAAAATGCCTGTGAGATACATAGGTTTTGTGAAAATAGGATTCATGACTTGTGTTTAAGAAAATGTTTAGTCATGAACCTTGTAATTTGCTTTGTCTTGTAAATCATTTGAAAAACAATAAGATCAGTTGATATGTATAAATAAATGTAAGGTTAAATGAGTAACCATGTAAAATGAGTTTGTAAAATAAACTTGTTTTGTAAGACAATGTCTTGTGAGAAATAAATTGTTTATGTAAAATGTAACATGTCAAACATTGAAGTGATTTAAGTAACGCTACGTCATGTAATATCATACAAGCACTTATATATAGGAAGTACCAGCGGCGTATCCACCATGATTGTATCATATTACACACGCCTCGTTACTCAAATTACTTACCCTAACCAATCACCATTTGTAAATTGTTCATGTATATATCAATTGTCAAGTGTTGTTGTGTAATCCATATCAAAATGTCCATGTCTAATGTAAACCACCAAATGTGTATATCAATGTCAAAATGTTTATGTCAAATGTCAATTATGTAATGTGTAACCAAACTGTCATGTATGGCAAGTGAAATATATCAACTAAACCATATGTAAAATGCACAGAAACAAAGTATTGAAGTAAACATAGTTTAAATCAAAGTTATGTTTTGTGAAACAAATGCATGCTATACTGATACAGGCATTTATGCGGTATTGTGAAAATGCATACATCCAAGCCTTGAGACTGTGGTGATAAACCCTTAAACAAATTAAAGGTTTATCTAAGTTATGTATATCGAATTCGGTCATTCCTTTCATCCCTACCTAACCAGGATGTCCGGAATGGGAGTTGTCAATTCCTGTGGTACCACTACCTACTAATGAACGGCGTGATCAATGTTAATGAATGTATTGTCCCATGTAAACAAACCAAATGTCATACCAAATGTAAGCATGTGAAAACAATGCACTAAGTATGTAATCAAATGAACATACGTAGCGTGAAATGTAATGTAAAACGATGTACTAAATACGCACACAATGGGCATACATAGCATGAAATGTAATGAAATCATGTACTATAAGGTACTAACGAACATAGCAGGTATATGATGTGAAAACATGGAAAGCATGAAAGTAACAAGTAGGCACATGTGTTTCACCCCAAAACAGTTTGAAAACAGTAAAAGAGGGGTCTATGTACTCACTTGAGATTGTTCAGTAGTCCTAAGATAACCACCAAGCAATGCTAGAGATCACGGAATCAAACGGCACCTAATATAGGTAACTATGTTAATAAACCGGACCTAAATCGGAAGACTGGGTAGCATGAAGGTTTGTAAACCAAATGAGTGTAAGGACTCATGTGATATGGTTTAACAAAGCCTAAATACTAAATGAAACTTAACCTAAGTGCTTACGACCCATTACGACCCGTTTAGGTAGCTTATGCTACTTTAACGCGTCGTTCGCGTGAAACGCGTTCGGACCGCCTAACTAGCCCTATGACAAGTGTTATATGCCTAAACATGTTACATAATCAGTTATGTGACAAAAGTTTAGGTTACATATGCTTAATTACAAATTATACATGAAAAGGGTATTCTGGTAATTTACCTAAGGCATATAAACTACCTATCATACAACTACTTAACGAAACGACCATAAGGTATAACCTCGGAAGGTTATTCCCTATATACTATGGTCACCTAATGTATTTGGTCGGATCCTAATGATCGACCAAATGGGTCGGGTTCGAAGGTATAAGCGATTTATCAGATCGCTTACCCTTACTACCCTAAACAACGTGGAAATCAGTAGGCATAGTCCCAAGGGACTATAACCATCGTGATTACAATCACGTTGCGAAGTTCAAATGAACTTCGCATTGACCATAAGCTGGTCAACGCTGAAAGTCAAACAAAGTTTGACTTTCGGACTCGTAAAGCAATAAAAGAAGGAAAAGAACGAAAGAATACTTACGAAGGGTCCCCGAATGCTAATCTCGATCCAAGAATCTCAGGTATGAAACAAAGGTTTCAACTTAGAGTTTCTCAAATCAAAATTCTAGTGAGTTTAGAGGTTGAAGGCATGGGGTATTTATAGTTTTCGGGTAACCGTTAAGATCGTTTCATGGAAACCGTGCTCGAATCTTGTGCGTACACTTGTTGGAATATTGTGGGAACTAAAAATGGGTTCTTATCAGCTGACTAGGCAAGTGTGAATGTGTGGTTGTGAATTAAACAGCTGCAATCTGCTGTTAAATGCAGTTAATCTGGTCAGAAGGAGCCACACGGCCCGCGTCAGGATTACACAAGGCTCAGGCGGGCCGCCTGGCCTTGTCTGATCAGCAACATGTTTCAGAATTTACAGTTTCAGTCCCTGCACGTGTTTAAGGCCATTTCCGACACTTCTAAGGCCCCTAAAGCCAACTTTAAGGCCCTAAAATGATGCCTAAACATTGTGGACATGAAACATGCTCAAAAATATGTCGGATGTTGGTTCGTTTGGTCGTACGAACGCGATGTTCGCTTAATTACGACGGAATGCGCACAAGCGCGAAAAACGATCCAAATGATGCGACGAATGGATTTTTCTTATGCCAAACACTAAAATAAAATATTTTAGTGCTTACATAAATTTTTGGATGTCCAGATGTATTCAGAACGTAAGTTATGCGCGAAAATGCAAACTTGTGCACTTTTTGACACATTTAGTCCCTGAATGACCCAAAAGTTTATTTTAGCACACCGAACCCCTCAAAGCCTATTTCTAAGCTATATAAAGGATATTTAAGGTGTGTTTAACTTATGGTCATGTTCCGGAATGTCTGTTACAGTACGAATCGTCATACTTTCGCAGTTTGTCAAGTTTAGTCCCTGTAAGCGAATTAACTTGTTTTTGCCATACCAAAGCCTTCAAAACTTATTTCTAAGTTATGTAAAGGTTATTTAAGGTATGTTAAGTATATGTTGATGTTCCGGAGTGTTTGTCGCATTTAACTGAGTACGTTTACGCACCAGTTTGCGTATAACTCTCCAGAAAGTGATGTAGAGTTTGAAATTACATAAAAGTCAAAACATGAAAAATGTAAAACACAATCAAACAAACATTGGGATCAAATAACATTGTTTTATTGATAACGGAACTGTTCACAATGATTACAAGCACATATGTTACACTTCCTATATTCCATTTCAGGCAAGTCGGCTATCTCCTCCTCAGTCATAGGAATAGAGGTGTAATTGTGATTGTATGGTGGAGGTATGCATACAAATCCCAATACTTTATTCCTCACTTCTTTTTTGCTATACTTTAACTGTTGATTTATCATCTTTTCGACCTTTTCGCTTGAAACATCAAATTTTTTGAAATTAAATTCTGTATTTTCGAAAGTCGATTTTAAGTCGTTTAATTCAACAGTTAATTTTTCAGATAGCTCCTTGAAGTGGAGATATCGACATTTTGCTTCGCTTAGATCACTATGCAACTGTCGAATGTCACGTTTTTGAGCCTCTACCACTTCCTTATACCCATCCAGTTTCTTTTTAACTTCGTAGCTACTGGATTTGGTACATTGAAGTTGCATAGAAAGCGATTGAGCCTGTTCTTTAAAACCTTTTACTTTCTCTCTACATTTTACAGTACAACAAACATCGTCTACACATACCTCAGTGGGAATGGGAGTGAAGTCATGAATTTGAATACTTGCATCAGAAGTGGATGAGCAAACTACAGCAGGCAATGGAGCAATAGGAGTAGGAGTGGGTGAGCAAACTGCATCAGATGTGTTGCATTGAGCCTTCTGCTTGTCAGCATTGTCATATGATTTGATGAGTGAGATCAGCTCATCCGTCTTCATTTTGTAACAGTAGCAGTCGGTTGTTACAATTATCTGATTAACATTTCTAAACCAACTACAGTTTGCCTGATCTGGAATCCTTTTTATAGCATCCAGAAGCTTTGTGTTACTCGTGCGAGTAGACACCACCATCTCTGCCTTCTCCATCTCAGAGAGTAGTTCAGCAAACCGGCCTGTAAGTGCTTCTATAGTTTCACCATATGAGTATTTGAATCCTTGAAGTTCCTGCTCAAGCACCTCTCTCTTAGAAGACATTTTTAGATTTTGAACTGTGATCCCCCGGAAGTATGATCCCCCGAATATGTGATCCCCCAAAACTGTGATCCCCCGAAAATGTGATCCCCATTATTTCTTCAAAACACAAGCCAAATCAAGAACTCATGTACTCGCTAACTCAAGCCCTTTGTAACATCCACGAATCCGTTTCCTTTACCGCGCCTCCAAACCTGTCAAAACCTATTACCGAACAATAACAAAGCCCCCCCCCCCTTTTTGAATTATTTATAATAAACTACTATTATATTATATTAAAAATATTAATATTAATTATTTTTCTTTATATAAAGTAATACTTGTTATTTTTATTAATTTTATAATAAAAAAACTCAATGATTTGGTAATGATTAGATTATGATTATTATTATTAAAAATAAAACCTAAAACAATCAACGTAAAAACAAAAACCGTCTGGATCGTCTTCTTCTTCGAAATAGATGAACCAAAACCCTAATTTTTAAAACCACAGCCGCCTACAACAAAAACGACACTGATGATGGAGACGGAGAGAAACAGTGAAGATGAAGATCGATGACGATGATGAATGGGGTGAGGAAAGTTTTGTTGCAGGTGTGGTTGAGCGATGTTGTTCGGTGTTCAACGGAGTGTTTAAACGATGAAGGTGGTCGTTAACGATGCACGGAGGTGAATGATGACAGTTGAACGTCACCGGAAACGATCGGAGGTTGAATCGGAACGATGGATCGGAGGTGATTTAGATGGTGCTGTGAACGTAATAGTGTTTCGGATGTAGATAGAGGTGGTGGCTAGAGGTTGAAGATGACCGGTGCAGTGGTTGTGTTATTACAGGTGGCCGGAGTTGATGTTAGATGTGGTTGATTAAACTGATGATGAATGACTGTTGTTTGTTTGTTGATGATGACTGCTGGATCGCACAAGATCGTAGTCGCACAAGAAGGAGTAATCGCACAATAATGTTGGATCGCACAAGATGTTCAATTTTGCTGAAGTTGGATCGCATAAGTTGAAGTTAATCGCACAAGATGAAGTTGTTGCACATTCACTCTTGTAATTTAGTCGCACAAGTTGACTTTCAATGCAAAGATGATGTGTGTTGATGATGAATCGCACAAGACAGCTCACACTTCAATTTTTTTTTTGTCGGTTGCACCCTTATAAATAATTCCCACACCAAATTTTTAAATCAATCAAAATTCAAATCCCGAAAAATAAGGAACAGATTTCGAAATTTAATTTTGAGAGATTTTTCCACCAATAACTTTCCAAAATAATAGCAAACACTTTGACTATTTTCCCAAAACGGATCAAACCACCAATTTTCAACTGTTCTTCGTATCTTCAAGTGTGTTCTTCGTGTTCTTCGAACTTCAAAAATATCCGATTAAAACCGAGCCTTCGCAAGACTACTTAGGCTCTGATACCAATTGTAAGTCCAGGAACACTACACAATCGGATATCAAACACTAATCAAAGCGCGGAATACTGAGAAAAGTGTTAAGAACAAGAACAATCAATCGATTATAACAACCAAGGTGCACACGGTTTCTAGAGAACCGTCTGGTACACCAACACAGAAATCAAAAATACTGAAGAAGCTCTCAAAAATGTCTAACCTAATAATGAACTAGGTTCACCCTATTTATAGTTACATAGGGTGACCTAGTTACAGACTGGGCCAGGCCCACATGCACAATATAACTAACCAAACAAGCCCAAATCACTTAAATAGCCCACATGGCTTATCCCAATATTATCTAACCCACTACAAGGCTAAGCCTAATAGCCTATAATTGTGTTTGATAAAGATAAGCGTAAACCTACCCAATTATAGGGCCCTACAATTACCCTGGTGGGATGTTGATGAGTTAGCTCAAGTCAGAACATTACCCTATCCAGTGAGAAAGAACGATATTCGAATGTGGGGCTGTATAAAGTTTGAAGCATTGAAGAACTTCAGGCACTGGCAACCACATTACCCAAAGAAAGTTAGAAGAGTGAATCCTGAAACCGGAAATGAAGAAACTATTCTGAATATAAAGAAGCCACGAACTATGAAGAACATTCCAGTACCGAAGATGGAACAAGAGTTTTACAAAGGTTTTATGGGATGGGTGTACAGTTGTTTGACTACTGAGGCTATCATCACATATCGTGCTGGAAATGAGATCAGAAATATCTTTGTATATGATCCTCTTTGGCTGATGAATTGTTCTGCAAAGGATATTGAATGTCTATTCATTAACAAGATCTGGTTTAAACCTGAAGATAAAGAACAAGCCATGCAGTTTCAACGTGTAGTATCTGTTTGTTTTCAGAAAGGAATAAATTCTAAAAATAAATGGAATTCCAAATGGCGAAAGATTGAGGAAGAGGAAAGATTGAAAGCTGAGAAAGCTCGGAAGGAGCAAGAAGAGAAAGATAAGATTATGAGGTACACGTTAAATCAGAGAATGGCTGCTGAGGAAAAGAAGAAAGTTGATGAGAATGAGAAGCTTAGGAAGTTACTGTTAAAGAAGCCTAAGCCAAGAGAAGAAAAGTTCAAGTCCCTGTGAAGACCAAGACTGAAGACTCCGGCTGTATCCAAGGGGGAGTTTGTTGATGCACGAATGTCTAAAGCCTGCGTCTTAGTCTTAGTCAAGCTTGTATAGGGTCTAGGGGTCAGAAATGTCAATTATGTATAATGTAGGGGCTGTTTTGTAAAGTTTATGATGTTAAGGGCTGATTCCGCTCGAAATGACATTATGTCATTTGGAGCGGAATCAGGTGTTTCTGATTCCGCCCGAAATGACATGATGTCATTTGGAGCGGAATTAGAACCCCTATATATATGTGAGTTAGTTTCTCATTTGGGACCGATCCTTCAAGTTGTAACCGAACTGCTGCCGGATTTTTCTGTGATCAATTAATGAGAAACTGTGTTTAAAGTGATATTCTGTCTATTTCTACTTCATTCTCTTTGATTCGAACTGTTTGTGTGATTCCGCCGCATAAACAGTGGTATTTTGACTCTGATTGACTCACTAGATCGTCAATATCGATCCTACAGGTATCCAGGAAGATAGGAGCATTACAAGTCAACAAAGTTTTGTACTTTGTGGTCGAAAGAATATCAATGACGGAGTTGAAGGTTGTGTTGTCACTTGGTTTTTCAAGTATGCACAGGTAGTTATGAGGAGTTTTGTATGGAAGAGCCATGGTGTGTTGAGTGTGATTCCGAAAGGAAGAAGACGATGAAGGATTTGTGAGAAATGGATGGTAACTGTTTTGAGAAAGGAATTTTGAATTCGATTCGACAGTGAAAACCCTGTTTGGGGTTTTGATCAGGGTTTTAAAAAGTGGAAAAGTGAATGCTGACGTGACAGCGGTTACAAAAGATCTGACGGATAAGTACTGTCCATGTGCTAACCTCTGATGAGAATGGAAGACAGTTGTTTAGGAAACCACTGATGGATCAAGTATCAGTGGTTTGCAGTGGAAAAATGAAAACAATGGCTGACTTTTAACTATCAGTGGGTTAAAACACTGATTTTGAAAAACAGTGATTAACAAAAAAATGGAAGAACAGAGGTTGACTTTCAGCAGTGGTCAATAATCATTAGAACAGATGTTTGAACCAAAACAATGGTTATAGCAGACTTTTAAGGATTTAATGAAAATTTTCATTTTTAGCTATTTTTAAGGATGGAATTTTGATTTTCTGAAAACATTTTAATGCTTTTATTCATAGAAAAACAGGATTTTGCCTGTTATTCCATGTTTAGCATGCCAATCCTAGAGATCAAGCTTTCAAAGGTGGATGTGTCTAATGCTTTTGTTAGCACATCTGCCAGCTGATCTTTAGTTGGAACATGGTGCAGAGAAATCAAACCTTTTTCATTGCAATCCCTCATAAAGTGATGTCTGATATCAATGTGTTTGGTGGTTGAGTGGGAAACTGGATTTTTGATGATATTTTCTGCTGCCTGACTGTCCAACATGAGAGGTGTCTTTAAGGCAGTGATACCAAAATCCAGCAATTGATTTTGAAGCCATAACAGTTGGGATGTACAACTTGCAGCAGCTATATATTCTGCCTCAGCAGTGGATGTTGAAACAGCTGCTTACTTTTTGCTTTGCCAAGACACTAAGAAACTGCCTAGGAATTGGCACCCTCCTGAAGTGGACTTCCTTGTTGTATTACATCCAACAAAGTCACTATCTAAGAAACCTGAAAGCTTGATATTTCCATCAGCTGGATACTAGATACCAAGTGTGGGAGCACCTTTTAGGTATCTGAATATCCTTTTTATAGCAATAAGGTTTGACTTTCTAGGGGCTGGTTGGGATCTTGCACAAACACATGTTGCAAACATGATGTCTGGCCTAGATGCAGTTAGGTACAATAAGGACCCAATCATGCTTCTATAAAGAGTTTGATCAACCAAATCATCATTTTCATCAGACATGACTATTTTTGTGGTTGCTATGGGTGTACTACATGGTTTACAATCATCCATCTCAAATTTCTTTAAAAGTTCTTTGGCATATTTGCCTTGATGGATGAAAGTATCATTTTACAGTTGGCTTACTTGGAGACCAAGAAAACACTAAAGTTCACCCATTGCACTCATCTCAAACTCAGCTGTCATGAGTTGTCTAAACTCTTCACACATTTTAGAACATGTGCTTCCAAAAATGATGTCATCCACATAAATCTGGATAATCATCAAATCTTTCCCTCTCCATTTTAAAACAATGTTTTATCAATTTTACCTCTTGTGAACCCAATGGAAAGAAGAAAGGTGGAAAGAGTTTCATACCAGGCTCTAGGTGCTTGTTTCAAGCCATACAAAGCTTTATTTAGCTTGTAGACATGATTTGGATTAAATGGATCCTCAAAACCTGGAGGTTGACAAACATATACCTCTTCTTGTATTTTTCTATAGAGGAATGCACATTTGATATCCATTTGAAACACCTTTATATTGTGGTTGACAGCAAAGGCCAGGAACAGTCTAATAGCTTCCAATCTTGCTACAGGGGCAAAAGTTTCATCATAATCAATGCCCTCTTCCTGTCTGAAACCTTGAACCACTAGCCTTGCTTTATTCTTGACAACAATGCCCCTTTCATCAGTTTTATTTTTGATGACCCACTTTGTGCCAATAGGACTCACACCCTCTGGCAGTGGTACAAGCTCCCATACTTGTTGTCTTTTAAACTATTGGAGCTCCTCTTGCATGGCCTCTACCCAGCTATTGTCTTTCAGTGCCTCTTGGTACTTGTCTGGCTGATGGAGAGATAGAAAGCCAGCAAAAAGATAGATGTTTTGGGATTGGCTTCTTGTGAGCACCCCTTCACTGATGTTGCCAATGATTTGGTCAGGTGGATGAGACTTCAAGAAGATTAGATCTCCTTTGTATGGAACAATGGCATTTAATGGTGAGGGCTGCAGATGTGTATCATCTGAGCTAACAACTGTTGGTGGCTTTGATGATCCAACAATGTCTTGAAATGGAGGTGGAGGAATAAGAGGTAGTGGTATGGACACATGTTGACTTTTATCCACTGTTTGAGGACTTTTATCAACAATGTTTGATGATGTGGAAGCAATGGTTAAAGTGCTACTTTGGTCAACAACTGTTGATGTAGCAGTGGTTGAGCTTTGACAGCTGTTTTGAACATCTGCTGCTCTTGCAATGGATTTGAAGGTTTGTAGTGGAAGGATCACTTCATACCCATTGTCTGATGGAGGAATTTGAGATGGACCTGCACTGTTAGTCTTGATAGAAATATTTTCAAAAGTAAATTTATCAAGATCAAACAATTCTGCAGGGTTTGCAGGGATTTTTATTGAAGAAAGTTCATTGAACTTCACATTCAAAGTCTCTTCCACTGTTTTGGTCCTTGTGTTAAACACTTTGTAGGCCTTAGTAGTGGTTGAGTATCCCAAATGATATCCACTATCTACTTTGGCTCCAAATTTTGAAATTGAGTCTTTTAAGTTCAATATAAAGCATGGGCAACCAAATACTTTAAAGTATGAGATCAGTGGTTTGATTTTATACAGAATTTCATAAGCAGTCTTTTGATGCCTGGGGTTTATTAAAACTCTGTTCAGGACATAGCAGGCAGTGTTTACAGCCTCTGCCCAGAAAGTTAATGGCAAACCTGAATCAGCAAGCATGGTTCTGGCAGCCTCAATCAGTGTCCTGTTCCTTCTCACAACAACCCCATTTTGCTCCGGTGTCCTTGGAATGCTGTACTGCCTTACAATTCCTTTTGACACACAAAACTTATCCAACTCCCTATTTCTGAACTCTGTGCCATTGTCACTCCTGAAGACTTTTACTGGCAAGTTAAACTGCTTTTCAACCTGTTTGACAAAGTCTTGTAGAATGCCTGCAGTCTCATCTTTGGAATGAAAGAAATAAGTCCATGTAAACCTAGAAAAGTCATCTACATTTACCAAACAATATCTTTTCCTTTTAAGACTCATGACTTTTACTGGGCTAAACAGGTCCATGTGTAGCATTTGCAGGCACTTGGTTGTTTTAGACTCTTCAATTGACTTAAATGAGCTTTTATGTTGTTTTCCTTTTAAACAAGAAACACAATGCTCAGGACAGGTGAACAGTTTTTGAGGTAGACCTCTTACTAACCCCTGTTTTGACAAAGTAGTGATTGTCTTGAGATTTGTGTGCCCCAATCTCCTGTGCCAAAGTTCTATCTCTTTGTTAGAGGCAGCTGAGAACAGACATGCATCAGTCTTGGGGCTCTCTTTTGACAAATCAACTACATAAACATTGCCATTCCTTTGAGCAACAAGTTGGGTTTTTCCATTTTTTATTATTTCTTCAATCTTTTTAACCATTTCTGGTCCAACATTCCTTAGTAAAGAATGAGCCATAGCCCTTATCACTCATTTGTGAGACACTAAGGAGGTTGAATTTTAGATTATCTATCAAATTGACATTTTCAAACTTAACATTTCCAGACTGTACTGTACCAGAACCCATCACCTTCCCTTTACTATTATTACCAAAAGATATATCACCCCCTCCATGAGTTTTGAATTCTTTGAGTAGGGCTCTACATCCTGTCATGTGCCTGGAGCCTCCACTATCTACATACCAAAGACTATCTAAGCATGCAGAAGCTCCCTGCACATCAAGTAAAAGGTTAGTTCATGAGGGTCTCTAAAGCCAATAAGGATTTGGATAGGGTCTCAACAGTGTCTGTGTTAAGTTCAGATGGATAGACAGTGGTTAGCTCAGGGGTTTGGACAGTTTTGGAACTGTTTTTCTCTAACCACTGTTGGGGGTCCTGTCCTATCAGTTGTTGATACCCAAAGGGATGCCTGTTCAATCTTGGTTTAGAAGGCCTTTTGTAAGCTTCATAAACATGTGGGACCCTTGGGTATGGTGGTTGACCTTTACCTCTTTGGTATTGGTTAGCAGGGGGTGCATCAGTCACCTGAACTTCTCTTTTAACAGAGGTTTGGTTCAGCTGTTTTGTAACAACTATTTGAACTGGCACAAACAGTGGTTGATTCTTTACTTGAGGTTTTGGATGAACTCATTGGTGTTTTTAAAATGTATGCTTCCTTTTTGACCTCAAAGGATTTTAAGTACACACACTGATGAGTAGAATGATTTGTTTTACCACAGATGGTTCAGCTCTGTGAAGGCACAATAGTACTTGTTTTGTTAAGATCATAGGCTTTTAAGTGAAAACAATCTTTGGTCAGATGATTTTTCTTTTCACAAAAGTCACAAAACAGGTTTTTAATCTTTTCTCTTTTCTTCTTCTTTTTAGACTCCTTAGCAACAGAGTTTTGAACTATTGTTAGGATGTCCTTAAGAGGAATGACCTTGGCTTTAGGAGCTTTTACACCATCTATAGTTGTGAAGTCCATAGGTTTGAAGTTTTCAAGGATGTCACACTCATCAGACCATGTGGGTTTAAATTGGTATTTCTCAATCTCCTCAAAAGTTGAGGACCCCACAGACCTTTCCAGAGTGATTTTGTTACCAAGTTTACCAGTTATTTTAACTTCTTGGCCATCCTTGTTGGTGGGTATGATTTCAACAGAGGTTTGAACAGATTCATTTGTAGCAGTGTTTTCAATTTGATCATGTTTTCTAAAACCTACACCAAATTTTACATTGCTTTTGATCTGTTTTTCAAGCATAACTTCATAACCTTTGCAGGATTCCACCCATTTTTCACAAGTGATTTGGGTGGATTCCAACTCCTTTTTACAGACTTGATATTTTTCTATCATAGTCTGGAGTTGGTCCTTGGTTATGCTATGCTCTTGTTTGAGACTACAGATTTCATTATCCTTTTCAGCCAATTTGATTTTTAGTTCTTTTAAAGACTTTTCAAATTGTACTTCATCATTTAACACTCTATCCCTAAGGTTTTCATTCACCTCTTTGATGTTTGCAAATGCTATGATGCATTTGTCTGAACAAAGGTTTTTAAGAACCCGAGATGATACCTTTGCTGCAGTGACGTGTGCGCGACTACACATATTTTTACAATGAAATTACACACGATTTGGTTTTAAATTTATAAAAGTGATTATTAATTTTACATCAAAACACACACGAAAGAGGCAAGTGTACCCCGTCATATATGTAGTAAAGTATCGGTAAGAACCAAGTATCGATCCAAGGAAATGGGCGGAGAAATAATACTAGACCTTTGTCACTAAACTACCGGTAAAAACATAAGTTGTTTGATTTTTAATAAACTAAAGTAAGCATAAACAAATACTAATAAAACATAGTAGAAAATAGATAAATAGCCTTGCTTAATACACAACCCAAGTATGTCAACTAAGTCGGTTTTGGCACTAGAAGCATTCGGTCAATTTTCCATTTTAAGACAATTAGTATCCCTTTCGGGAATCCTAACATGACAATCATTCGGAAAGCTAAAACGATAAACACACTTTAACCACCTAAAACTGTTCTTTAACGTGCAATTGAAAAATGTCTATGAAAATCTCTTAAAAATAAATTAGTCATCCATTAGGAGTTTTCTAACCGCACTTAATCAAGGAAAGCGACACCGATAAACACAATGCAACCACCGAGACAAGCATAAACTAGATTAAAAAATCTTACACATAAATTCACCAAGATAGAAATTTTGGCCTAAACTACTAACTAAGTTAACAAATCATGGCAATAATTCATAACGACACCATTTAACCCGTTTAGGTCCTTACGTGACGGCAAGCTTTCTTGATTAACAATAATTACATTTTATTAAATCACTAACCATTTCTAGTATCATGATGCACACATTTAAACCAAGCTAAACTAGTTAACCAAGTTCAAAGTTTACTAATACAAGATTAATTAAGCTTCATTTTTCAACTATCTTAACTAACCAAATACCAATCATCCAACACAATTACTTATAATCAAGAAATCAATATCAATAACAAGGTTGCAAACTAATCATCAAAGATTAACATAGAAAATACTTCCAAATGTCATTACAAACAAAGATTAACACACTAATGGTTATAATCAAGCAAGGTATTGTTGTGTTTTTGCCCAAAGGCTACAATAATACATAAACATTAATCTAAATGCTTGAAAGTTTAACAAAATCATGGAAAGATTAGAAAACCATACCATAAACAAGCATAAGATTAAGAATCTGGAAGATAACGAAGCTAATCGGCACAATGTGGCTTGAATCCGGGTGAAAGCAGAAGCCTCCGGAGCCTGAAAATCGCCAGAATCGCTTCCAAAATGTCCAGAGTTACGAGCAGAATGTTTCTGCAGGTTTTTATATAATTTCGATGTCGCACGGTCATGCGTCCTGTTGCACGACCGTTCACTTTATGCATTATTGGAGGTATGGTGCACCATACTGCATGACGTCACAGATCTTGACCGGTCTTCGGTCTCGCACGACCGTTCTTCATATGGCACGACCGTGCGTTTCCGGGATCTTGTTGCACGGACTGATGCACTGGTCGTTCATCACCGGGGTTTGGCTAAACATCAGATCCGCACGGGGTGCAATATATGGCACGTCCGTGCGTCATCGGGATTGCCTTGCACGCCGTGTTGCACCCTCATTCATTGCCGGGCTGGTCTTGATATGTCAGAGATGCACGGTCGTTCCTCAGACCGCACGACCGTTCCACTCGCCCAGGTCAGTTTTCTAACAGAATGTTCGCAGCTTCGTCGTTTTGTCCGGAAAGTCCTCGTTTTCACTATCATCTTGTCTGGTATGCTGTTTTAGGCCTGTAAACAAAAGTATACATAATTAAGTATCCGAATGACGGTTTTATGGCCGAAAACGCATAAAATGGGGATAAAATGGGGGACTAAAATATTTGTAAATTAGCGAATATCAAATCTCCCCACACTTGAACCTTGCTTGTCCTCAAGCAAGCTAAACTAAAATGCAATAAAAGATAGAATCAAACAAGAACGATAATTTACACACGATTTTATTGAAAACAACTATAAACGGTTAGCCGGTTTTTTCGAAAGACAACATCAAAAGACTTAAACCCAACAAGCATATGCAAATATATAGCGACAACCAAAAAGCCGTGACTTCACATTTAATTGACTCAACATGTTAATCTTCACACAACTCACAATGTTCACACACACTCGGTTTTATTTATGAAACATACATAAAATGTGTATGTGCAAACACTCAATGCCTCGTCAATGAAATGTGTAATATCATAAGCTTGTCATAAGATCTCGTCTCCACCAACTAACATGCGAAAAAGTGTAAATCAAGAGGTCTTTACGGGTTGTAACGTTAGGCTTGGGCGAAGGGTATGGAAATGGAAATTTAAAGTGGCGAAATGGTTAAAACTCGGTAGCTACGTTTAACTAGCAACAAACAATACCACTATACAAACAAATGCCTTAAAAAGACGACTATTGCGCAATCGAGCTCATCAACGAAATTTTAACATTTAAGCATTCAAAATTGCTCGATTTTTGTCAACTTCACCCTATTTTAGGGTGTTTTATTTTCTGTTTTTTTTTTTTTTGCAAACTAATTATACAATAAACTAAAACAAACGCTAGTTTAACGATTATTTTGACCGAGTTTCAACACAAAAGGGTTTAAAACATAAAAAGGCTAAATTTGGCTAAGTGGGCGATAATGTGGGTAAACAAAGGTAAACGGGAAGGCTCGACATGGTTAATCCTAAAGGGTAATATAAGGTTTACGGGAAGCACAACACAAAGAACAAGGTTTACAACAAAGGGGTAATCTAAGTGCCTCTATCACTTCTACACAATTCCGCAAGTTCATGGTCTTAACAAGCTTACTAGTGACAGGTTCTAAATTACACATAACATCCGACTCACTCCTATATCCGAAATGAACAAATATATAACAATATCAAGGCTCAAATATGCTCACGTAACGGAAGGAATGGGTAAAAGTGTGAAAACTATCATGCAAGTCTTTCTTTGTTTGTCACGCTTTCCGGTTTCCTTTTTCAAAAAAATTTTGCTTGTCGAGTTTTTTTATCAAGTCCGAAGCTTTCTAAAACACAACCAACCGGTTTATTTACTAAAATATAAACAGAGAACATATATTTTTGAATGATTTTTCTGTTTTTTTTAGAGGACAAACAAAGTTAACCCCCTCCCCACACTTGAACTTCGCATTGTCCCCAATGCGAAACCCGAAATATAGAGAAAAAGGATAATAGTACTCCCCTTAAGATGATTTCTGATGAAACGAGACTTCCAAAGCTGTGTCTGTCATATGCTCCGGTCAAAGACTTGATAGCCAAAATCTGCATATACGTCACAAGGTACAACAAACAGAACAGAAATAAAGTAAACACAAATAAACCATAATGTACATAAATATAAGTACTACAATCCAAACAAATACAAGACATAAAGTAAAGTGTCTGAAAATAAAGTACATCACCGCGGGTGTTTGACATAACAACCAAAATAAACACCCGAAATAAACAAAGTATGGAAAAGATAAAACCACAAACTACCCACTCCACCGACTCCTACTCGTCATCACCATCATCGTCTCTCGTGAAGGACGGGCCCGTATCACCATAACCAGGTGGGTTCCACGGTGGGAACTGTGGGGGATGCTGAAAGTAGTCGGGATATGCATGATGCATCTCCCCGAATAGGTATGAAAATCCAGCACTCACCCCCTGGTACAAACTGTCCTGGTTCTGCCTAAGCTGATCCTGAGTGGCCCTGAGCTGATCCTGACTAGCCCTGATCTGGTCCTGACTAGTCCTAATCTGGTCAATATAAGTCCCATGCTGCTCCTGTGTAACTCACATCTGTTGGAACTGCTGGTAAAACTATGGCCACTCCTAATGCTGGTGGTAATCATGGTGTTGCGGCGAATGTGGTGGTGTATGTGGTGGTGGTCCATGCTGCTCCTAATGCACCTGATCACGCATCTCCTCATCCTCGTTCTCCTCCTCAGCTGGGGGAAATGGGTCCCAGACCTCGTTGTTTAGCCCTCTCAATCTATCCCCCCGATCTGTTTCAACAATCAATCCCATCGCCTTCAGTGACCTAATATCAACATAAACACCCTCGGTTATCAGAGTGAGACTCTGAAGTACCCCGTCAGTCATCAATCCCAGATTGTAAGCAATTTCGGTCACATACTGACCGCCGTGGATCTGACTATTGGGTGTCCTCCCTGAACTCTTCACAAAGTATTCAGCCATCCTTGCGGCTAGGTTGATATGTGCTCCCTCAACCAGCGCAAAGAGAAAAATCAAATCTGGTGTGGGACAGTTCCAAAGACTATCCATGCGCCCGCAAATTATGTGGCTAAACACATGATGCATCACTCGCACCAAAGGGTCTTTCAATCTTGAAGCCTTAGACATTCTTGGGTCGTAAGGGTCACCTATAGCATTTTCAGCCCAAAACTGGTTTCGTGCTGCATCAGATGGAAAAGTGAACTGATCCGTGAAGACATCGGAATCCATGTCTTCTCTTGTGTAAATCCCTAGCCTCCTACCCAATCGACCCATCGACCAACTATGCCATTGTCCACCCAACCTGAAAGCTATCCGCTTCTTGTAGCGGAATTTGGGCCTTCTATGAGCAACTGGTTTTTCGTAGGCATATGTGGAGAAGAACTCTATTGTCAGCTCAAGGTAGACGGGTCGGTTGATACTGACCAGATTCGTAAGTGGGATAGTGAGCATGCTGTCAAGTCTGTCATACAGATTTAGCTCCCTCATAACTTCCCAATCCAGCCACCGGGGGACTCCGAATTGCCCTCGCCTTCTCCATAAGGCGTCACGTCTCGGAATGCAAAGAGCTTCTCTCTCATCATTAGGATTAAATTGCAGGAAAGGGTGATCCATCTGTATGAGGAATACAGTTAGAAAGATGGGAACAGGAAAATTTTTAATCAAAAACAGCCGAGCAGACAATTATGAAGAAACTGTCATTCTGATCTGGGCCTGTGGCACGGACGTGCGACGAGACGCACGGTCGTGCGTCACCGAGAATGAGCAGAAATGGACCAAATATGTCGGATCTGCACGGCGTGCGACCAACGGCACAACCGTGCATTACCGAGACCAACAACAAATATCGTGAACAGCCGGAATGGCACGACCGTTCCATCCAAGGAACGACCGTGCGACAGCGTTTTTGCAGAACCCGACCCCTGATCTTTGAACAGTCAGATTTCTCCAAAAATCAACAAATTTTTACACAAACAGGGGTCAGAAAATCCACCGGATGTTCACGATACACACGATTCAAACAAGGGTTAGGGTTTCATTTGTATTTATGAAGAGAACCCTAAAAAGCCTTGAAGAATCGGATGAATCTAACCTAGAAAGCGAAGAAACAGAAAATCTACATGAAGGAACGTACCGTGCGAAGTAGGGTGTGAAATCGTGCGAAGAAACCGTGCGATTTGAAGTGATATCGCTCTGGAACGGCCGCAGATGGTTAGGGTTCGCGAATGAAGGGAAAAGAAGCAGATGGGGGGTTTTTATAATGTGCAAAAGACCAAACTGCCCCTGCCTCTCGCACGGTCGTGCGACAGCTCGCACGGTCGTGCGCCACCTACATTTTACTAACCTGCAAGATGTTCTCGGAGATGCACCGGGGGTGCGACTCACCATGCCGGCCTGCTCGGAAACGAACGGTCGTGCGATTCGTGGCATGGTCGTGCAACAGCTGCAGATCAGAATTTTCTGCAGAAGCCATTTCCAGCAACTGTTTTGGCCGTTTTTCGCCATTTTTTCAACACGCCAACTGTTTTAACAATATTGCAACACAGAACCTTTGCTCGGCACGTATGAAAATTATACAAACTAACGGAAACTACCTAACATACCTAAATTACGCTAAAACAAGAAAAACACCTAAAAAAAGACGATACTACCCCTAAAGCGCAAAATACGCTCTTGCTACATTTTTGATCCGCGAGTCAGTAGCGTAGACTCTCTCCTCCCCACACTTATGATGTGTGCGGGGTTTGGAGCTCAATTACCTCCACCGCCGACTCTATCGGCCTGGCAATGTACAACTTCAACCGGTGACCATTTACCTTGAATGTAACGCCATCTGCGTTCTCTACTGCAACAGTACCATACGGAAATACCTCCTTAACTGTGTATGGTCCTGTCCAACGTGAATGAAGCTTCCCTGGAAATAAGCGCAGTCGTGAATTATAAAGAAGAACAAGATCACCCGCTTGGAATTCTTTGTGGTCCTTCAAGCGTTTGTCGTGAAATTTCTTCGTGCGCTCTTTGTAGAGGATGGAGCTCTCATAAGCTTGTTGTCGCAACTCCTCTAATTCATGAATCTGGAGAAACCGGGCTTCACCTCCGGTTTTCAAGTCCAGATTCGCGGTCTTTAAAGCCCACATAGCTTTGTGCTCCAGCTCTACTGGTAAATGGCACGCCTCTCCGTATACCAACCTAAAGGGAGTAGTCCCAATAGGGGTCTTATAAGCTGTACGGAATGCCCACAATGCCTCATCAAGTTTGTCCGACCACTCCTTGCGGTTTGCACCAACAGACCGCTCAAGGATGCGCTTTAGCCCACGGTTAGTGACTTCCACCTGCCCGCTCGTCTACGGATGATAGGGCGTGGACAAACGGTGATGCACACCGTAACGGGACAAAGCTTTTTCAAGCTGTGTATTATAGAAATGAGTCCCTCTGTCACTAATAAGCGCTTTCGGAGCGCCAAATCGGGCGAACAAATTTTTCAAGAATCTCACGACCACCCTGGCGTCGTTAGTGGGTAAGGCCTGTGCCTCCGCCCACTTTGATACATAGTCAACTGCGACCAGGATGTACTTGTTATCTCGTGAGGGGGGAAATGGTCCCATGAAGTCTATCCCCCAAATGTCAAAGACTTCACAAACTTGTATCCAGTTCTGGGGCATTTCATCACGTGCCGATATATTCGTTGCCCTCTGACAGGCATCGCACGCTTTTACCTAACTCTACGCGTCACGAAAAATAGTCGGCCAATAAAACCCGGAATCCAACACCTTCTTGACGGTGAAGTTGGCTCCATGGTGGCCTCCGGTAGGTCCCTCGTGACAATGGCGCAGAATATCGGTCGCCTCTTTCCCTGATACACATCTTCTGATCACCTGATCAGCACCCACCTTAAATAAGAAAGGGTCGTCCCAAATGTAGTGCTTGAGATCCGAAAAGAATTTCCTCTTTTGCTGGTGAGTCAACCCTTTAATCAGAATCCCGCAAGCAAGATAGTTCGCAAAGTCGGCGAACCATGGCGACTCATTGCATATCCCAACACTCATCAACGACTCGTGTGGGGAATTATCATTGATTGAATCCCAACACGAGTCCTCGATGTCTCCATGCTCTAACCGAGATAGATGGTCAGCCGCTACATTCAACGCACCCTTTTTGTCTTGAATTTCAATATCAAACTCTTGCAGCAACAAGATCCATCTAATGAGACGCGGTTTTGCGTCTTGTTTGCTGAAGAGATATCTAATGGTTGCGTGATCAGTATACACAATGGTTTTCGAAAGCACCAAATACGATCTAAATTTATCAAATGCGAAAACAACTGCCAAGAGCTCTTTTTCAGTCGTGGTGTAGTGCTCCTGAGCGTCGTGAAGAGTCTTGCTCGCATAATAGATCGGGTGAAAGTGCTTTTCTTTCTTTTGTCCTAAAACGGCCCCTATAGCGTAGTCACTCGCGTCGCACATAATTTCAAACGGCAGACTCCAGTCCGGTGCAACTAAAATAGGGGCCTCAATCAACTTTTGCTTGAGAAGGTCAAAAACTCTCAAGCAATCATCTCCAAATATGAACGGAGCGTCTTTCTCCAACAAACGGGTCATGGGCCTAGCGATTTTTGAAAAGTCTTTGATGAATCGCCTATAGAACCCCGCATGACCAAGAAAGCTCCATATCGCTCTCACAGAGGTGGGCGGCGGAAGTCGTGAAATAACGTCAACTTTAGCTGGATCGACTTCCATACCCGCACGAGAAATCTTATGTCCCAGAACTATGCCCTCCTTCACCATGAAGTGGCACTTTTCCCAGTTCAGGACCAGATTCATCTCCTCGCACCTCTTCAACATCTTTCTCAAATTTTCCAAACAATGATCGAAGGAATCCCCAAATACCGAAAAGTCATCCATGAACACCTCCATAGAATCCTCGATCATATCATGGAAAATAGCAACCATGCATCTCTGGAAGGTCGCTGGTGCATTACACAACCCAAAAGGCATCCGCCGGTAGGCGAATGTGCCGAAGGGGCAGGTAAAAGTAGTCTTCTCCTGATCCTCAGGAGCGATAGGAATTTGGAAGTACCCAGAGAACCCGTCTAGGAAACAGTAATACAACTTCCCCGACAGATGTTCCAACATCTGATCGATGAATGGAAGCGGCAAGTGATCCTTACGAGTAGCGTCGTTGAGTTTGCGGTAATCAATGCAAACTCGCCACCCCGTGACGGTACGGGTAGGAATTAGTTCATTCCTATCATTTGAGACTACAGTCATACCACCCTTCTTGGGTATAACCTGCACTGGACTCACCCACACAGAGTCAGAAATAGGATAAATCATCCCAGCATCCAACAACTTAATCACTTCTTTCTTCACCACGTCTTGCATATTCGGATTTAAACGCCTCTGATGCTGTGCACACGGTTTGTACTCGTCTTCCATCAGAATCTTGTGAGTACAGAAAGAAGGATTGATGCCCTTGATATCCATGATTTTCCATGCAATGGCTCTCTTATGAAGTCTTAGAACCTCGAGAAGCTGATTTTTTTCATCTTTTTCCAATGATGCCGAAATTATGACCGGTAAGTGACGCTCCTCGTCCAGAAATGCATACTCGAGATATGGTGGGAGTTCTTTCAACTCCAAAGATGGCGGATCTTCAACCGATGGTTTTGCTTTCTCTTCTTCTACATGGACAATTTCAAGAAATCTCTCCGGACTCTGGGAACCATCGTCACCAATCTGATAGACTGGCTGCTCGAAATCGTGGCCCTCCTGCGTAATGCTAATTAGGTCCCCACATGACAGACGTGTGTCCGAATCAATCTCGTCAATAGTGCCTTGAAAATGAGAGCTTACACATGCATCGATAATGTCGACATAATAAAGCATGTCATCGTGACTTTGCGGATGCTGCATCGATCTTTTGATATCGAATGTCACGTGCTCATCATTCACTCGGAGCGTGATTTGGCCAGCTGCCACATCAACAATCGTCCTCGCTGTATTGAGGAAAGGGCGTCTAAGTATTAAAGGCACTCTTGAATCTTCGTCCATGTCAAGAATAACAAAATCCACGGGGAAAACAAATTTATCGATTTTTACAAGCATGTTTTCCACAAATCCACGCGGATACTTGATTGAACGGTCTGCCAACCGAATGCTCATCCTAGTAGGTGACGGCTCACCCAAATCCAGTTTAGTAAAAAAACTTATATGGCATAAGGTTGATACTCGCTCCCAAGTCAGCCAATGCATGGCTAACAGACATGTTCCCAATTAAACACGGGAGCGTAAAACTACCCGGATCTCCCATTTTCATGGGCAAACGGTTTTGTAGAACGGTAGAACAAGTTTCATTCATCACCACACATGAAATATCCTCAAGCTTCTGTTTATTTGAGAGGATGTCCTTAAGGAATTTCGCATACTTTGGCATCTGGGCCAAAGCTTCAACAAACGGTATATTAATGTGCAGTTGCTTGAACAACTCAAGGAACTTACCGTATTGTTCTTCGTTCTTCTGCTTCTTCAGCCTGCCTGGATAAGGTACTGGAGGAGTGTAATCTTTGACCGGCTCCTGGACTTGTGCTGTACTTGATGGGCGTAGCCTGGCTTGCACCTCGTCCGGTGTGTCAGTCGGGACCGCTTCAGTGATCGGTGATGAGTCCGATATGACGGGTCCGGTAGTCTTTCCACTCCTGGTCATGATCGCATTCACATGCCCACCCGGGTTTGGTTCTGTATTGCCCGGAAGACCACCCGGGGGTCTTTTTGACATCATCTGCGCCAGCTGACCAACCTGATTCTCGATATTATGAATCGAGGCCTTGTGACTTCTCATTTCTCCCTCATGAGAAAGAAAATGATCCTCGCTCTACTGGTAGCGTTTTTCAGCCAACTGATTCGCACTCGAGGAGCTAGTGAGAAGCTGAGCCATCATATCCTCCAACTTGGAACTAGACTGAGGGGCCTGCTGCTGGGAGCTACTCCCAGTGCCCTGATTCTGATATGAATATGGCCGCTGCTGGAAAGATTGGTTGTATTGCTGGAACTGCTGACCCTGACCCTGCTGTGGCGCTGGAGCGTGCTGAGTAAATCCCAAAGGATTTTGATTGCCTGTATTCGCTCGCCACCCAAAATTTGGGTGATTTCTCCAACCGGGATTATAGGTGTTGCTGTACGGGTTGTTCTGCGGCCTCACCTGATTACTCACGAAATCTACTTCTTCGTGGCCCTCATATACGACTCCCTGAAAGCACGCACCAGACTCGTGTGACACTCCACACTGGTCACATCCCGAGCCAGCCTGCGCAATCTTCTGGGACCTGTCGAATCTCGATGCCAGAGCTGAGATTTGTGCAGTAATGGCCGTATAGTCGTCTACAGCATGAACTCATGCGCGAGATGATGACGATGATGTTGCCTCCTGCGTTCACGTCTAATCGCTCCTGCGTTCACGTCTAATTGCTCCTGCGTGTTGTAACTGAGCCCCTGATAGAATGTCAAGACCAGCTGTCTCTTGGAAAAGCCATGATGTGGAACATCTATCAACAAATCTTTAAATCTCTCCCAGGCCGCATGCAAAGACTCTCCCTCGTCCTGGCGAAAGGAAACAATCCGGTTCCGTAGCTTGTTTGTTTTCTCAGGTGGAAAATATTTCTGCATAAACTGCTCCGCCAACTGATTCCATGTCCTGATGGACCCGGCTGGAAGTGACATAAGCCAAGCTCTAGCTTTGTCACGCAGTGAGAAAGGAAACAATCTCAACCGAATTGCATCCTCCAAAACACCTGTAATCCTAAATGTCGAACAAATAGCAAGAAAAGCAGCAATATGCCTCCCGGGATCCTCATGCTCTCGCCCGTCAAACTGTACTGAATTCTGCATCATATTAATAATACTAGATCTAATTTCAAAAGTAGGTGCATCAATAGTAGGCTGAAGGATACTCGGCTCTAGGCCTGCCCTTCCGGGCTGATTTGTCTCATTCAAAGGTCGCTCATCGTCCGCCATGGTTCTGTCTCCTGCTGCCCCGAAGCCCTCGGCTTCAGCGGGTACCACCTGCTCCTGCTCACTAGCTGCGAGCAGTAGCCCAACCGCACGCCCTCTCGCGCGAAGATGTCTCCTCAGATCACGCTCGGGCTCGTCTGACGGTTCAACAACTTCTGGAGCGGGGGTCGAGAACATTAACCTGCAAACGAAAAATTGACACAATGAATATTTTATTAATATATTAATGCGGTTTTTTTTTGGCTGAAAAGAAACAGAATATTATTTTAAATGGGCTGAGAATTTTATAAAAATTCGAAAATGGGCCCGAAATTTTATAAAAATCAACGCAATAAAAATAATCGAATTGGCTAGTATAAAAATGATTTTGGAGCCGAAAACTCAAATAATAAATAAATAATAAATCCGGATTAAATAAATAAATGGAACAAAAATTTACAAGTATACAAAAAAAAATCACGAAAACGAATAAATGAAATAAAAGCAAGAAATATTAACAAATAAATAAACAAATAAATAATCAAGAAAGTATACACAAATATTAACAAGTATATACGCCGATAACACAATGACTCGGGTCGTTCCTAAAACTCGCCATGTCCCCGGCAACGGCGCCAAAAACTTGACGTGTGCGCGACTACACATATTTTTACAATGAAATTACACACGATTTGGTTTTAAATTTATAAAAGTGATTATTACTTTTACATCAAAACACACACGAAAGAGGCAAGTGTACCCCGTCATATATGTAGTAAAGTATCGGTAAGAACCAAGTATCGATCCAAGGAAATGGGCGGAGAAATAATACTAGACCTTTGTCACTAAACTACCGGTAAAAACATAAGTTGTTTGATTTTTAATAAACTAAAGTAAGCATAAACAAATACTAATAAAACATAGTAGAAAATAGATAAATAGCCTTGCTTAATACACAACCCAAGTATGTCAACTAAGTTGGTTTTGGCACTAGAAGCATTCGGTCAATTTTCCATTTTAAGACAATTAGTATCCCTTTCGGGAATCCTAACATGACAATCATTCGGAAAGCTAAAACGATAAACACACTTTAACCACCTAAAACTGTTCTTTAACGTGCAATTGATAAATGTCTATGAAAATCTCTTAAAAATAAGTTAGTCATCCGTTAGGAGTTTTCTAACCGCACTTAATCAAGGAAAGCGACACCGATAAACACAATGCAACCACCGAGACAAGCATAAACTAGATTAAATCACAACCGAGTTCATTTTACAAATCTTACACATAAATTCACCAAGATAGCAATTTTGGCCTAAACTACTAACTAAGTTAACAAATCATGGTAAGAATTCATAATGACACCATTTAACCCGTTTAGGTCCTTACGTGACGGCAAGCTTTCTTGATTAACAATAATTACATTTTATTAAATCACTAACCATTTCTAGTATCATGATGCACACATTTAAACCAAGCTAAACTAGTTAACCAAGTTCAAAGTTTACTAATACAAGATTAATTAAGCTTCATTTTTCAACTATCTTAACTAACCAAATACCAATCATCCAACACAATTACTTATAATCAAGAAATCAATATCAATAACAAGGTTGCAAACTAATCATCAAAGATTAACATAGAAAATACTTCCAAATGTCATTACAAACAAAGATTAACACACTAATGGTTATAATCAAGCAAAGGATTGTTGTCTTTTTGCCCAAAGGCTACAATAATACATAAACATTAATCTAAATGCTTGAAAGATTAACAAAATCATGGAAAGATTAGAAAACCAAACCATAAACAAGCATAAGATTAAGAATCTGGAAGATAACGAAGCTAATCGGCACAATGTGGCTTGAATCCGGGTGAAAGCAGAACTCTCCGGAGCTTGAAAATCGCCAGAATCGCTTCCAAAATGTCCAGAGTTACGAGCATAATGTTTCTGCAGGTTTTTATATAATTTTGATGTCGCACGGTCTTGCGTCCTGTTGCACGACCGTTCACTTTATGCATTATTGAAGGTATGGTGCACCATGCTGCATGACGTCACAGATCTTGACCGGTCTTCGGTCTCGCACGACCGTTCTTCATATGGCACGACCGTGCGTTTCCGGGATCTTGTTGCACGAACTGATGCACTGGTCGTTCATCACTGGGGTTTGGCTGAACATCGGATCCGCACGGGGTGCAATATATGGCACGTCCGTGCATCACCGGGATTGCCTTGCACGCCGTGTTGCACCCTCGTTCATTGCCGGGCTGGTCTTGATATGTCGGAGATGCACGGTCGTTCCTCAGACCGCATGACCGTTCCACTCGCCCAGGTCAGTTTTCTAACAGAATGTTCGCAGCTTCGTCGTTTTGTCCGGAAAGTCCTCGTTGTCACTATCATCTTGTCTGGTATGCTGTTTTAGGCCTGTAAACAAAAGTATACATAATTAAGTATCCGAATGACGGTTTTACGGCCGAAAACGCATAAAGTGGGGATAAAATGGGGGACTAAAATATGTGTAAATTAGCGAATATCATGCAGCCATCATGGCACAATCACAAACATGCTCTTTCTCATCTGGCTCTTTCTCTTCTTTTTCACCTTGTTTCTTTTCTTCTTATTTAGACCAGTGTTCAGACAGTGGTTCCAACAGGGGTTCTGAATTTTCTCCCAACAGTATTTCACCAGCAACAGCAGTAACCACTGCTTCAGCAATTTCATCCACTGTTTCAGCATTTGACTGTCCTTCTTCAGCTTCCAGCCCTTCTAGTATTGACTCTAATGCCATAAAATAGTATTCATCATTAGAAGCATCATTAGTAGCATAGAGTGCAAAATTTTCATCACCTAGCTCATCAGGCAAGCTGCTCCAGTCAATAAAGCCTTGGGTGAAAAAGCTTTGCTGATCTGGTTGAACCACCGTTGGTGCAGCTTGTTGAGGTGCAACTGGTTGCACTTGAACCTGAGGGACAGGAGCTTGGACATACTGAATTTGTTTGACAGTGGTTTGGACATAATGCTCAGGAACAGGGATTATAGGATGTGCATAATGGGCAGTGTTTACATGGGCAGCAGGGGTATATTGGGAATACTGCACAGTGCTTTGGTTATTTTGTGGTCTTGGACTAAGGTGTGTGATAACTGGTCCACTGTTTTGACTCCTACACTCTCTAGCAAAGTGACCTAACCTGTTGCACTTGTAACATTTAATTTTTGACTTATCCAACCCTACTTTTAGATTCCCATGCAACCCTGGAAATTTCCTCCCTGTCCTTTTGTAAAACTTGCTGGTTCTAACACTCAGCAGTGCAAGTTAGTGTAATATGTCCATTTCCTCAAAATCAGTTGGATCAAAATGCTGGAGATCATTGAGTTCAAAGCACAGATTATCAGAGTTCTGACTTTCTCCATTTGCTGTAAAAGCATAATTGGATGAGTGAGAATCAGAGTTAAAATTTCCACTTGCTGTTATGTCAATAAAGTGATCATAACTCTGATCCTTACTGCTGCCAGACTCTTCCTGACCCAAAAGAGTTATGTTGCCAAATGAATAGTCATCTGCAACTTTTCTAGACTCTTGTAACTTCTTTTTCTGGTTCAACTCCCTTTCATAGGTCAGGAGTCTACCATGAACCTAGGTTAGGGTCAGATCTTTGAACCCAACAGAATTCCTGGTTACAAAAGCAATTGTGTCCCATTTATCAGGAAGTGACCTAAGAAACATGCTATTTTGGGCTGCATTAGTAAATTCAACCTTAACAAGTTTTGGTTCACTCATGAGACAGCTAAAATGCTTAAACTGTTGTGTTAATGATTCACCCTTAATGTGACAAAATGTTTCATACTGTTGGTTTAAAATTTCCCTATTATTTTCAAGTACTTCTCCAGTCCCCCCAAACTGTTCCTTAAGTGCATCCCACAACTCTTTGGCACTGTTACAGTGTAACAGCCCAGCATAGATCTCATTAGGTAGTGCGGCTGCAACTATGCTGTTCTCTAATTTCTTAGGAACAAAAACCTTTAGATCCTCAGCACTCGGCACCATTGGAACATGTGGTCCATAGATAACCGATTTCCAACATCCAGTGTTCTGTTGAGCTAAGATGTGGCCCATCCTTCGCTCCCAGATGTTGTATTCATTTCTCTTCAATATAGGTGGTTTGAAGAGAGAACCAATGTTATTGTTCATATCTTGTGATTGTGACGTCATCCTGGTTGTTTTACAGGCACTGATTAATCAACTTTGCTCGTGATTAACCCTTACTCTGTTTTTCAACGAAACGAACAATTAATAAGTATCAACGATTTTGAGCCGAATTTTTACGTCAAAATGATTGTTAAATCAAGTTTGACTGTCCAAGCTCTGATACCAATTGTTAGGATCTGAGTTTCTTATGATTGTGTTTTTGTTTGATAATTATGAATATGAATGAGTATAAGTCCAGCGGAATTAAAATGGAAACAAACTTTCAACACACAATCAAATGGAAGAATTGCTTTCAACACACATGTTTGTCATGAAATCGAATGATTATATTTATTACAATGATTCAATTACACTTGCATGCATGCAATACAATCTCCCCCTCAGCCTGAGCTCACAGATGGTTTGTTCGTACAGAATGACTTGTGAAGAAAGAGCTAATAGAACAGTACAGGGTACTGTTCTATTTATAGTACCGAACAAACCACTGTGGCATCTTTGCTGACCTCACCATGATAGTGACATCTAACCTCCTAACAAACTCAAACTACTGACCTATTACAACCACTGATTACAAACAACTGATTACAATATACAAAGCATAAACAAAACAATTGATCCTTCATTCCACTGCTTAGGCTCCAGCAGTGCTTTGGTCTTCAGCAGTACTTGAGACATAACAGTTGATTGAGCATCAGCACTTAGTCTTCATCAGTCTTTTGGGTCAGCAGTAGTTAAGAGGGGCAGTACTTGAATCCATCAGATGTTAGAGACACTGTCAAGGGGAAAGATCGAATACAAACATCTGCTTATTCTGAATCCACTTATCTGATCCAGTTTTGGCTTTAATCAACTGTTCCTCCGTAGGGTTCAACCCCAACAAGAACCCAGCAAAAGCGCACTCATATGCTGTTGCAGATCTTGTTCTCACACCATCTTCTGGATTACCAATGATGTCAGAATGAACATGTCCTTTTATCCATCTCAACTTGTTTTGAAAAGCTGTTGGTTCTGATGGATTTGAAGTTTCCCCTAAACATTTGCCTCATTTGTATGGAATGTATTAGAATTTTGATTGTCTGATGTATTTTCATTGTTCTGGTTCAAGGTTTCTGATACATTTTCCATTTGTTCTGCAGGGTTAGCACATGAATTATCTATAGATTTGTTTGTGAGAGATTGATCATGTCCTAGGAATTCTTCTGTTACTATTTCAAAAAGATGTTCAAGTTTTCTTGTTTATCAGAAAGGTTTATTTCCTTCATATATTCATCAGAAACTTCTATTTCTGATGAATCATCAAAAGATACATATAATCTTTCTCTGATTGTCCTTGTGTTTAGTATAAAAATTCTATATGCTTTTGAGGACATTGAATAACGAAGAAAAATACCCTTCTCTGCTTTTCTGTCATATTTCTCAAGACTTTCAAAATCATTGAAAACAAAACATCTGCAACCAAATGTGTGCAAAAATTTTACACTTGGAATTCTTCCATTTATAATGTTGTAGGGTGTTTTATTATCTCTTTTGTTGATTATGGACCTGTTCTAGGTAAAACAAGCATTTGCTATTGCCTCTGCCCAAAAATGAGTGGGCAGTTTTGCATGAGCAAGCATTGTTCTGGCTGCTTCCACTAAGGTTCTGTTCCTCTTCTCTACCACTCCATTCTGTTGAGGTGATATTGGAGCAGAAAAATCATGAGAGATTCCTTTGCTTACAAGTAAGCTCTCAACTTTTGAGTTCTTAAATTCTATTCCATTATCTGTTCTGATCCTTCGGACTTACAATTTTAAAAGATTTTCAATTTTTCTGATAAAATTTATGATTAGATCAGAAGTTTCACCTTTCTTTCTTAAAAACTCTACCCATTTGTATCTGGAAAAATCATCTACAATGACAAGTATGACTTCTTTCCAGAAAAGCTTTCAGTGCTTATGGGTCCACAAAGATCCATATGCAAAAGTTCTAAATTTTGTGTTATTGAAGATTCAGAAATTGTTTTATGTGAGCTTCTTTTAGATTTACCCATTTCACAAGCTTCACAAATTTTATCCCTTTTTGAGGATATGAAAGGTAATCCTTTTTACCAGTCCCTTGTTTGCTAATTTGCTTAAATTTTTAAAGTTTAAGTGGGCCAATCTTTTGTGCCACAACCAACTACTACCTTTGTTAATTTTTGAAAATAAACATAACTTTGGATGTTCATTTTCCTTTTTGAAATCAAAATAGTAGATTGACTGTCTTATTCCTTTTCCACTTAAATAGATCTTATTATCATCCATACCAATTAGCAAACATTTTTCTGTTAAAAAGGTTACCTGAAAACCTTTGTCACAAAATTGACCACAACTCAGTAGATTGTAGTTTAAGCCTTCTACATAGGCTACTTTTTCGATGGTCAAACACCCATACTTTATACATCCATACCCTAAAATCCTCCCTTTTACACCATTCCCAAAGTTAACCATTTTACCCAGTTTTGAAACAAAATTACTGAGTAAGCTCCTGTCCCCAGTCATGTCCTTGGAGCTTCCAAAATCGCAGTACCAGATCTGCTGCACATGATGGTCCTGAAATGGTAAAGTTAGAGGGTTTTTGGTACCCAGACTTGCTTGGGTACTCTTTCTGATGAAGTTTTAATAAGATTTTCTTCTTTTAATGAACATTCATCAGAATATCTGTTGCATGCTGAGCCATGAACAGGTTTTTCAATTTTTGTTTGGAGATGGTGTTCAACCAGCTTCAGAATGTCAACACACATACAAGTTTCTTTATCAGAATTTTCTGATTTCTCTTCTTGTAATGGAATTGTTGGATAATTTTGAAATTTTGAGTGAACCACTTCTAGAATTTTTAAAGAATTTTGTTTGGATTCACTCCTTTTTGCTTTTAAGTTGAGTTTTGAGACTTCAAAAGAGTTCTCAGAACTTATAGATCTGCATGATTCTGAATCAGATTCTGATGTGAATTTATCAGAAATCTGATGTGTTGCTTTCACAAAGGTGGTGGGTTTAATTTCATTTGTTTTTACATACCCTAAACCCTCACCTATGTTCTTTGGTGTAGTTTCAATAAAGTTAATGAATTCCTTTGCTTGTTGAAAACCCTTTACATTTATTTCTTTATCATGAATTTTCTTGTATAGATTTTTTCTTTCTTTTTCATAAAATTCAAGTTTTGCTCTGTGATCTAAGCTCTCTTCTATCAGTAACTGGTTTTCAAGTATAACTTTATTCAGGGTTCTGTGCAACTCATCAGATTTTTTACTATCTGATTTCTGTTTATCTTGTAGACTTAGAAAATCTGACATGAGTTTGTTTAATTTGTGTTCAAGGTCAAGATTATCTAGAATTACCTTATGTTCTGATGTTTCAGTAAGTTCATCAGAAAGTGCCATGAGGCAGAAATTAGCCATCTCTTCTTCTTCTTTGTCAGAAGAGTCATCTGACAGCCATGTATCTGTCCCTGCTATCAAACTGACTTGTTGTTACTTCTTTGCTTCTTCCAGCTTCTTCTCATAGTATGCAACATCCTTCAATTTCTTAGTTTTGCACTCTGATGCATAGTGACCCTTTTGTTTACATTCGTAACACACAACTTCTACTTTTCCCTTATCCTTTGATCTTCCTTCATCCCTAGATCTTCCTTCCATCCTCCCTTTATCACTTTTTCTGGTATCTTTGGCCACCTCCCCTTAACCTCTGCTCAAAAGTTTTGGTGAGCAGTGCAATTGCTTCAGCAAAAGCTGAAAAATCTGATGATGTATCAAAATTTTCAATATTTTGACTGTTTGAGGTTTGTGGATCATTGATGGGTGTTCTTTGTGAGTTTGAGATTAAAGCTAAAGATCCCCCCCTCTGATTTGATTCTTCAAATATCTCTTCTTCTCTGGGGACCAGAATGCTATATAAATCATGAAGACTCATATTACCTAGTTCTAAGGTTGAGGACAAATTCATGGTTAGACTTCTCCATTCTCTAGGCAAAGCATCCAGAAATTTTATGATTCTTTCATCATTTGATTTTGTAATCCCAAATTTCTTTAGCTCATTCAAAAGTTTGGCAAATATATGATAAGTTTCATAAAGTTTTTCATTTGGTAAACTTTTAAACCTCTCATACGAGGAAACAGAGTTTGTTCTTTTGTTCCTTTTCATCCTTTCCCCTCCTTCACAAAGATTTTCTAACTGATCCCATATCTCTTTAGCTGATGCACATGCATCAACTTGAGAGAATATGTCATTAGGAAGAGCCATTATTAAAAGTGATTCTGCCCTTTCATCTACAGCCATCATGTCCTTCTCTTCTTGGCTCCAAAGACTTTCACTTTTGGGAGCCAAGGAGGCAGGGACTCCTGGTGATTGATCAGTTGGTGGAATAGTTGGTATTTCAGTCGTTGCTAGATATGGACCCCTTACAATGGATTGAAACAGAGTTCGGTCATGTCCATTAAGGAAGTTGACCATCCTAATTTTCCATTGTGGGTATTCCTCTCTGACCAAGGTCGGAGGTTTAGACATAGAACCAATGTTGAAAGCGTTATTCCACGTTTGAAAGTTTGCCATATTTAGAGAAAAAAGAGATGAGCAATTGATCATTTGAAAATGATTTATTCAATGTGCTCTGATACCAATTGTTGGTCCCTAATAGACTTAAAAACTTCTTTTCACGTAATATGGCAAGTGATTTCAACAAATATGAAAATAGTGTGCGGAAATAGAAATCAGACTTTCAAGAAACAAGACCTACAAAATTTTCAAGTTTATATCACTTTGAAACAAAATGGTTTACAAGGTGATTGTGAGGTTATTATCTATTACAAACGAATACTTGTGTAATTCTGTGGTGAAAGGACAATGGAGTTTTTGTTGTATGTATTGAATGCTTGGCTTAACTCATCGTCGTTTGCTTAATGAGCTTTCTATTTATAGAAAGCCCAGGGGCATGAATAAACATTTGTTTATTCATGTATATGTCCTGCAAAAAGTAGCTTCTTAACATATTCATTGAATCCAATTATCAAGTTGCCTTAGTCATCATGAGATCCAATAATATCAAGTTGCTTCGGGTATTGTGGCAGGGTAGAACTCATTTAGACAAGTGGGGTTCCATCAGAATTTTTGATAACCACTTCATCAGAAATTCTGCTAAATAAATCATCAGAAAGTCTGATGATCAGATTTGCCAGAAACTGATGATATTTCATCAGAACTATCATCAGATCCATCAGAATGGCCTTTTCTGATAATCTTCTCTTGTTCTTGATCAGCTTCTGATTCTTTGAAGTAGATGTTGTTCTTTTCAATTGTCCTATCTGGTTTCTTCTTGTTGTTTGATCTTCAAGACTTTATCTTTCTTCATAGATCAAGCTGAATTGATTTTTCTTCAATACTTACAAATAAAGTTTCCTAACAGATTTCATGGGTCCTAGTTTGCGCATTAGAATCGTCAACGAGAGGCTTAGATTCGTAGATAAAGTAGACTAAGTTTATGACGGATAACCATAAATCGATTATCATCACAAAGTTGGCTATGTTCATATATGTACATATATTTATATAGTTATATAATAATCCTAAATCTAAGTCCATCATTGATTGTCATATAAGTCAAGCATGGAGGATTATCCTCGTTATATGATTCACCACTACACAAATCATCACAAGGATGATTCGGAGGGTCATGTATAACAAGAAATAAGAACTAACTAATACATGCTCAAGTGGCCAAGTAAATTCTAACCCGGGTGAACCACCACGACATGGAAAGATTTAACTAAGTGTCGAAGGGTAGGCGGGGTTATGTTACTTCGATACTAGGAAGCCACTTAAGTGTTCATACATAAGTTTTACAAGTGAGGTAGTGGAACTAGATTGGAAAGCCAAAGCTCCCATGGTTCACACCTTTACAAGTCACAATTTCAACATATGGAAGATGATGAATCGTGATTGTCTTTCAACACTTGGGTTATAACTTGTATGAACTTTTAAAGTAAAGAGTTTTGAACTCATAACTTGATGGAAATCACCTCAACACAAACCCACAACTATAGACTAAGTTGTGAGCTTGGTGGGTACAAGATTCCACCAACCTTTAGCAAGGAAACAAAAGGTACTTGAACATGTACAACAACAGAAAGTTTAGAGGTGTTTGCACCTCTTAAACTCATAAGAATCATCCATACACAAGTCCTACAACCATGAGTTTGATTGAGGACAAATTTGGCACAAGATTCACAAGATAAACAATGAAAGAAGATGAGTTTGCATAAGTCTTTATAAATCAGAAAGTAAATTTGACTTTGGAGCCTTATGTAAGTGATGTACCACCTGATTACACCTTGGTGAATCTTGGATAACATCCTTAAAGGTTATCCAAGTAGATTGGTACAAGAAAACGTGAAGAAATGTAGAAGAAAAGTGCTTAAAACTCACTGTTTTGAGCAAAGGTATAATCTACCAACATTGGAAATTTGGATGAATTGGGAGGATTTGAAAGTGTTTGAGGAGTTTGAAAATTGAAAATGGGCGTTAGAATAGTGGTATTTATAGTGGAGGATTAGGGTTAGTAGTTAGGAGTGTTATAAATTTGATTAGGTGGGAGTTTATGTGCCAAAACCAACCAATCCCATGACCAGAATGAATCTGTTGCAGATCGAATGTTCCCGTATGTCGCGAAAGATGGTCGGGGCAGCCCCGCGTGTCGCCGGGCCTTGTCTCTGAGAAAACTTTCATCAATTTGCAAAAACAGTCCTTGAACTTGGTTTTTAAGGTAGTTTTAGTCATACTTTGTATATTTCACACAATTTTGAGTGTAAAATATGTACAAAAGCATTTATTGAGTATTGTAAATATAAAAATTTAATATTTGCATGTATAAAGTATATAAAACACGTATTTACGATAGTTTCTTCGTAAAATAAGTATGTATTTGCACGTGAGATAAATGTATATCGAATATGTGTGTAACTTGAATATAAAACGAGTATGTATAATCAAGGTGTAAATTCGCATAAAATGATCACGTTTTTACTACGATCAAGGCCTCGGATTAAAATGATTTGAAACGAAATACGATTACAAAAGAATACGAGTTTCCATAAATAGAATACAAGTCAAGCTTTCTAAATAAAAGAAGTTATAAAAGTGAGGCGTTACAGTCTCCCCTACTTTAGGAAATTTCGTACCGAAATTTATTTAAGAGGAAGACTTTGGAAAAAGCATTTTGGCTAAAGTGGTTGACTACAATCGAGATTGTGAAATTTGAAGTGTGTGGAAAATGTACGAAATTTTGAGGAACGAGAAAGATAGGTTCGTAAAAATAGTTCATTTGACTAAATTGATTTGAGGCATTAATTATGAGTAAATCGTGCTTGCGTGTGTATAGGCAAAGTGAGTTGAACCAAGTTTGAATAACTCAATGGGGAAGTATTTTAAAATATGTTAAGAAGAAAAGTTTTCGTAAAAAATACAGTGTATTTTGATGAAAAGTGCGGCCCACCTCGTAGGTTGTAAGAAATTTGTATCAGTTTTTAAGGGGCATCAGTAAAATCACATGTTTGTAGAAAATTGTTTATTGGTGAGAAGTAGGAAGGTTAGGTATTGATCAAAATGTTTTGGTGGTAGTTGGGCCGACTAAGTAAGTTTGTGTGTAAATAAGAATGGAAGATAGTTTTAAAAACAAGGAAGTATTTTAGGGTTGGGACGTTAAACCGATTTATTGTAAATAAGGTTTGTATAAAGGTCAAAGAATAATTGGGAATAATCGTGGTATGAGAGTGAACGAATGATCTAGTAGATGGATGCAAGGATAGGAATGGTATGATTATTGGATACAATGAGAATATGAAGTGTTGAGGATGGGGTTTGTCATGGATAATCAGATATCGCGCGTTTAGCAGTGCGTTTGTGAGTTGTTAAAGTTTGTTTAATTGTGTTTAAATAAGGTCTTTAAAACATCGAATTTCTTTTGGCACGTCTTACGGAAGTTTGGTAACATGGTAAAAACACTTATATATAGGAGATACCAGCGGCGTATCCACCATGCTCTTACTATGTTCATGTTACGTTCTGTGTCTTACCATACACAGTAGAACACCCTATGGTTTTCATATGCCTACTACTATAATCCCATGTGCACCCGCGATTATATTGGTCATCGCATGATCCGCATAGTTTATACTAGTTGTGTATGAGTCAGGGTATACATTAACTTTGAAAATGAGAATGTGTGCGTGTGATAGCGTTTGAAGATTAAGAATGCGAGTATGATTGTGTTTAAGTATGTATGCGACCAACGTAAGGGAATCGCTCGGGTTATGCTCACGTATAGGTATGAATGTATGAGTATGAGTATGAATATAAGTATAAGTATGAATGATAACGATTGCCTATATAGTATAAATTGAAACACAATGAATTTAAGCATATAAAATGATCAAGAAATTTTAAGTATGTAAGAATGAATGATACGTGTGAGATTGTCGTGAAATATTGACTAAAACGTGTACGATGATATGCATTTATAGTTGTTTGAGTAAATAATTGCGTTTATTGAATCAAAATAAATTGGGTTTGATGGGAGTGGAGAATCAAGTTTGTGAATGTTAAAAGAATATAAAGTATCTATTGGTCATGCGAGATGTGTTTTGAAAAGAAAAGGAAATGCTATTTTTGTTTCAAAAGGAACAGGGGATTTACGTATGTCGAAGATTGTCGGTTCTTATGAAGTCTCCTTGCCCACGTGTTTGGAAATTTGGAATTTGGTATTAGAGACGTTTGAAGAAGATTTTTGAAACAGTAAGTTTGCATTGTTTAAAGTGTCTTGCATCAGAACAGGAAAAGCTGTATTTTGAAAATTCTCATGAAAAACTTTGGTTTTCGAAAAGAGTTTTAGCAAAATGAACTTAGTGATCTTGAAAAGAGTTTTAGCAAAATGATATCATTGATTTTGAAAAGAGTTTTAGAAAAATGATCTTACTGATTTTGAAAAGAGTTTTAGCAAAATGCTCTTATTGATTTTGAAAAGAGTTTTAGCAAAATGATCTTATTGATTTTGAAAAGAGTTTTAGCAAAATGATCTTATAACATCTATAAGATTTTATAAGCATGTGAGAGAAAGTTGGTTTAGTTTCCGATTGAGAACAAATGTCTTTGGTATAATGATATAATGTGAGTGTGTTTTAGTGATTAAGTCGAGTATGAAGTTCGTGGGCAAGTGATTCATTAGACCGATTAAGTTGATAGGTAGCATTTCATAAAATTTTGAAAATCGGGTGATAAAACATTTAAGGTATGAATAGGAGTTTCGTGTACGTGATTATGTAAAATAGGTTGTAAGAAATACGCTTGATAAAACAATGAGATTTGCAATTTTTTGCATAAGTATAAGTGTTGAGAAAATGATAAAAGATTTAGGTATAAAACTTGATCGTGTGGTTGGTATAATAAAGTCTCCTTAAAAAGGAAAGTTTGGTAACGATCACCGAGGTAAAGGAATCACCCCTAGCCCGTTGGTGAAGTCGTTTGAAGAAGTGAAGAAGCGGAGCTAATTTTCAAGGTTAGGGAATCACTCTTATCTTTATGATATGTCTCCATTTTGGGATTACCGAAAATGTAAATCTTGTTGGTGACGTTTTTGAAATCATGCATATAAACATCATATATGTATATGAAAAGATTTAGTATGATGTGTGTGTAACCATCTTGAAAATAATTTGAATTTTTGGAAAGGAAAGTTTGAATCGTGATAAGCGAAAAATTGATGTTGGTAAAATGGAAGCTTGATTAAAACTTGGATTGTTCCAAAACGAAACTTTTGACTAAACCAAAGTGGTCAAAAGTTCTTTTGAGTTTGAGAAGCATGCTTTGGCCTAATAGGTGGAATACTCTCGCCAACATTTCGGTTAACGGTATTCACCCTTCCGGATACTACATGTTCCAAATCAATAAAAAATTCAAGACTTGGTGGGATTTTGAAAATCAAGGAGTGAGACTAGTTGACAAGATGTGGGTTTCACCCCTAACTGGACAAAATCGTACCCTAGATTTGAAATGGAAATTTTCCATCAAGTTGAGGATTTCACTCTTAACTTGATGGTGAAATTTCGTGTAAAAAAATGAATAAGCGGATTAAGAGTCGTTCACCAAATTGTGGGTTTCACGCCTATTTTGGTGAAGTCTTCTCGTTTGTATAATGCGAGTGTTTTCATGTTTAACATAATTGTGTGAAATTTCCTTACGAAATGCGTATGTTTTGAAATATGAAAACAAATACGAACACATAAAAGACGTCTCAAGAATTTAGCAAATAAATCAAGTATGGTCGAGTATGGTGCTTAACTACAGACTAGGTCAAAAGCATGGCAATTTTTCCTAATTCCCTATAGTTATGGCTCTGACATCAATCTGTCACACCCCAACCAATGGCGGAAACATCGGAGTGAGATGAACGAGATTGCTCGAGACTTCATAACGCCAAATTTGACAAGTATTTAATAAATAATTTCATTTCATACCTAATATTAAGTACATTGTTTGAAATAGAAATACAAGAAGTTTGAAAATGAACAACTTACAACAATTATCAAATGACTAAGCTATTAAACATAAATTTAAAGATTGGTGCATTTCTAGGCATCCTACTAAGTTCCGTGCACCATCATCATCAACCATAATCCTGTAACATGTATTAAAGTATAGTTCAATATAAGAAGTATTGGCGGGCATACAAGTTTGAGTACTAGCATATAAGTATATAAAAGTTGAACAATCCACATAGCAAACTTAGTTATCAAAATTAACGTATAAACTAGCATGTGAACAAACAAGTGAACCCAAAGTTTAACGCATGTATGAATGAATGACTTAACATGACCTCACGAACACGGGCGGTGCGTTAATCCTATAGAGCTATACATGTTAAGGGTAGGCTCGTTCGAAGTTAATGACAAGTTTATCACAAAATGAACAAACCCAGAATAACGAATCAAGTATAACATATTAGCATGCATGTATTGGATTGTTTGTATGATTGCATAAAAGTATGTATGTTGAGTGTGTTTTGTATATGTAAACATGTTACACCCAAAAAGTGTAAAAACGGTAAAAGGGGCGTCGAGTATACTCAAAATATTGCAAAGCTTTCCGATTATCCGTGAGTGACGAGTTGTTTGTGATTAAGGAATCGAAGGTAAGGTTATACGACGTTTATGTAGTAAGTAGATTCGGGATTTAGAATTTGAGTATAAAAGTATGTTATGCATAAAAGTATGTCACACCCCGACCATGTGGAACAACCAAACGTGGCGGAAACGTCGGGGAGTGTTGTAACAGAATTAATTGTTTCAAATCCATGGCAATTGAAGTTTCGTTTTATTAATCAAACATGAAAGTTTACATTGTTTTAACAAGAACCAAAGAGTACATAACATAAATTAACTAGTTCTTGTCTCGTTTTAAGTCACTAAGGCACAGGTCCGCCTAAGTATGTCTTGATAAGTCCTATGCATCATCTCCTGAAAACACATGTGAAAATAGGTACGTCAGCATAAAAATGCCTGTGAGATACATAGGTTTTGTGAAAACAGAATTCATGACTTATGTTTGAGAAAATGTTTAGTCATGAACCTTGTAATTTGCTTTGTCTTGTCTTGTAAATCATTTGAAAAACGATAAGATCAGATGATATGTATAAATAAGAGAATAATGTATGGTTAAATGAATAACCATGTAAAATGAGTTTGTATAAGTTAAGTTGTTTGTAAAACAATGTCTTGTGAAAAGTATGTTATTTGTATAAAATGTTATATGTCTCAAATTGAAATGATTCAAATAACGCTACGATATGTAATACTATACAAACACTTATATATAGGAATTACCAGCGGCGTATCCACCATGCTTGTATCATATTACACACACCTCGTTACTTAAATCACTTACTCCAACCAAACCACCAAGATGTAATGTTTAACGATTGTAGAAATGTTTATGTATAGTCAAATGTCTATTGTCAAATGTAAATCATGTCAACAGATACAAATGGTTCACACGGTTCAACAGTTACAAACGGTTCATATAATCAAAGGGTTACGACGGTTCACATAGTCAAATAGTTACAACGGTTCAAAATTTAGTATAATGTGTTCATATGCTGGATGAGCATATGCAACAGAAATGCAATGTAAAACAATGTACTAAGTATGCACACAATGGACATACATAGCATGAAATGTAATGTAGGACAATGTACTAAGTACGCACACAATGGGCATACATAGCATGTAATGTAATGTAGGACGATGTACTAAGTACGCACACAATGGGCATACATAGCATGTAATGTAAAACGATGTACTAAGTACGCACACAATGGGCATACATAGCATGAAATGTAATGTAAAACAATGTACTAAGTACGCACACAATGGGCATACATAGCATGAAATGTAATGAAATCATGTACTATAATGTACTTACGAACATAGCAGGCATATGATGTGAAAACAGGAAAGCATGAAAGTAACAAGTAGGCACATGTGTTTCACCCCAAAACAGTTTGGAAAACAGTATAAGAGGGGTCTATGTACTCACATAAACACCTTGAAAACATTTAAAAGAGGGGGTTCTATGTACTCACATAGACACCTTGAAAACATTTAAAAGAAGGGGTTCTATGTACTCACATAAACACCTTGAAAACATTTAAAAGAGGGGGTTCTATGTACTCACATAAACACCTTGAAAAAATTTAAAAGAGGGGGTTCTATGTACTCACTTGAGATTGCTTAGTAGTCCTTGAGTAACAACCAAACAATGCTAGAGATCACGGATATCAAACGGCACCTAATATAGGTAACTATGTTAATAAACCGGACCTAAATCGGAGGATCGGATAGAATGAGGGCTCGTAAACCAAATGAGTATGGGAACTCATGTAGTATGGTTTAACAAGGCCTACATACTAAATGAAACATAGCCTAAGTGCTTTCGACCCATCGCGACCCATTAAGGTAGCTTATGCTACTTTAACGCGTCGTTCGCGTAAAACGCGTTTGGACCGCCTAACTAGTCCTATGATAAGTAACATATGCCTTAACATGTCTAATATTGTTGTCAAATCAGTTTAGATGTCAAAAGTTATGTTACATATGCTTAAAATGAATTTTGGCGTAAAAAGGGCATTTTGGTAATTTACCTAAGGCATATAAACTACCTATCATACAACTACTTAAACGAAGCGACCATAAGGTATAACCTCGGAAGGTTATTCCCTATATACTATGGTCACCTAATGTGTTTGGTCGGATCCTAATGATCGACCAAATGGGTCGGGTTCGAAGGTATAAGCGATTTATTAGATCGCTTACCCTTACGACCCTAGACAACGTGGTAATCAGTAGGCATAGTCACAAGGGACTATAACCATCGTGATTACGCTCACGTTGCGAAGTTCAAACGAACTTCGCATTGACCATAAACTGGTCAATGTAGAAAGTCAAACAAAGTTTGACTTTCGGACTCGAAAAGCAATAAAAGAACGAAGGAATACTTATGAAGGGTCCCCGCAAGATTGATAATCCAAGTATTCTCAGGTATGAGGTGATGAAACACCCAACTTAGAGAAATCTCAGATTTCAAGTGGGTTTGCAATGAATGGGGTGTGGGTATTTATAGGATATGCACCACCTTAACAATGAGAGTGTTGCGGTGCGCAAGGACCAAGTTTCACAGAATTACACTTTTGGTCCCTGTCATGCATTTAAGCCATTTCCGACACGTTTAAGGCCCGTTAACCCCATTTCAAAGCTCTAAAATGAAGTTAAAGTATAGGGAACTTAAAATGTGTTCAAAAATATCTCGGATGTCGGTTCGTTTGTCCGTACATTCGCGATGTTCGGTTAATTACGACGGAATGCGCATAAGCGCGAAAAACGATCCAAATGACGCGACGAATGGCTTTTTCTCATGCCAAACACTAAAATAAAATATTTTAGTGCTTACATAAATTTTTGGATGTCCGGATGTATTCAGAACGTAAGTTATGCGCGAAAGTGCAAACTTGTGCACTTTTTGACGCTTTTAGTCCCTGAATGACCCAAAGGTTTATTTTAGCACACCGAACCCCTCAAAGCCTATTTCTAAGCTATGTAAAGGATCTTTAGGGTATGTTTAACTTATGGTCATGTTCCGGAATGTTTGTTACAGTTCAAATTGGCATACTTTCGCAGTTTGTCAACTTTAGTCCCTGTAAGCGAATTAACTTGATTTTTGCCATACCAAAGCCTTCAAAACTTATTTATAAGTTATGTAAAGGTTATTTAAGGTATGTTAAGCCTATTTCACTATTCCAGAGTGTTCGTTGCATTAAACTGGTTATATTTACGCATCAACGCGCGTATAACCTTCTAGAAAGCGATTTAGAGCTTGTAATCGAACAAGAGTTGATATGTGCAAAAGATACACATATTTATACAGATCCTAAGTATGAAATACAATATTTCATTGGCTTGGTATTTGTTTGAAGGTCACAGTGACCCAGGTGTCACAGTCTCCCCTACTTTAGGAAATTTCGTCCCGAAATTAATTCGTAGGAGTCTGTCTGTGACTTTGTGTCAAATAGTCATCAAAGATACGCAAGACATAATCCTGTCATTTTCCTCAACGGATATTCCTCAGAAGCGAAAATGATCGAACGGAGTCATTTTCCTCAACGGGTTCTTCGGAAATGGAAAATGAAGGAGTTAACTAAACGGATATTCTTTTCCCTCAACGGATAATCTTCAGAAACGAAAATGAACTAATGGAGTCATTTTCAACGGTTATTCTTCAGAATTGGAAATGAAGGAATAATCAACGGATATTCATTTCCTCAACGGATAATCTTCAGAAACGAAAATGAATTAACGGAGTCATTTTCAACGGTTGCTTCATCAGAGTTGGAAATGGAGAAAAAATCAACGGATATTCATTTCCTCAACGGATAATCTTCAGAAACGAAAATGAATTAACGGAGTCATTTTCAACGGTTGCTTCATCAGAGTTGGAAATGGAGAAATAATCAACGGATATTCATTTCCTCAACGGATAATCTTCAGAAACGAAAATGAATTAACAGAGTCATTTTCAACGGTTGCTTCATCAGAGTTGGAAATGGAGAAATAATCAACGGATATTCATTTCCTCAACGGATAATCTTCAGAAACGAAAATGAACTAACGAAGTCATTTTCAACGGTTGCTTCATCAGAGTTGGAAATGAAGGATTTAACAACGGATATTCATTTCCTCAACGGATATTCTTCAGAAGTGAAAAATGAATAGCTAGTTCATTTTTCCTCAACGGATGCTTCATCAGAATTGGAAATGAATAGGGTTAACCCAAGATACATGATAGAACTTGCTGTGATTTCTGTGCACTAAATCCCATAATTATGTATGCATCCATAATTACGTAATTCCTTGCACAGTCCGCACAGTTCGTTTTGTAATGTTGTGGGGAAGGATATCAAACTTGTGATGAGGGTGACTAGACTACCATAGGGTCCTTTTAATTAGATCGACAGAGGATCTTCTTAATTAGGCCACCAAGGAGTCCTTTCATCTATATCATCACATAATATTCCTAACCAGATTTTTGGATCGATCAGTTTAACTAGACCACTAAAGGGGTCTAATTATGAAGTAGTACTTTATTATCCAAGGGACTTAACTACAGCGTAGAAGTCCATTAAGGATTTTAGGTAGTACCTTTGGGTATCCTACTATGAATCTCTTGTACAAGGATATGTAAGATTCTACGAGGATTTGGATAACATAATTTGGATCACATGACACATAAAAGGGAACACATAAGCACATAATCACATAATTGTTTAATTGTTATTATCTTGTTATTGATTGCTATTGACTTGGCACCTCGTACTTCGTTTCTCTTGGAAGAAATGGGTACTTAGGATTTTCGTGGAAAACGCAAGAGATCATACAATGGAAGAAATTTGGGGGTAGTCTGTTCTTCAAGGAATATGGTTCCTTGATTGTTGGTATTGTATAGGATATGTTTATACATGCAACCACATAAACATATTAAAATGTAAATGAAAGATTTATTTATAAACAACAATAATAATAACAACAACCGTTTCATGGATCGTGACAACAAAAGAAAATAATACACAAGGCTTGATTATTTTCTAAACAGCGTTGTCTCCTGTCGGTCAGATACTCATCTCTGCGCTGGATTTGAATTAGCAAGCCTTGGGCAATTCCTACGAAAATGACCCATCTCGCCACAGTTGTAGCAAGACCTCGGTGGAAAACGAGCTTGAGCAGGATTGTTGCCAGCTTGATTTGGTACAGCTGCGGTTGGGCAAACCCTCGCTGTATGACCTATAAGTCCGCAAACTTGGCATGTGCGACACTTCACACCAGCATGATGATGTAGGCCACATTGGTTGCACAAGGGTGCAGTTCCATTGTATGGCTTCCTAGCAGGGGGTTGAGCTGGTTGGTTGGGGACGGCTTGATCATTGTGAGTAACCATGGCGAAGTTCTGAGAAGCCTTCCGCTTCTTTGACCTCTTAGGGGATCCAGTCTGTTCATCCATGGTCTTTGATTCCTCGACTGGGTTGGATTCCTCGACCGGTTTCTTGTCACCTTTTCGGAAAAGTTTACCTTTCCTGATCTTTGATTCAGTTAAGGTTGCAGATAGCTCAATGGCCTGTCTAACTGTAGTAGGGTTGCTACCAGTCACAATGTCTTGTATTGAGTCAGGGAGGCCATCAATGTACTTTTCGATTGCCTTATCCAAAGGTGTGACCATGTTTGGGCATAACAGACTTAACTCCTCATAACGGTCCGTGTAGGCTCGATGCTCACCGCTGTTTTGCTCAAGATTGTCGAATTCCCTTTCCAAGGCCCTGATCTCGTGACGAGGACAGAATTCCTTCATCATAAGGGCCCTAAGTTCAGCCCATGTCTGTGCTAGAGCAACTTCTGCACCACGATCTCTCATAACCCCGTTCCACCACGTAAGGGCCCTCTTCTGGAACACACTCGAAGAAAACTCGACCTTGCGATTGTCAGGACACTGCACGTGGCGGAAAGTAATCTCAATGCTCTCGAACCATTTAAGAAGCCCAGTCGCTCCCTCAGAACCACTAAACTTGAGTGTTTTAGCCGAGTTAAAACTCTTGAAATTGCATGGACCATTGTTGTTGTTGTTGGCTTGGTTCCATTGAGCAAAGAGGTTTGGGAATTGAGCAGCCATTTGCTATGCAATGATTTCTGCCAGTTCGGCAGTCGCTATCTGGTTTTCGCGTCGAGGAGGCATTCTAAAAGAGGAAACATGAAATGAAACGAGTGAGAGAATTAGACGAAAAGAATGAGATGAACAAATCTGATGAAAGCAAGGATAGTGGTCATTTGTTTGTTACTACAAAGCAACAAACGACCCCAGTGATTAATCAAAGTAAATAGGTCAAAAATAATGTATCACGAAGACATGCTCGCCTATAAGTGAACACTCATCCCAAGAATTCCCAGGTAAGCACAACTGGTCTCGCATCTGATGAGATATATACGAAGTGCTTGCCTAGACAGAAAACCCAGAATACAGGCATTCAGCCTTCCAGTTTGCACGTGTTCACATTATTTAAAACCCAAAACCTTGACGAGATTTTGAAAACTCAAAGGGGTTCAAAACCATATAACAGAGGGTTCAAAACTTAGTAATCAATCATCCTAGAACAGATGATTAGTTTTCAAAGCAGTTTTGAAATTTATGTTCTTGTTGTGGTCGTCACCTAAGGATAGGTGACAGTATTGTTTTATGACTAAACGCAAGTAAACTCGCGTTAGGGTCCTAAGAAGGTTATAGACTAGGTCAAAGCATTACTAATAACCTAATTCCCTATAACCATTGGCTCTGATACCATCTTTTCTGTCACACCCCGACCACGTGGAACAACCAAACGTGGCGAAAACGTCGGGGAGTGTTGTAACAGAATTAATTGTTTCAAATCCATGGCAATTGAAGTTTCGTTTTATTAATCAAACATGAAAGTTTACATTGTTTTAACAAGAACCAAAGAGTACATAACATAAATTAACTAGTTCTTGTCTCGTTTTAAGTCACTAAGGCACAGGTCCGCCTAAGTATGTCTTGATAAGTCCTATGCATCATCTCCTGAAAACACATGTGAAAATAGGTACGTCAGTATAAAAATGCCTGTGAGATACCTAGGTTTTGTGAAAACAGAATTCATGACTTATGTTTGAGAAAATGTTTAGTCATGAACCTTGTAATTTGCTTTGTCTTGTAAATCATTTGAAAAACGATAAGATCAGATGATATGTATAAATAAGAGAATAATGTATGGTTAAATGAATAACCATGTAAAATGAGTTTGTATAAGTTAAGTTGTTTGTAAAACAATGTCTTGTGAAAAGTATGTTATTTGTATAAAATGTTATATGTCTCAAATTGAAATGATTCAAATAACACTACGATATGTAATACTATACAAACACTTATATATAGGAAGTACCAGCGGCGTATCCACCATGCTTGTATCATATTACACACACCTCGTTACTTAAATCACTTACTCCAACCAAACCACCAAGATGTAATGTTTAACGATTGTAGAAATGTTTATGTATAGTCAAATGTCTATTGTCAAATGTAAATCATGTCAACAGATACAAATGGTTCACACGGTTCAACAGTTACAAACGGTTCATATAATCAAAGGGTTACGACGGTTCACATAGTCAAATAGTTACAACGGTTCAAAATGTAGTATAATGTGTTCATATGTTGGATGAGCATATGCAACAGAAATGCAATGTAAAACAATGTACTAAGTATGCACACAATGGACATACATAGCATGAAATGTAATGTAGGACAATGTACTAAGTACGCACACAATGGGCATACATAGCATGTAATGTAATGTAGGACGATGTACTAAGTACGCACACAATGGGCATACATAGCATGTAATGTAAAACGATGTACTAAGTACGCACACAATGGGCATACATAGCATGAAATGTAATGTAAAACAATGTACTAAGTACGCACACAATGGGCATACATAGCATGAAATGTAATGAAATCATGTACTATAATGTACTTACGAACATAGCAGGCATATGATGTGAAAACAGGAAAGCATGAAAGTAACAAGTAGGCACATGTGTTTCACCCCAAAACAGTTTGGAAAACAGTATAAGAGGGGTCTATGTACTCACATAAACACCTTGAAAACATTTAAAAGAGGGGGTTCTATGTACTCACATAGACACCTTGAAAACATTTAAAAGAAGGGGTTCTATGTACTCACATAAACACCTTGAAAACATTTAAAAGAGGGGGTTCTATGTACTCACATAAACACCTTGAAAACATTTAAAAGAGGGGGTTCTATGTACTCACATAAACACCTTGAAAACATTTAAAAGAGGGGGTTCTATGTACTCACTTGAGATTGCTTAGTAGTCCTTGAGTAACAACCAAACAATGCTAGAGATCACGGATATCAAACGGCACCTAATATAGGTAACTATGTTAATAAACCGGACCTAAATCGGAGAATCGGATAGAATGAGGGCTCGTAAACCAAATGAGTATGGGAACTCATGTAGTATGGTTTAACAAAGCCTACATACTAAATGAAACCTAGCCTAAGTGCTTTCGACCCATCGCGACCCATTAAGGTAGCTTATGCTACTTTAACGCGTCGTTCGCGTAAAACGCGTTTGGACCGCCTAACTAGTCCTATGATAAGTAACATATGCCTTAACATGTCTAATATTGTTGTGAAATCAGTTTAGATGTCAAAAGTTATGTTACATATGCTTAAAATGAATTTTGGCGTAAAAAGGGCATTTTGGTAATTTACCTAAGGCATATAAACTACCTATCATACAACTACTTAAACGAAGCGACCATAAGGTATAACCTCGGAAGGTTATTCCCTATATACTATGGTCACCTAATGTATTTGGTCGGATCCTAATGATCGACCAAATGGGTCGGGTTCGAAGGTATAAGCGATTTATTAGATCGCTTACCCTTACGACCCTAGACAACGTGGTAATCAGTAGGCATAGTCACAAGGGACTATAACCATCGTGATTACGCTCACGTTGCGAAGTTCAAACGAACTTCGCATTGACCATAAACTGGTCAATGCAGAAAGTCAAACAAAGTTTGACTTTCGGACTCGAAAAGCAATAAAAGAATGAAGGAATACTTACGAAGGGTCCCCGCAAGATTGATAATCCAAGTATTCTCAGGTATGAGGTGATGAAACACCCCAACTTAGAGAAATCTCAGATTTCAAGTGGGTTTGCAATGAATGGGGTGTGGGTATTTATAGGATATGCACCACCGTTAGGATCGTTTATCGAATATCGTGCTCGAATCTCATCCGTACAAGTGTTGGCAAGTTGTGGTAACTAAATTTGCCACTCACCATAAGGTATCAACAGGTGGAAGTGGGATTAGAAGTGGTTTGCAGCTGTTAACAACTGGATTAGAAGCTTCTGATGTGCTGGGGACTGCTTGCGCACCGTAACAATGGGAGTGTTGCGGTGCGCAAGGACCAAGTTTCACAGAATTACACTTTTGGTCCCTGTCATGCATTTAAGCCATTTCCGACACGTTTAAGGCCCGTTAACCCCATTTCAAAGCTCTAAAATGAAGTTAAAGTATAGGGAACTTAAAATGTATTCAAAAATATCTCGGATGTCGGTTCGTTTGGCCGTACAATCGCGATGTTCGGTTAATTACGACGGAATGCGCATAAGCGCGAAAAACGATCCAAATGACGCGACGAATGGATTTTTCTCATGCCAAATACTAAAATAAAATATTTTAGTGCTTACATACATTTTTGGATGTCCGGATGTATTCAGAACGTAAGTTATGCGCGAAAGTGCAAACTTGTGCACTTTTTGACGCTTTTAGTCCCTGAATGACCCAAAAGTTTATTTTAGCACACCGAACCCCTCAAAGCGTATTTCTAAGATATGTAAAGGATCTTTAGGGTATGTTTAACTTATGGTCATGTTCCGGAATGTTTGTTACAGTTCAAATTGGCATACTTTCGCAGTTTGTCAACTTTAGTCCCTGTAAGCGAATTAACTTGATTTTTGCCATACCAAAGCCTTCAAAACTTATTTCTAAGTTATGTAAAGGTTATTTAAGGTATGTTAAGCCTATTTAACTATTCCAGAGTGTTCGTTGCATTAAATTGGTTATATTTACGCATCAGCGCGCGTATAACCTTCTAGAAAGCGATTTAGAGCTTGTAATCGAACAAGAGTTGATATGCGCAAAAGATACACATATTTATACATATCCTAAGTATGAAATACAATATTTCATTGGCTTGGTATTTTTTTGAAGGTCACAGTGACCCAGGTGTCACAAAGTATATCTAGTCTAAGTACTCATTTTTGACACTAAGTTGTATGTGATTTTGTTGGTCCCAAATAGACTTAAAAAATTCTTTTCACGTAATATGGCAAGTGATTTCAAAAAATATGAAAATAGTGTGCGGAAATAGAAATCAGACTTTCAAGAAACAAGACCTACAGAATTTTCAAGTTTATATCACTTTGAAACAAAATGGTTTACAAGGTGATTGTGAGGTTATTATATATTACAAACGAATACTTGTGTAATTCTGTGGTGAAAGGACAATGGACTTTTTGTTGTATGTATTGAATGCTTGGCTTAACTCATCGTCCTTTGCTTGATGAGCTTTCTATTTATAGAAAGCCCAGGGGCATGAATAAACATTTGTTTATTCATGTATATGTCCTGCCAAAAGTAGCTTCTTAACATATTCATTGAATCTATTTATCAAGTTGCCTTATTCATCATGAGATCAAATAATGTCAAGTTGCTTCGGTTATTGTGGCAAGTTAGAACTCATTTAGACAAGTGGGGTTCCATCAGAATTTCTGATAACCACTTCATCAGAAATTCTAGTGAACAAATCATCAGAAAGTCTGATGATCAAATTTGCCAGAAACTGATGATATTTCATCAAAAATATAATCAGATCCATCAGAAGTAGATGTTGTTCTTTTCAATCGTCCAATCTGGTTTCTTCTTGTTGTTTGATCTTCAGGACTTTATCTTTCTTCATAGATCAAGCTGAATTGGTTTTTCTTCAATACTTACAAATAAAGTTTCCTAATAGTTTCCCCCTAAGTATTGTCAGAAAAACAACTATCTATATCAAACATAAACAAATTTCAACCAAACCTTAAAAACAGAATTCAAACAACCAAATTCAGAAAAAAAAAACAACCAAGTTCAAAACAAACAGAAAAGTATTGTTTTCCAAACAGAATATAAGTTCATGAAATTATCAATTGATCTTCAGCCCACTTTGGTAATTGTCACCTGGCTTCAACCTTTTCTTGTAATCAATCATCTTCTTAGTTGCTTTGTAAAGATCCTTGTACCAACCTCTTGCTTCCTTCCACCTTTCAATGATATCTTCAATTGCCTTCCTCAGCTGTTCATTATTCTTCCCTTTCTTCTTGAGCTGCTCTTGTTTCTCATTCATGCAGTTCTTGATATAGTTCAGAGTCTGGTTTGAATACCTATTTATTTCACTGATTCTGAACAGAGCTTTCTCATCATTAGCATCTTTGAAAACTACCGACATTTCTGGTTTTTCAAAGATAGCTCCAGTTCTTGCTTTTGAGGGTGGAATTTCAGCTGGAATGGTGTTGTTAGGAGGAGGTGTTTATACTTTGCTTCTGTATTCAAAGTTGATGCACAAGTCAAAGTCTGCTAGTGCAGCTCTTTGATATATCTTCATTCCTGCATTCTTGATGCTTTCAAGGGCTCTTCTTATCTGTACTGTGTTGCCCTTTTCTTGATCAATGAGCTGTTTCAAATTTATTAGGCTCAGTGGATGATTATCATCAGCCAGATCTCCATCAGTAACAGTTGTTGGAGTTCCATCTTCATTGTCCAAAGTGTATATGTTCTGTCCATAAGTACCCATAAGTACCCATGACCCTTCCTTGATGACTCACAGTGCTAGTCTTCTCATAGATCAAGCTGAATTGGTTTTTCTTCAATACTTACAAATAATGTTTCCTAACAGATTTCATGGGTCCTAGTTTGCCCATTAGAATCATCAACGAGAGGCTAATATTTGTAGATAAAGCAGCCTAAGTTTATGACGGATAACCATAAATCGATTATCATCACAAAGTTGGCTATGTTCATATATGTACATATATTTATATAGTTATATAATAATCCTAAAACTAAGTCCATCATAGATTGTCATATAAGTCAAGCATGGAGGATTATCCTTGTTATATGATTCACCACAACAGAAATCATCACAAGGATGATTCGGAGGGTCATGAATAACAAGAAATAAGAACTAACTAATACATGCTCAAGTGGCCAAGTAAATCCTAACCCGGGTGAACCACCACGACATAGAGCGAGTTAACTAAGTGTCGAAGAGTAGGCGGGGTTATGTTACTTTGATACTAGGAAGCCAGTTGAGTGTTCATACATAAGTTTTACAAGTGAGGTAGTGGAACTAGATTGGAAAGCCAAAGCTCCCACGGTTCACACCTTTACAAGTCACAAGCTCAACATATGGAATATGATGAATCATGATTGTCTTTCAAAACATGGGTTATAACGTGTATGAACTTTTAAAGTAAAGAGTTTTGAACTCATAACTTGATGGAAATCATCGCAACACAAACCCACAACTATAGACTAAGTTGTGAGCTTGGTGGGTACAAGATTCCACCAAGTTTTAGCAAGGAAACAAAAGGTACTTGAACATTGTACAACAACAGAAAGTTTAGAGGTGTTTGCACCTCTTAAACTCATAAGAATCATCCATACACAAGTCCTACAACCATCAGTTTGATTGAGGACAAGTTTGGCATAAGATTCACAAGACAAACAAGGAAAGAAGATGAGTTTGCATAAGTTTTTATAAATCAGAAAGTAAATCTAACTTTGGAGCCTTATGTAAGTGATGTACCACCTGATTACACCTTGGTGAATCTTGGATAACATCCTTAAAGGTCATCCAAGTAGATTGGTACAAGAAAACGTGAAGAAATGTAGAAGAAAAGTGCTCAAAACTCATTGTTTTGAGCAAAGGTATAACCAGCCAACATTGGAAATTTTGGATGAATTTGGAGGATTTGAAAGTGTTTGAGGAGTTTGGAAAGTGAAAATGGGTGTAGAATGGTAGTATTTATAGTGGGGGATTAGGGTTAGTAGTTAGGAGTGTAATAAATGTGGTTAGGTGGGAGTTTAGGTGCCAAAACAAACCAATCCCATGACCAGAATGAATCTGTTGCGGATCGAATGTTCCCGCTCGTTGCAGCAGATGGTCGGGGCAGCCCCGCCATCGCCGGGCCTTGTCTCAGAGAAAATTTTCATCAATTTACAAAAACAGTCCCTGAACTTGGTTTTTAAGGTAGTTTTAGTCATACTTTTTATATTCCGCACAATTTTGAGTATAAAATAAGTACGAAAGTATTGATTGAATGTTGCAAATATAAAATTTAGTATTTCCATGTATAAAATATATAAAAACATGTATTTATGATAGTTTGTTCGTAAAATAAGTATGTATTTGCACCTGAGATAACTGTATATCGAATATGTGTGTAACTCGAATATAAAACAAGTATGTATAAAGCAAGGTGTAAATTCGCATAAAATGTTCACTTTTTTACTACGATCAAGGCCTCGGATTAAAATGATTTGAAACGAAATACGATTACAAAAGAATACGAGTTTCCGTAAATAGAATACAAGGCAAGCTTTCTAAATAAAGGAAGTTATAAAAGCTAGGTGTTACAACTTCCCAAGCTCTCAATCTAGTTCATGCTGATCGCATGGCTCTTTTTGGAATGTTTGTCCATAGTTAAGAAGTTCTTCTTGCAGGTGACTTAAAGATCGAAAATCTGACTAGAGAAGATCTGATGTAAGTTGATCCAGATGATCTTGAAGAAATGGATCTCAATTGGCAGATGGCTTTACTGACTCTAAGGGCAAGTCTTAACATGGAGAAGACTGGAAGAAATCATGTTGCCTCAAAATCTGTAGGATATGATAAACCAAAGCTCAGATGTTACAACTAAAAGCAGCTGGTTCATTTCAAGAAGGATTATCCTCATCCGATCAATCATAATGTTCATCAAACCCGTATCATTGCTATCATAGAAAAACCCAACAACGAAGTAGCTGAACAAGAAAATGCAAAGAAGGCACTTGTGGTTTTAGAGTTTGGGTGGACAAATGAGATAAAGGATGCTGAAGAACAAAGATGCAAAACCCTGATGGCTAAGATCACTCCGATTGAGGAAGATAAAGACAAATCAAGTGCATGAGTTTGTTTGGGTATGGTGAACGAATGGATTGGATCCAAAGATCAGAAAGTTGATGTGCAAAAGAAGAACATTGAAGAGAGGAAAGTGGTGAAGGTTGTGGAAAAAGCCTTGTCAACTAAGGAGGAACCATGTACCTGTTCAATCAAAGGAAGAACTATTACGGAAGGAATGTTACTGAAGGTAATCGATAAGTTATGCACTAACGATTGTGTGAAACAGGTTAAATGTATGTATGTCTATAATGTGACTCTCATTAGATATAATGAGTCTACATTGAGAATCAACAATGAACTAAGAAGGAACGAGCTTGAGTATAAGTCCAAACTAGATGACAGTCTTGAAGAAATCAAGGCTCTTAAAAAAATTGGACTTTGGTAAAGATGCCTTGATTAATGACCTCCCGAAAAACTAACAATGTCTAGAAATGAAATTGCTAAACTACAAATCATAATAGACAAGTGGAATGTTAGCAAAAACATTTTTCAACAAAAATTGAAAGCATTCAACGACCAACTCGTGTAAAACATGGAATTGGTTATAAAGATAGATTTGGTGTTGATCAAATGTACTATAGTCCACCTCTAATGAACAATTATAATCCTATACATACTCCTCACCCTATGAATGACCTTATTAACACTGATGATTCTAATATAGATTATGCGGGTTTTAATTATGAGGAGTCTGGTCTAAGGACTGAGAATGTGGAAGATGTGGTGGAAGAAAGTACTGTTGGTTTAGGATTTAATGGTTTTTTTTTAATAATTTGAAAGACAATGATTTGAACTTTAGCAGGACTCATTCAATCAAGTTTGGGACTGTCTGTAATGAACAAATGAGTGTCTCGTTTAATGTTTTGAACTTGAATGATTATATATTTGTTCTATCTTTAGAAAATAATTGGTTTAACATGTACCTAAATGAAGAAATTCCCGAGTTCAGAATAAGATGAGATGAAGATTCAAGAGACCAAGATACTTCATAAGGTATTGACATGACTCATAGAAAAGAAGATGAAGATATCTCAAAACCAAGTACTTCATCATGGTCGGAAGACTCAAGTAATGAAGAATCATATGATAAAATTAGACTCGAACTCAAGATTGAGAAAGCCCTCAAAAAGCAAGATCAATTCAAGTGGAAGACCACTCAACAACCACAATCTCAATTCTAAAACTCCCAGACTTCCACACATAAAAGAACTAACCACTCTAGACACATATATTGCTTTAAATATGGAACAAGGGACATGTAATTAGAAACTATAGATAAGGAAACAAAATTGAACAATCCTCTACGATTAAAAACATGAGTAATCATGATCATAATTGTAATCAATCAGAAAACAGTTTTGCAAAACTAAATAACATTAAAAATCCATGAAACATATTTTTTAAAGAACTTGTTTATAGGTAGAAAAACAAAGTATACAAGTTGAATATTATGATATACCCAAGTTTACTCCTACTTGGGTGCCAATTTTTCATTAAGGATTTTTTTTTTTTTTTGACAAAGTGTATCCAGAAGGACAATTTGCAGCTGTTGGTATGTAGATAGTGGATGCTCTCGTCACATGACTAAGCTGAAGGAACTCTTGTTTGACTTTAAGAGAATTAATGGAGGATTCGTGTGATTCGCTGGTGATGAAAGAGGAGGAAAGATCACTGGTCATGGAAATGTTGCGCATGGAGATCTCACTCTTGAAGATGTAAATCTTGTACCCGTTCACTCTTGAAGAGGGGGGGAAAGATCACTTGTCGTGGAAATGTTGTGCATGGAGATCTCACTCTTGAAGACGTAAATCTTGTACCCGCTCACTCTTGAAGATGTAAATCTTGTACCCGAGCTTTGCTTCAATCTTCTCTATGTGTCACAAGTTTGTGATAAAGGGTGATAGTTCTTTTCAATGAAACCTAATGTCTATTCATACTTCCAGAGCTCGAGATTCCTGAAGATTTTATTCTGATAAAAGCTCCTCGAGAAAACAATAATTACATTTTAGAGCTTGATGAATCAATCAAAACAAATTCATTAACTTGCCTTATTTTGAACACTTCTGATTCAGAAGCCTTATTATTCCATAGACGACTTGGGCATGTGAACTTCAAGAACACCATTCGTCTGGTTAAGCAAAGCCTAGTTCGTAGTCTTCTATACAAAGATTTTAACTTCACTAAAAAATGCATGGCGTGTGCCAAAGAAAAGCAACACAGGAAGCCTCATAAGTCCTAGCTTGAAAACCTCATTGATACTCTATTCATAATTCATATAGATCTCTTCGGTCCTTTGAATGTTAAAAGTATCACCAAACGTTACAATTATCTGGTCATTACAGACGATTTCTAACGATATTCTTGGGTTTTCTTTCTATCTTCCAAGAGTGAAACAATGGAGTTAGTCAATGGTTTCACCAAAATTGAGAATGTTCTTAAGAAGAAAGTTATCACCATTCGATGTGACAATAGATCTGAATTCAAGAATATAAATCTTAATTCCTTTTATGATAAGGGTATTTAAAAATAGTGTAGTGCAGCTAGAACTCCTTAACAAAACGGTGTTGTAGAGTGTAAAACAGATTGAAACAACAAGGACCATGCTAACTTACTCTAAACTTCTTATCTGGGTTAAAGCCATCAACATAACATGTTATGTTCTCAATCGAGCTCTTGTGGTAAAAGCTAAAAGGAAGACTGCTTATGAGCTCATCTTCAAAAGAAAACCTCTAATAAACTGCTTCAAGCCTTTTGGTTCTTCATGTACTCTGTTGAACACTTCTGACATTCTTAACAAGCATGCAACAGTAGGTGATGCATGCTTCTTTGTTGGATATTCATCATCTCAAATGGCTTACAGAGTTTACAACAAACGAACCAAAGTCATAGTAGAATCTTACTATGTTGACTGGCAAGAAATAAATCAAACTAACATTGGAGCTGGCCCTAATAGGTTTTACTATGCTGATTTAGTCTTTAACACCATGTTTCTTCCGCTAGTTGAAAATCAATCAAATAAACCAACAACAAATGTAGAATCTGCTTAGGGATGGCAATGGGTCGGGTTTGGGATGGGTTTAGGTAATCCCAACCCCAAACGAGTAGATATGCTTGTCCCTAACCCGTCCCAAAACCCGTCGGGTTTCTAGCGGGTAAATACCCATCGGGTATCGGGTATACCCGCGGGTTTCGGGTAACCCATTAATTTTAAAAAGTTTACCCGTTGGGTATACCCGACCCAAAACCCATCGGGTAACTACGAATCAGTTACATTTAGTATTATCACTAAAGAAATATATCAAATAACTATAATGTATACGAGATAAAATACATATGTGTATAGAAAAAAAGGATGTATTATATATTTACATATTTAAAAATATAAAAGAAATTATATCTGGTATACAATCGGGTAAACGAGTTTATTTTATCGGGTAATGTTTATGCCAAGTGGATGGCGAATTGAAGCGATTCGATATTATTTTGTCATTTTATCTGTATAGTTTATTTTTCAAAATTTCCCAGAAAATCAAAATTTGAAATATAATTTTGATTTTAGGGGGAGAAAATTTAAAAAAATTAGAAAATTTGAAAATGCCAAAAACATTGAAAAATTCAAAATGAGTTTTGTTGTGAAAAAGAGGAAATGATAGTAAATCAGTTGGACTATCACAGCATGCTAAAGAAATGAAATGTCAAATGTGATAAACGGTCTCACTAAAGATGTGACGATAGGCTCAGCTAGACTAGTAGATTTGCGATAACGATACAAACTTAAATGAAAAAGCCTAGTTCTAGTGGGAAACATGGTCGAAAGCATAGTACTTAGTTTTGTCCTTCTTGATTGTGTGCCTACTCAGTAATCGCTGATTGTCGAAAGACATAAAACTGGTTAAGTCTGTGAACTTTCACAACTTTGCTAAAAAGTCGCTGTGATTGTGCATTTCATTTTGCCAAGATTTAAACTTGTTTTATTTCTTTATTTTGTTTAAGCATTGGACATCCTCTGCGTATACGTGAGTATCGATCTGGATGTTATTGCCTAAACGTTCAGCTTTATTTTCTTTGGTGTTTCGTTTAAGCTTTGGACCTCCTCTGCGTATACGGAAGTATCGACCTGGTGGTTAAAGCCTAAACAACTTCAATTTATTTTATTTTTCTTATTTTGTTTAAACATTGGACTTTCTCTGCGTATACGGAAGTATCGACCTGATTGTTAATGTTTAAACATTATGCTTTGTTTTCGCACAATTCACAGTTGATAAAAGTTTAAAGGCATTACTTGAGTCAGTGTATTGCATGATGAGGGGATATGCTGAGATCGTGGGGTCCATAAGAACTTAGTGCAAAATTAATATACCTTAATGTATCGGTAAGCATTTCGAAAGTTTTTAGATTGAGCTTAAGTGGACAACAATATCGTCAATCAACATGAATCGTTTAGAGCTGAAAATGTTTAAAGCTTAACGGTGCTAGTGATTGGTCTCAAAAACTGATATGATCCTCTTACACAAACTCACAAAAATATTGTCTGTAAATATTTCTTTCCTGTATTTCTTTAAACACAAAAATCCAAAAAGAATGTGTTTTAGCATAAAATTTTGAAAATTTCAAAAATATTTTATTTCATCTTATTTTCGACAACTGATGTTGAAAAGCTGATTTTCAAAATTCCAAGTGCTAAACAGGAAGAACAGAGGTTTGGGAAAGTTTGTTGGAAATATAATTTTTTTTTGAAATGACTAAATGGCTCATTAATTTGAAACCAATTTAATCATTTTAAATACAAGTGATAAGCATAAAGTCAAATCTTACTATTGGTTAAAGTATGTGCAGGTATACAGCTAGTGAATTCCAGACTGCGATCCCAGCTTGTCAAAAGGGGGAGTCTGAAGTTGTAAAAGCCAGGTTTCTGATTCTGTTGTTACGGAAAGCCAGGAGACGTTTCGGAACCTGTGAAAATGCTATATCAGATTATGATCCCGGAACAACTTTAGGGGGAGTCTGTTAGCAAAGGGGAGATTGAAGAGTGAAAGAGCCAGACTCAGAGTCTGAAGAATAGCTGATAATGGTGATTGAAGAGAAAGAGAGAGTTTGAAGGTTGCTTCAGAGTCATATATTTAAAAAAAAATGTGAAGACTGAACAAGACTGAAGTTTTGACGTACTGACGTCTCGTACTGAAGACTCCATCAACATCCAAGGGGGAGACTGTTAGTGCATATGTCTGTTGACTTCGTCTTGTAATCGAGTCTTGTAATTAGAATGATAGATTAAGTCACGTAGAGCATAAGTCTATTCCACACTAAATGGGCTTGTCACTTTTAAGGGGAATAGATTTAGTATAAATAGGTGCCTTAGTCATTTCATTTGTAACTTTTGGGAATCTAGAGGCAAGGTGTTGCTAGTGTGTCTCTAGTCTGTATATATCGATCATATCAATACACGAGATTGTTCAAGTGATTCCAAGTGTATAACAAGCTGAACGAAGATCAAATCTTTGTATTCTGCCTCTGATTTGATCCGAGAATTCTTCTGAACGACTCGTTTGGTCGTGTAAACGATCCTACAGTATGGTAGGAAATGTAGAACTCATATTTGTTGGGGAGAGGTGGGACAAAGAGAAATCATGCCCAAGGATGTAGTGACCAAGACTAACAAGAAGATTGATCTTGCGCGGGCTCGATAAAAGGCAAGTAAAGATCGACAAAAGGCTTAAGCAGATCGAAGAAGACGCCCTCTTGAATTTCAAGTTGGGGACCATCTGTTTTTAAAAGTCTCTCCATGGAAAGGTATAATCTGATTCCATAAACGAGGAAAGTTGGGTCCACGTTACATAGGACCTTTCAATATTTTAGCTCAGGTTGGAAAGGTGGCCTTCCGATTGGATTTACCGCCAGCATTAGATGGAATACATAACACGTTTCATGTGTCACAATTGAGAAATTGCCTCACGGATGAAACGACCCACGTGTCACTCGAAGATATTGAATTGGATGAGCGAATGAATTTTGTTGAAAGACCAATAGTTATTAAGGATTCCAAGACAACACATCTTTGTAACAAGGCCATTAGACAAGTTATAGTCCAATGGCAACATAGAATGGGATCAGACCTAACATGGGAATCGGAAGAGGATATGCTAAAACACTACCCGACATTATAGGTATGTATTTAGGTTTCGGGGATAAACCACCTTTAAGGGAGAAGATTAGTAACACCCCAAAATGTTTAAATATGCAAATGTGTTTAAAATTGTTGGTGCACGGAATGTATGTTGACTACGTTTAGTGAAGTTTTAGGTCAAGTTAAGTTAGATTGGACCTTGAAAGTCAAAATTAGGGTTTAATGATGTAATTTCGCTTATGTGTACAAGTTAGTAGGTGATTTCGCTTATTAGGACATTAGGGTTTCGCTTATGTATCACTAGGGGGTTTCGCTGATTAGTCACATGGGGTTTCGCTTATATGGACTGCCATATAAGCGAAATCAGTCTACCTATATATACCTCATGTGTGATCAGTTAGTGTGTACGTTGGAGCGAAACCTTGTCATGCTTTATGTAACCGAACTCTGTCAAAATTGATTCAGAAAGCATAAATAGAGAAGGAATTGAAAAGGAAAAGCTGTGTAACTTCATGTGCATTGATTCCGCCTTTGTATGTGAAGATGAACGTTCTCAACTGACTGTTTAGGGTCGGAACACGGTCCAACAAGTGGTATCAGAGCTTCAGGATGAGGAGTTCATACTACTACAGCTGATTCGACCAAATTCTCTTACTTCTACTCACTTTCTTTCATACTTTTTCGATTTAAATTGGTTCCTACGGTTGAAATGGCCTGAATTTCGAGTATAACGTGTAAAACATAAAATTAACAAACCCTAGAAAGAATCAGGTTAAAATTCAGACTAAAACATGGTGAAAATTGACTAAAACCTGATTTCGGTTATTCGGTAATCGTAGAGGTTTCGCTTTTACGGACATAAATTGCCTGATTTCGCTGATAGGGACATCTTGTTATTTCTCTCTTAGAGACATATTGCTATTTCGCTTATACGAACGATCATATTTCGCTCATACAGACATTGATTAGTTTCGCTCATACGGACAATACCTGGTTTCGCTTTTAGGGACATGTCTGGTTTCGCTTATCTGTCAAATAACTGATTTCGCTTATTTGTCACAAAATTGAGATTTCGCTTATTTGTCACAAAATTGAGATTTCGCTTATTTGTCACAAAATTGATATTTCGCTCATTTGTCACTGTTTTTCAAAAATTTCAAAAATTTTTCTAAGTGTTTGCTGATTTTTCAGGTACATTCAAGATGGATGACATTTTCTTAAACCCGTTTAGCGACATGTACGCATTCGCTGGAAATTCTGGAAATGATGATACTTCGTCAAGCAATACGAATGAGAATCCGCCGAATCCGAAGAAAAAGGAAGCTTGGGAATCTGAAAGTGCCTTCGGAACATTCAATAAACCTCCGAAGCTAATGGCTATCGAGGAATACAGTCGGTGGTCAAGAAAGTTTGAAGATTGGTTGATGGCATTCGCATTTTCCAGCTGGAAGAGTCTGAAAAACGGTTATGTCAATGGAAACAAAAATGGTGAAACTCTAACATCAGCTGAGGAGATCGAGTCGTTTGTAGCTAAACAAAAGTGTGTGGCGTTGTTGTTTCAGTCCGTCCGGGAGGACATAATCTCGTTGATCGATTATTCAAATGCAAAAGATCTCTGGAAAAAGCTAGAAACAAAATGTTTAGGAAGTTCAGAAATTGTGAAAAACAAAAGAAAACTTCTTAGAAAAGAGTTTGATCTGTTTGGTTGTTTAAAGAACGAGTCAGTTTGTAAAATGATAGAAAGGTTTGGTCATCTGAAGCTGGAATTAGCAAGACATGATATCAGATATCCTGAAGATGAGCTTATCGACAAATTGTTCGATTCGTTGCCTGACGAGATGGATTGGAGATATTATGCGCTGATGCTGAAGAATACCATCAATGCACCAGAAAAGTTGACATTAGATTTGTTGATTGAGAAACTTGAGAGTCACGAGTTAGAACTGAAGAAGACATTTAAAGTCAATCACTCATCTTATCAACAGAATTTGGATTTGTATTATCCAAAAAGTATGATGCCAAAAGAAAGTTCTCCCAAGACTGCGTTTTCTGCTGAAAATGTGTCCACAGCAAGCAAAGAAAGTCAAAGTGGTCAAAGCAGTGGAAGTCACAGTGGTTATCACAGTGGATCTTCATCATCTGGAAGTCATTCTGATACAAAGAATCGTTTTCAATGTAACATCGCAATAGACTTAAAGAATGCTCAGAATTTTGACGAGGAGTCTGCTAAACAACAGATGATCTTTCTAGCATCTGTGTTGGAATCATATGAAGGGTTAGTAGCAGGGAAAATAGGCAACACCAATCTGACGAAAGAAGATTATGATAAGATTGATCCGGAGGAAATGGAGCTGATCGACATTCGTTGGTGTATGGCCAGTGCTGTTCGTCGAGCACAGCATTTCATGGAAATAACCGGCAGGAAGACAATTGGTGGTCCATCTACCAAGCTAGGATTTGATAAGTCCAAGGTGACATGCTTCAAGTGTAAGCAGAAAGGTCACTTCAAGCAAGAATGCAGAAACGCATATGCTGATGAGTCGGAGAACCCTTTCAGAGAAGATTACTACAAGAAGGCAATATATCATCAGAATAAATCTGAGCCGCCTAGATTGAAGCAGGTTGAAGACAATAGAGAGAAATCTAGAGCTCTTGCGGTGATTTACGATGATGAGGGGTATGATTGGAGTCAAGAGGTTCTACCGGAGGAAGATGCGGTTGGTTACGCGTTCATGGCGAAAAACGAACCTATTCCTTGGAAAGATAACTGCACTGAAGAGCAGAAATATCAATATAGAAAAATGTTGGCTGAAAACAGAATAATTAGAATTTCTGGTATCTATCTGGAAGCGAGAAGAGCGAGAAGATGGGATCCGGACAGGGAGTGTTATCTTGATCCATATGGAAATATTGCAGTTGATGACAAAACTCTTGATCTGGAAGCAATAATCAAGGAGTTCAAAGATGAGGATGAGTATTGGCAGAATAAATGGTGGCGAACTTGAGACGAGAAAGAAAAAGAAGAGAAAAAGAGGAAGGAGAAAGGAGAGAAAGAGAAGAAGGAGAAAGAAGAGATAGAGAAGTCAAAGAAAGTTGACACTGGGGTTATTGACACAACGCAGGAGTTAACTGCTGAAAACCTTGGAAAAATGGCTGACAAAGTGCTGGCTGCTAAGGCACTTGAGGTAGACTCTAACTCCGTGTCTGAGTCAAAAATCCAGGTCAGTTCAAACTTGTCAACAAATGTGTCAGGTAAGAAAATTGATGGAAATGCTGATTGCAAAAATTGCAACAAAGAGTGCAAATTTTGTAACACAGTCACGTATCTCAACGGGAAGAAAGTTGATGATCTGACAGCAAAAGTCAGAAGCGTTGAGAATCAAATTCTTGATCGTGACAAAAGAGTTAAAGCTTCAACTGAACGGATAAAAGAATTAACTAACCAAATTGAAAATGATAAAATTGATCATGAAAGAGTTAAAAAGGAAAATGAAAAGCTAATTCTTTAAAACCGTCAGATTTCTGAGAAGTTTGAAAAACTCAAAAGCACAATGAAAGATAATGATGATTGAAATGGTAAAACTTATAAAGAAAACGTTCAACTAAAAGCAGTGCTTAGAGTAAAAGAAGAATCAATCAACCAACAACTGGATGAAATCGCTAAACTGAAACTTAAAGTTCAAGAAGCTGAAATTGAAAATGAGCGAATCCAGTTGAAGCTTAATAGTTACAGCTCCGCAAGCTTTGTTTTGCAACACATTATTCCCAAACCCATCGGGAAAGACAAAGCAGGCGAAGATGTGTACTCTGATGGAACTGGGGTGGGTTTTCATCAAGTTCCACCACCTGTTCTTGATAACTACACGAAAAAGCAATCAGGGTTGGTTGAAATTGAAGAAGAAAGTGAAATGAATCTTCCGGATTCAATTGATGTCACGTTCACATCTTCCAATGACGATTGTGTCCAGAATGATATTGTAAAAGGTGTTGTTGAAAATGTGCTAAAAACGGATAGTGACACTACTGAGGAAGATGGGTGTTTCTTGGACAACTACATTCCGAAACAAAAGTCCAAGAACAACTTAAATGAAGAATCAAATCTTGTCATGTACAAGATGTTGGGTTCAGATAAGTTGTTTTCGGATTCTGAGTTTCCGATTGAGAATGTAAATGTGAACAAATTGACAAATGTTTTCAAGTTAGTTGAAGTTGAGTTATCAGAAGTGAACAATCTGAGTCAAACAAAGAGAAAAATGAGTTTTGAGAAAGATAAATCATACTACAAGAAATCTGTTAATCCATCACGTTTTTATAATAACAATCGAAATAACTGGTCGGGTGGTTATCAGGGTGGTAGGAATTATAAGAAAAGAAATGTTCCAAACAAGAGGTTTTCTGAAAAGAAAACGTTTGTGAACAGTTCGAGTTCACTTGCTGATGAAGAGAAAGAGATTTTTTCAAAATCGAATGAAGAGTTCTTTGAGAAAAGAGCTTCACAGTCTCAGTCTGAAGGCACAAGTCGAGTTGTTGATACTCGAACATGTTTCAGATGTAATCAAGTTGGTCACATTGCACGAAAGTGTACCAATGTGAAGCCTAAGACTGAAACTGTGATGATTCAAAAGAAGAAAGTTGAGGTGAAGGGTAAAGCACCAATCGTTGTTGAGAAAAAGAGTGTGAAAAATGACAACACCAAAGTGAAAAATGAACCAGTAATGAAAGTGGTAACTAAAAATGACAAATTTTACAAGCGGGTTGCATTATCTCAACAAGTTTGGAAACCAAAAACTGAGAAAAAGATTTCACCTTCTGAGGATTCAATTCAAATTGATTATGATGCAAATTTTCCACCTCTTAAGGCTGAAAACTTCAAAATTCAAATTGCAAGAGTCAAGGTTACACCTAAGGCTGATGAGGCCTGGGTGGACTCCATGTTCGACTAAACAGTTTAAATTGCCGGAGCTTCCTGGATCGCGAAGCATGAATCGGCATCTTTATTGAAGTTGGTTAAGTCATTTTTTGTTATGTGCAGGATCTTCCAAAACTTGTATCCAGATGGATCATGGATAGTGGAGCTTCAAGACATATGACAGGGAAGACTGCGTTGCTGTATGATGTTAGAAATATCAATGGTGGTTATGTGGGATTTGCTGGTCACGAAGGTGGTAGAATTATTGGTGAAGGAACGTTATCCAACGGGATTGTGACGTTTGAGAGAGTTAACTACATTACTGAGCTGGAGAACAATCTGCTGAGTATCTCGCAGATTTGTGACAATATGTATACCACTCACTTCACAGACAAAGAATGTTTGATCTTGAAACCAGGATTTGTTGTTCCTGAAGAATGGATTATTATGAGGGCACCTAGAGTGAATGATTTATATGTGTTAGACATGAGTGTAGCAACTACAACAACAGGTCAGACACATTGTTTTGTGTCCAGAGCAACTGAGAAAGAATCGAGATTGTGGCACCGCAAGATGGGGCATATTCACCTAAGGAAGATGAATCACTTGGTGCACAATGATTTGGTTCTTGGAGTTCATGTCAAAGGTTTTCATCTGGAAGGGGAGTGCATTAGCTGTGTTAAAGGCAAGCAGAAGAAAATGTCACACCCTACAAAGCAAGTCAATTCAGTTTCGAGACCTCTGGAAAGACTTCACATGGATTTGTTCGGTCCTGTGAATGTCAAAAGTATTACAGGAGATTACTACTGTTTGGTCGTTACTGATGATTATTCTAGATTTTCGTGGGTTTCTTTCTTGAAAACGAAAGACGAAACGTTTGACAGTTTGATGGCGTTGTTCAAGAAAATTGAGAATTTGTACCAAAGGCGTATCAAAAGAATTCGTAGTGACAATGGTACTGAATTCAAGAATAGTAAGATGGAAGAATTTTGTGATGAAAGAGGTATATTGCATGAATTTAGTGCTCCGTACACTCCGCAACAGAATGGAGTCGCAGAACGCAAAAACCGGACACTAATCGAGACGGCTAGAACTATGCTCGCAGATTCAAAGTTACCAATAAATTTTTGGACTGAAGCTGTTTCTGCCGCATGCTATACGCTCAACAGGGTTCTCACTGTCAAGAAGTTCAACAAAACATGCTTTGAGCTAATCAATAACCGCAAACCGAATTTGAAGTATCTAGAACTGTTTGGGTCACCCTGTACTGTTATAGAGCCTCGTGGAGAGTTTGGTCCGAAGTGCATTGAGGGAATATTTGTTGGTTATGCAAATCCGATGCGACGTGTCTTCGTTCCAAGTGAGAAGCGGATTATTGAAGCAGGAAACGTTGAATGTCAAGGTTATACTATGCCGCAGCAGAATCCTGGAGATTCATGGCGTTATCATTATGACAAACTGTGGGATTCGTTTGACATGAGAGAAGAATCAGAGGATGATGAAGATTTCTTTGATGAGTTGGATATTTTGCGCGAATACGAGTCACAGCAAAGGTTCCCAGCTGAGTATTCGAGGCGACCACGGGAAACTTCAAATGACGATGAAGCAGGTCCGAGTAATGCTGGTGAACATGATGATGTCCAACAGAATGAAGTTGGTCAGGATAATCAGTCAGATCAGAATGATAATCAAGAAGCTGAAAACATGCCAGTCTTTGATCATGGTGATTCAGATTCTGAGGGGGAGCAAATTCAGATTTCAAGTCAAACAAACCAAGTTGGTGAACAAGATGCAGATCAGAATGTTACTAATCTGGAGGGCAATGTAGATGTTCCAAGCGAAGTGATGCCACGAACGCTTTCATATCATCCAGAGGAGTTGATCATAGGAGAATTGCAGACAGGCGTTCGCACTCGAAGACAGATTGATAAAGGGCTTACATGTTTTTATACAACAGTTGCTCCTTTGCAAACTGAATTCTCATTGAGTTGTTTTATCTCGCAGGTTGAGCCAAGAACTTACAAAGAGGCGCTTACAGAAGATTCTTGGGTCAATGCAATGCAGGAGGAATTGAGTCAATTCGAAAAGTTGGGAGTGTGGAAGTTAGTTGATTTGCCGGATGGTCATAGAAAAATCAATACAAAATGGGTATTTAAGTGTAAGAGAGACGACATAGGAATTTTTGTAAGGAACAAAGCTCGACTCGTTGTTCAGGGCTTTAGTCAACAGGAGGGAATTGATTTTACAGAAGTCTATGCTCCTGTAGCACGACTAGAGGCAATCAGAATTTTCCTTGCATTTGCGTCTTGGAAGAACTTCAAAGTATATCAGCTAGATGTAAAATCGGCGTTTCTTTATGGGAAGGTCAAAGAGGAGGTTTATGTCGGACAGCCGCCGGGCTTTACCGATCCAATCCACAAAAACAAGGTCTACTTATTGGACAAAGCGCTGTATGGTTTACACCAGGCCCCGAGAGCTTGGTATGAGACTTTGTCTCAACACCTACTAGCCAACAAGTTCATTCGTGGAAAAGTGGATGCCACTCTCTTCACTAAAGAGGTCGACGGTCATCTTCTGATAGTTCAGATTTATGTGGACGATATAATTTTTGGGTCAACAAATGAGAGTCTGTGCAAAGACTTTGAATCAGTGATGAAGCAAAAGTTTGAAATGTCATCAATGGGGGAGATGAAATTCTTTCTGGGTCTACAAGTTGAACAACTACCTGAGGGAATTTTCATTCATCAGACAAAGTACGTTCATGATATTCTAGAGAAATTTGGGATGTCAAGTTCTACTCCAGCTGCTACCCCACATGCAACAAATCATGGGATTCACCCAGATCTCACCGGAGACAGGGCTGATGAAACGTTTTACCGATCCATGATAGGTTCTTTGATGTACTTAACAGCTTCACGTCCTGATATCATGTACCCAACGTGCCTCGCAGCAAGATATCAATCTAACCCAAGAGCTTCGCACATGATTATTGTGAAGAGGATATTGCGCTACCTGAAAGGAACTCCTTCATTGGGGTTGTGGTATCCTAGAAAAGGCGACTTTACGCTCGAAGGGTATTCCGATTCGGATTTCGGATGCTGCAAAGTCAATTCAAAATCAACAACTGCAGGATGCGAGTTTTTTGGTCCTAGATTGGTTACCTGGCAGTGTAAGAAACAAACGTCTGTGGCGCTATCTACATGTGAAGCGGAGTACGTTTCTGCTAGCAGTTGCTGCTCTCAGATCTTGTGGATACAGCAACAGATGCGCGACTACGGTTTGCAGTTTCTTAACACACCTCTTTTTGTTGATAATGAGGCCGCTATAAATATAACAAAGAATCCAGTACATCACGCTAAAACTAAACACATAGAACTTCGTCATCACTTTATTCGTGATTGTTTCGAGAAAAAGTTGATACGAATTGAGAAAATCCACACTGACGAACAGAAAGCTGATTTACATACCAAAGCTTTTGATAAAAATCGGTTTAAATATTTGTTAAAACTGAATGGTATGAAGCTTCTTTCGGTGTCGGATGGAATTATTGGCGTTGATGAGAGTACTGTTGCGGATGAAGACGAGAAACAATCTGCAATGGTTTGTCGATTTTTTACTTGTTTTGGTATTTAGGGGGAGTAGATAGATGTATATAGATATATTTTCAGAAAATACAAAAACAGTAAAAAATGCAAAAATACAAAAACAATATAAAATCTGAAAAAGAGCTTGTGTATATAGGGAAAATGATAGTACATCGGCTAGACAATTACAGTATGCTAAAGATTTGTAAAGTTTAAATGAGTTAAACAGTCTCACTAATGATGTGTCGATAGGTTTTCGCACATTTAGTAGATTTATTCGGGATATAAACCTAAAATTTCAAACTTGTGAAATTCGTGGGGAACACTACTTGGATATATAGGTAACCCCTGAAATCTCGTTTGAAAGGTCTCGTATTCTGATATACTAGGTTTTTATACTCAATGATGTCTGGGGTATTATTCCGGGACTTCTGCTGAATGGAAGTTCTGACCTAGTCCTTGGATAATACTTTCCACAAATGCTTGAAACATAGCATAAACCCTCAGCATGCAGATGAAACAATAAAATTGATAGTCGCTGCTGTTGTAGCTAAAAGATCCTCTAAAGGGGACATACCGTAAAGTTGAAGCTAATATCTCTCTGCGTATACGGAAGTATCGACCTGAGATCCCTCGGCCCTCGCATTACCTAATTTATGTATAGATATCAGTGTAGTATTCTCACCTGTAAGACTAAATATTGAGATTCTGGATACGGGAGTATATTCAAGAGGTGGGACACACGAATGAGCTAAGTTCATAATTCATCTAAATCGTATCCTGATTAAATTGAAATGTGTGTGAGAATTTAAGATGGATCAGTATATCGACAATCGAGGTGAATTTCTTAAGTCTGTGTATGAAATGTAGCTTAACGGTACTTGTAATTTGTCTGATAGCTGATATGATTCCCTGACACGCTTGCCAAAAATAAGTTTGTAAATAGTTTACTTTGTTTACTTTCTGCGATTTAAGTTTTCTGCATTTCATTTCTTAGTTTAGAACACTTTATAAAATCCAAAAAGATTTTATTTCTGCTTTATTTTCCGACAAATCAAAGTGGAGAGTTGATTGTTGGATTCTCAGATGTTGAAGCAGATGCAGGAGATTCTGGACTGAAGAATGAGGAGAGCTTATCTTGATGAAGTTTGTTTTATTGAAAAGTCAAAAACAAGTTCATTAACTTGATACTTGTTATTTTCAGAAAATGTGTAAATTGTTGTTTTTAAAAAATCAGTTTGATTCGTCAAATGATCAACCAAGGTCATTAAATTGAACTTGGTAGATTAATCAAGTGATCAGGGTCATTAACTTGGACCTGAATACTTGAGTGGATTTCTAAAACTGATTGAGTTTGTGATTTATTGTTAAAAAGATAGTTTCTAATGTTTGATGTTTGAGACACAGGTTTTGGACTTCATCATTCCCACGGAAGCTAAATGTCAAAGCTTGAACCAGATTAAGACCTCAGATTCTAGCATATTGAGAGGGGGAGTCTGTGAAAGGGGGAGTCTGGATCAACGATCAAAGGGAAGTCTGAAGATGAAGACAGGATAAGATTGTGAACTTGTGAAGATAGAATGCTTAAGATGTGAAGACAGAGAGTTGGAGAAAAGACCAAGACTGAAGACTCGGAGCTGAAGACTTTGTCAACATCCAAGGGGGAGTCTGTTGGTGCACGGAATGTCTGTTGACTACGTTTAGTGAAGTTTTAGGTCAAGTTAAGTTAGATTGGACCTTGAAAGTCAAAATTAGGGTTTAATGATGTAATTTCGCTTATGTGTACAAGTTAGTAGGTGATTTCGCTTATTAGGACACTAGGGTTTCGCCTATGTATCACTAGGGGGTTTCGCTGATTAGTCACATGGGGTTTCGCTTATATGGACTGCCATATAAGCGAAATCAGTCTACCTATATATACCTCATGTGTGATCAGTTAGTGTGTACGTTGGAGCGAAACCTTGTCATGCTTTATGTAACCGAACTCTGTCAAAATTGATTCAGAAAGCATAAATAGAGAAGGAATTGAAAAGGAAAAGCTGTGTAACTTCATGTGCATTGATTCCGCCTTTGTATGTGAAGATGAACGTTCTCAACTGACTGTTTAGGGTCGGAACACGGTCCAACAAAAATATCTAGAAACATATCCTAATTAGAATATATGTGAAATGTCCAATTAGAAATAAACACTTAAAATGGAAGGACCAAACATGGACAATGAGAAAGTAGGATTATTAAAAAAAACATAAAACACAAACACACACACATCTATGTGTATGTGGAACGACCTAAGCAAGAGAAAGAAGGGAACTAACCCCTTTGATCTAAGATCAGTAAAATTGGAAGGGAGAATCAAGCTCAAACTTGTGCATGAATCCTAATTCGTAATTATCTAAACTTGCTTATCAAGTGGTAAGTCGAATTTCATAATTTGATAATTTTGTAGAAAGTGGGTTTCAACTCATCCATGAGTTCTTATGAAAATTTGTGTAATTGTGACTTAGGATCACACTATAGAACACGAAATATGCATGCATTTGCTCATCTTGATGATTAAAAATGAAAACCCACTTGTAGTGAGCATGATGAAGTATGATGATTATGTAGATGCAGCAATTGATGTAATGTTAATATATAAACTTGTATGAAATAGAGTATTACTAGATAAATTGTTGTAGAATGAGAATTTTGTGAGTTTGATTGATTATGACGATCTATGTTATGAACTAGTAAGAATATGCTTTGCATACTTGTACATTATGCTTTGTTGGTGGTACGCACACCAAGTGTTTGATGAAATGCCTTAGCTAATAATTCTACAATTTGACTTCGGACCCTATATAATGATCATGATTTGAGCATGTAAATGACACATGTGTTTAAGTTTAATGATGCCTTATCCAAGGATATACGTGAAGTAAGCATGGGGCATGAAATCTGAATGTAAACGTTCATGTATAGGGATAAAGGAAGAAGGTTTGAGTCACACGAAGCAACAAGGAAATCAAGATCGAGGTACGTTACTTGCCAACCTAAGCTTTGAAAGTAGAAATGTTTAAGATCTTAATTGAGGTAATGATTATGCCATTGACTCGTTGTGTACGGGTCAAACAACTAGAATGTCGAGTTAGAGAAAGGTTATGTTATTGATTCGCTGTGAACGTGTCAAATAAATTGAATGTCAAGTTAGAGAATCGTTTTGCTATTGACTCGTTACGAACGAGTTAAACCAACTAGAATGTCAAAAAAATAAGAAAGGTCATGTGAATAACCCGTTATGAACAGGTTAAACAAAGTTGAATGCTATGCAAAAGAATGGACATGTGAATGACCCGTTACAAATGGTTCAAGTGAATAAGAATATTATATTTAAATTGATCATGTAAATGACATGTTATGAAAACTAATCAAACTACTTCTCATGCTAGGTGTAGAAGTAGCTTAGTATCGACTCGTTGCGAACAGGTTAAATATATAGAAATGGTGAAAGAAAAACCAAGAAAGAATGGTGAAAGTGCATAATATGCAAATATATTAATTGAGTGATTATCTTGTATGTTGGAAGTTATGTAGGATCGAGATTCGATCAAATACGAGTCGGTCAGAGTTAAATCAAGTCACTAGAGAGGCGGAATCAATCTAGTAACCTTGAATCGGTGTTAGAATGTGAGTAGAAGCAGAGAAATACACTTTAAACTGGTTTTCCATTCATATAAAATGTTTTTACATGCAGAGAATCCGGCAGCACTTCGTGACAGATTTCACCAGAATGTTACAAATGGAAAACCCAACACCCTTATTTATAGGGATTCCAAATCGCATGGAATGGACAGTCCATTTCGCACGAAATGGCAACATCCATTTCGTGCGACCTGGCCTTATAAAGTCCATTTCGTACGAAATGGTTTACAAACAAACATAAACTTAACTTTTACACTTTAAACCCTATTACATGCTACTGACACGACTCAGACTGATGACGTAGGCGATAGACATTGTGCACCAACAAACTCCCCCTTGGATATTGCCGCAGTCTTCAGTCAGCCTGTCTTCAAAACTTTCTTTCACAGAGACTTAAAAACTTCCTCTCTTTGCTTTGGTTTTCTCTTTAACAAACTCTTCAACTTTTCATTCTCTTTGGCAGCTTTCATTTTTTCTTCAGCTTGCATCTTCATCCATTTACCTCGAAGTAGTTTATCTTTCTCTTCACGTTTCTTTCTCTCCTTATCAGCTTTCAGAGCTTCTTCTTTCTCAATCTCTCTCCATCTCGATGACCACATATTTTCAGAATTTATTCCTTTCTGAAAACATATCGTAACAACTTTCTGAAATTGCAAGGCTTGATCTTTATCTTCTTCCTTGTACCCGATCTTGTTCACAAACAAGCATTCTATATCCTTTGCAGAGCAGTTCACAATCCACATCGGATCAAACAAGCTAATGTATTTAGTTTCATTCTCAACCTTGTAAACGATCACTGCTTCAATCGTCAAACAACTGTATACCCAGCAAATAAACCCTTCACGAAAATTCTGTTCCATTTTAGGTAACGGAATATTCTTCATTACTCTGGGCTTCTTTATCTGCAAAATCGTTTCTTCAATGCCTGTAACTGGATCAACCCTCTTCACTTTCTTCGGTTGATGTGGCTTCCAGTGTTTAAAGTTTTTGAAAGCTTCAAACTTCATTAAACCCCATGTTGGCATATCATGAGTTCTGACTGGATAAGACAACATTCTAACCTTGGGAAATTCCTCGACATCCCACCAAGGCAGAGACATAATATCTTGAATATACTCAAAATACTGAATGCCAAACTCTCTTCTGATCGCATAAGCATTCACTTGTGGTAGATACCCCCAACTGATGATATCACCAAGAGAAACTTCCCTATCCATCCTGTAATACTTCAGTGGCCTTTTGAATTTCCTTTCAGTATCTTTTCTGAACCACTTCTTCTTTTCTTCAAGATGTTCTTCTTTTGACATTTCTTGAAAACTTTTATTCTGAACGCTTTCTGCAACCTTTCTTCTCAATTCTTCTTCATTCGCTTGATTAAAAAACTCAGTAAGTGTCGGAAAACTGGAAGTATCAACATGAACACTTTCAGAATGATCTTCATCGCTCCAGTCTTCAACTTCAACTCTGTCATGGTTATCAGCATCTTCAACATATTTATATTGATATTCAGGTTGCTGATTAATATCAAACTGATTCAACTCTTCTTCGAAATCGAAGTTGAAATTACTTTCATCAACATGCGTCATCTTTACGATCTCAGCTAAAGTGTACGTATGCAATATTTCTCCTTCTTCTACATTGTGTTCTAAACGTAGAATCAATCTTGTAACATCATCAACATTTTCATCATCTTTTGCAGCATCATCATGCTCCCCCTCACCTCCTGCATTCTCAGGCTCTTCATTTACATCATCTCGAGATAATCATCAACTTTTTCTTCTTAAGATGCTTTAGTGACCTTTATACCTGAAGTAATCATTTATGAAATCCTTCAATTTGGTTATTTTTTTTCCAGAGTATAACATATATTTGGTTGAATGTACGAGAATATGACATATGTTTCATTCCATCATCGTCATCACTACTGTGAGCAGAATAAACTTCATCAACATCATCTTTTAGAATATCCTCTTCATCTTCCTCATCATCTTCATCATTGTCACCAGATACTGAAGTGATTGGATGACGATCAAGAATAGTTGATTCTGGAACTTCAGTTGGCATAGACACAACAATTGCGCTTTCAGTCACTTCAACAACTTTTTCACCTTTAATACCTTTACCTTTATCTTTCATTTGAGCTTCCATATCAGCTTTACGTTTCGCTCTAACTTCTTCAAGCTCTATCTCCTCAAATCTTTGTTCAATTGGCCAGCATTGTCTCAACAACTTTCTTTTTGCGTTTCTTTTGATCTTTATCAACATCACCTTCAGGTTCATCTTCTTCTAGTTCATCGACCAGCATTGTCTCAACAACTTTCTTTTTGCGTTTCTTTTGAGGTTGTGAAGATGATCCCTCTTCAGTTTGAACTTTCAGAGTTCTCTTTCTAGCTTTCTTCTTTTCTGCCTTTGTAAACCATTCATTTCGTGTTTCTTTGAAATCTGCTAACTTCTCTAATTCAGCAGCTGCACTCTTTTCCTTCATCTCTGCATCATTACTCCATTTTAGATGATTCACCGGATCTGGATCTTCGTAATTAGCACTTTTGATGAATCCAAAGAACTCTGCCTTCGTTTTCGGTTCTAGCCAATTTTTGTGATACCTGAATGATATGATCAACGTCTCGTTATCCATGTGATACAACACCAATAGATCATTCTCTTCGTCTTTCACTAGATCCGGATAAGCATGATCAAGCATCATTTGTACAAATCTCGGATATATCCAGGTTCTACTGCCTGAAGTAATATTTTCTTTCATGTAATGAAATTTTTTTTTTGAAAAATTGTACTTTTTGTTCAACACTAACGCAGTCACCATACACATCTGGTAATCTCTCTTCACCTCATATCCACCATTTCTATGACTAAGAGCGTGAACCACTGAATGAATGAAAAATTTGTAAGGCTTTGAGAAACATGCTTTCAAATAGTTTGTGTTGTTCAACGGACCACTGTATCCCATTCTCAACATGCAATCTTTAACCATTCTTTATGGAAACTTTGTTGGTGAATTTTCATCATCCGGAAAATCTAGCACTTCACGGATAAGCTGTTCAGTGATGACGCTCTCTTTATCTTCACCATTTAGGCTAACACTTGAAGTTATCACTTTACTCTCTTCATCATACGTTGCATTCTTCCAGAAATGATCAATATGAGACCTGAAAACTCTGTGCTGATTTGTCAACGCCTTTTGAATCGGTAGATGTTTCATGAATTCCAAAATATCTTTAAATACAGCCATCTTTGGTAACTTTTCATCGTATACACAACAAGTGTTGTGTGACGGATCAAACTGCACATTCAAAATCTGAAACATAAACACAATCAACAACTTAAACACTTTTGACCAATTTTCAAAACAAACATACTTCACATGAATTGGCATTTCAAGCGAATTGACCATTTTCAAACGAATTGGTCATTTTCAAACTGTCTGACCAGTTACAAATGAAATGGCCAACTTAAACTAATTGGAACAGTTTCAAAGGAAATGACCGAATCGTATGAAATTTTGGTCATCATTTCGCTTGAAACTCATCCATGAACAGTGATTTGCAGATTGGTTAAAACATGTTTTGATGGTGAAATTGAAACCCAAGACTTGTTCTTTATCAGATTCTGAGTACATGGATGTGTTTTTTTACTGATTTTAGACCCTGAAATAACCCTAGATCTATAATTAAACATCCTGTTCTTCCGAGCTCATTGAATTCAAGATATTAGGTTCAAATTGAAGCCCTAGATCTGAACTATAACCCATTCTGAGTACACTGATATGTTTTTCATTCAATTTGGTTCACAAAATCAACCTAGATCTAAGATCAAAGGACATGTTCTTCCGAATACACACAAATTCAACAGATCTGGTTCAAATTAATATCAATTCTCCCCTTTCCCATGTTATAAGTCATACCAACCAACTTATAAGATGATTCCGATCAACAATACAACAAGATTTTAGATTGAAATCACAAGAAATCGATCGATTTGCTCAGATCGTTTCAAATCACCTCGAGCGTTTGTCTGGTACGAAATGGAGAAACTGAAAGTTTCAAGCGATTTGGGAGTCCTTTATATAGACAAGCCCATTTCGTACGAAATGGACAAAGAGGTAGTGTATCCATTTCACACAAATTGGTTAATTGAAACGATCTGGCCATTTCATGCGAAATGGTCATTTCGTATGAAATTTCATTTTTTCAAAATTTTTCAAATTTTTATCTTTTTGATTATTTTTAACTATTTACCACACACACAGTTAACCAAGTCCAAGTTAATAACCCTGGTCAACTGTTTATCCTGCCAAGTCCAAGTTAATGACCTTGGCTGACCAATTTCTGATTTTGCTAACTTTTTGAAACAGATTTAAGTTCAAATTAATGAACTTTTAAACATTTCGAGCAATTACCAACACTTTTCACAAACTTTTTCTTTCCCAACCCCATGATCCAAAATGTTTAGCACTGTGAGACTTTGATCATCAGATCCCCACGTCTGTTGTCGAAAATAAGATGAAGTAACAAAATCTTTTTGAATTTTACAACATTATACTAAATAAACAAGAAATGCTTTGGATTTAAAGAAACATTAAACTATACAAACATATTTTTGGTGAGCGTGTTAGGGGATCATATCAGTTGCTGACAAGCTACAAGCACCGTTAAGCTTTGATTTCATATTAAGCATTAAACAATTCACAGTGATTACCGATATACTGGTCCACTTTAAATTTTCACACAAATTTCAATCTGTTCAGGATACGAATTAGTGTTTTAAGGCTTAACTTATATGCGTGTACCACCTCAGAATATACTCCCGTATCCAGACTACTATATTCAGCCTAACAGGTGAGTGCACACTAATGATATCTGTAAATGGGTTAAGTGCGAGACCATGAGAGCTCAGGCTATTGCTTCCGCAAAATCAGAGAGTTGATGGCTCGACTTTAGGTGGGTCCCCCTTGGGGATCTTCTTTACAACAGCACATGATTTAGCATTTTTCAATGTTTCATCATTTTTTATGCTGAGGGGAGGCTTTATTAACAAAGCAGTGCAGAGTATTATACGAGGACCAGGCTATTGCTCCCGCAAAATCAGAAGTCCTGGTATAATACCCCAGATATCAAGACGTACAAAGACCTAGTATGTCAGAAATAGAGCCTTTCAAACAGGATTTCAGGGGTTACCTATATATCCGAGAGATGTTCGCCACATAATAAGCAAGAAATGATTTAGGTTTATATCCCGAACAAACTTACTAAATGTGTAAAAACCTATCGGCATATCATCTGCAAGACTACTTAACACATTTAAACTTTACATTTCTTTAGCGTACTGCAACTGTCTAGCTGATGTACTATCATTTCCCCCTTTTACACAAACTCTTTTTGACTTTTTCAATGTTTTTGGATTTTGAAATTTTATCATGTTTTTGTATTTTCTGAAAACTTTCTCCCCCTAAAATCAAAAACATATTTTTGTGTTTTTGGTTTTATCAAAAGCAGAAAATAAAACTGTACAGAAACTTGACAACAAGACGCAGATCACTTCTGATCGCCGTCCTCCTCGGCCACACACTCAACAACCCTCCCAGAAAACAAAATTTTCAACCCGTTCAATTTTAAAAGATAGTTAAATATTGTTTTATCAAAGGGTTTTGTGTAAAAATCAGCTCTCTGATCATCGGTGTGTATATGTTCAATTTGAATCAATTTTTTCTCGAAACAATCGCGAATAAAATGATGTCGAATCTCAATATATTTTGTTTTAGAGTGATGCACCCTGTAGCCCTAGGAAGAACTTCATCTCCCCCATTGAACTCATTTCAAATTTCTTTTTCATAACCATCTCGAACTCTTTGCACAATTCGTCGTTCATCGATCCAAAGATTATGTCGTCAACGTAAATCTACACGATGAGTAGATGCCCTGAAACCTCTTTTGTAAACATGGTACTATCGATCGTCCCTCTGATGAACCCGTTGGCCAGCAGATGTTGGGAAAGCGTCTCGTACCAGGCTCTCGGGGCCAGGAAGATTCTAATTGACCTTGTCTTTGTGCACTGGATTGGTAAACCCTAGTGGTTGTCCAACGTACACTTCTTCTTTGATTTTTCCATAAAGGAATGCAGATTTAACATCTAGTTGGTAGACCTTGAATCCTTTCCAAGATGCGAATGCCAGAAAGATTCTAATTACCTCGAGTCGAGCAACGGGCGCATACACTTCTGTAAAGTCGATGCCTTCTTGCTGACTAAAACCTTGGACTACCAAACGTGCTTTGTTTCTCACAATGACCCCTCTATCATCCCACTTACACTTGAAGACCCACTTGGTCTTGATCAACTTTTGATCTTCCGGGAGATCCACCAACCTCCACACTCCAAGTTTCTCAAACTGCAGTAGCTCCTCCTGCATTGCATTTACCCAGCTTTCCTCGTTTAATGCTTCTTTATATGTCTTCGGCTCTACCTGCAAAATAAAGCATTTCAATGTGAATTCTTCCTGTAAAGGAGCTACAGAAGAATAAAAAAATCTAAGGGCTTTGTTGATTTGATCATGCGTTTTCACACCACTGTGAAGGTCACCAATGATTTGTTCTGATGGATGATAAGACAAAGTTCTCGGCATGACTGTGTCAGGTAGGCTCACTTTCGATTGCAAATTTATGATGTCCTGATCACCCGTGTGATCAACATCTTCTGAAGACACAATATTTGGTTCCTCGTAAAAAATTGGATCGGCTTCCGATTCTGAGTCGTCAGACTGATCAAATATTGGAGCTGGTTCTACTGGGAGTTCGTGTGCAGTTCCACTTGGACCGGCTTCGTGATCATTTGCACCCATGGTGGGCTGAGAAACTACCAACGGTCTTGGCACTTGTTCTTGTGACATAGATTGCTGATGTTGGTATAATAATACTAGTTCCTCCTCACTAAGTTCAGTCGGCAATTGGAATGACTCCCAGAGTTTGTCGTAGTCAAACAACAATCTGTTTCTGGGAAGTTGTTCCGGAGCAGTAAACTTCTGACAATCAACATGCTGAACTTGAATAATCTTCCCCAAGCATGGAACAAATACTCTCTTCAGTGGACTTGCATAACCTACAAAAAAACCTTCGTTAACTTTTGCACCGAATTTACCATCTGGATCAATAAATGTACATGGTGATCCGAAAGGTTCTAAGAATTTCAGATTTGGTTTATAGCGATGAAGTAATTCGAAGCAGGTTTTCTTGTACTTCTTTACTGTAAGAACACGATTTAACGTGTAACATGCTGCAGCAACTGCTTCACTCCAAAAGAATATTGGCAATTTGGAATCGGCTAGCATAGTACGAGTTGTTTCAATCAGTGTGCGATTCTTTCGTTCTACTACACCGTTTTGTTGTGGAGTATACGGTGCACTGAATTCATGAAGAATGCCTTTGTCATTGCAAAATTTGAGCATACGGTTGTTTTTGAACTCCATTCCGTTGTCGCTTTGAATTCGTCTGATCGGCAGTTTGTACAGCGTCTCCATTTTCTTGAATAAAATCATCAATGAATCAAATGTTTCATCTTTTCTTTTGTGACACCTGTGTGGCTTCAACCATCAAAAAAATACCAAACCAATGAAATATTGTATTTCATGGTTGGGATTTGTAAAAATATGTGTATCGTTTGCACATATCAACTCTTGTTCGATTTCAAGCTTTAAATCGCTTTCTGGAGGGTTATACGCGCTGTGATGCGTAAATATAACCAGTTTAATAAAAAAAGCACTCCGGAATAGTGAAATAGGCTTAACATACCTTAAATAACCTCCACATAACTTAGAAATAAGTTTTGGATGGTTTGGTGTGTTGAAATCAAGTTTGTTCGATCGCAGGGACTAATTGTGTCAAACTGTGAAACTATACCGATTTGTATAGTAACGAACATTCCGAAACTTGATCATAAGTTAAATATGCCCGAAATATCCTTCACATAGCTTAGAAATAGGCTTTGAGGTGTTTTGTGTGCTAAAATAAACTTTCATGATCAATAGGGACTAAAAGCGTCAAAAAGTGCACAAGTTTGCATTTTCGCGATATCTTACGTTCTGAATATATCCGGAGATCCAAAAATTTATGTAAGCATTAAAATATTTTATTTTAGTGTTTGGCATAATAAAATTCCATTCGTCGCTTAATTTGGATCGTTTTTGCGTTCATTACGACTCCCGTCGTAATTAACCGAACAACGCAACCGTACGGCCAAACGAACCGACATCCGACATATTTTTGAGCATGTTTTGAGTTCCCTACACTTTAACATTATTTTAGAGCCTTAAAATGTGGTTAACGGGGCTTAAACGTGTCAAAACGCATCAAAAATCAAGTTTGGAGTCTCAGGGGCCTGTTCTGCCATTTTACAAAGTTAGCTGACCTGCAGGGTCCTTACGGACAGTATGGACTCCTTCTTGCAGTCCGTAAGCAGGTGCCAGACATCAGAAACATGTTTCCAGCTTGATCCAGCTGTTCCACACTTATGCACATGGTTTTGGGCAATCTATGGGCTGGTTTGGAGGCTCCCATGGTTTACAATTCAGTGGGCTTGGTGTGTATGGCCATGATCGAAGCTCGGGTTTCAAGAAACGATCCTAACGGTTATATGAAAACTATATATACCCCTCATGTTTTCACTTCAAACCACACCTTGATCTGATTATTTCCCTAAGTTGGAGTTGCAACACTTCATACCTGGGAATTTTCAGATCAAACTTCCATTCTTGGACCTTTTGTAAGTCCTCTTTCGTTCTTTTATGCGTTTTAGCAAGAAAGTCAAACAGTGTTTGACTTTCAGCTTTGACCAGTTTATGGTCAATGCGAAGTTCATGTGAACTTCATAACGTGAGCGTAATCACGATGGTTATAGTCCCTAGTGACTATGCCTACTGATTACCACGTTATCTAGGTTTAGTGACGAGTCGTAGTTTCAGCCAAAATGCGTATTCTCGCGTATTTTGTAACCAAACTACTTTTAGGTATTAAAACCGTTTTTTTTTATTCCAAACCTATTTTCTAACTTAACTAAACATGTGTTAGCTTTTAGATTTGTGCTTGTGTAGGGTCGTAAAGGTAAGCGATCTAATCAATCGCTTATACTTTCAAACCCGACCCATTTGGTCGATCATTAGGATCCGAACAAACACATTAGGTGACCATAGTTGTATAGGGAATAACCTTCCAAGGTTATACCTTATGGTCACGTCGTTTAGTTAGTTGTATGATAGGTAATATATATGCCTTATGAAAATTACCAAAATGCCCTTTTTATGCCAAATTTCATTTTAAGCATATGTAACATAATTTTTTATATCTAAACTGATTAGACAACAATATTAGACATGTTAAGGCATATAATACTTGTCATAGGACTAGTTAGGCGTTCCGAACGCGTTTTACCCGAACGACGCGTTAAAGTAGCATAAGCTACCTAAACGGGTCGTAATGGGTCGTAAGCACTTAGGTTAGGTTTCATTTTAGTATGTGGGCTTGGTTAAACCTTATCATATGAGTTCCAATACTCATTTGGTTTACGAAACCTCATACTAACCAATCTCCCGATTTAGGTCTGGTTATTTATGTAGTTATCTATATTAGGTGCCGTTTGACTTTCGTGATCCCTCTAGCTTTGTTTGGTTGTTGTTCAAGACTTCTAAGCACTCTCAAGTGAGTACATAGTCCCCTATTTTACTGTTTTCAAATGTTTTGGGGTGAAGCATGTGTACCTATTTGTTATGTTCTTGTTTTCAAAAGTATAATTGATTATACATATTAGTACTTATCTTTTTACAAACTAAATGATTATTTATGGTTTAAACTCTAATTTTTCCAAAGATTTTAAAATTAAATTGTTGGATAGTACTTATTTTATGTTCACCAGACCGGTTGGTAGTATGATATAGCGCTATAGGATTTGACACCCCATTCCTGTTGTCATGGAATGTCTGAAACCAATTTGTTTCTCCATCCAAATAGGGATTGCCTTTATGGTATCCCTATAGTCTCAAAGGTGTATTTTGATGCACTAGGTCTGAATGAATTCTTAAGTCACATTATTATTGTATATTAAGTTATACTCCCAAAAGTATAGTTTGATACGCTCTCATATGTAATATCGTACAAAACCAACATATATTTTGTTAAAAATCTAAAACATAGTTTAATATGTTATTTGTAATCCAAAACATAGTTTAATATGTTATTTGTAATCCAAAACATAGTTTAATATGTTATTTGTAATCCAAAACATAGTTTAATATGTTATTTATAAATCCAAAGTATACTTTTGATATACTACTAAAAATTATTATTTTAAACAACTAAGGTATATTTAATATACTATTTGTCTAAAGATTGGGTTTTGGTTAGTGTTTAGATAACGGGACGGGTGTGATGTGATGAAAATATGGTAGATACGACGCTGTTACTTCTTATATATAAGTGTTTTCATCACATTACATACCGTGTTGTTATTTAGTACACTTGGGTTAACAATATTGGAACTGAAATATATTTTAATATATTACTTATTCGACTTTCTTAAAAACCAAAGTATATTTTTATATATACTATTAACCTTTTTATCAAAATATTGTTTTTCAAACAATATATTCTATACAAACTCATTTTATGTATACTATAAACCTTTTACCAAAGTATACTTATTAAATTTTCTATGTATTATTATTTTATACCATCTGATTTCTTATAAATGATTTATAAAAGAAAACCTTTTACAAGGATCATGACTACTTTTATTAAAACTTTTTCTTTAAACTCATAAGTCATGAATCCTAATTACAATAAAACCTATGTATCTCACATGAATTTTTATGCTGACGTACCTATTTTTACACATGTTTCAGGTACTGCTTTATGACGATTGTTGATACATACTACACTTAGGATGGACCTGTGCCTTAGCGACTTTAAAATTTGAAAGACAATATTTGTATTTATCTGATTTGTAATAGAACAAAGATTTCAATGATTCAATAAAACAAAATTTATTTGATCCATGGTTGTGAAACAATGATTCTGTTACAACACTCCCCGACGTTTCCGCCATGTCTTGTTGTTTTACGTGGTCGGGGTGTGACATCTTTCGAGACACATCACCCATGAAAATCTTGTATAGTCATCAGTGACCACTAGACAATACAGATCTCCACTTACGCTCTTCACATTTACCGGTCCGAAAAGATCCATGTGGAGTCTCTCGAGCGGTAGTCTGATGGAGTTCAAGAGCTTCTTTGGGTGTGACTTCTTCGTTTGCTTACCCTTTTTGCATTCTACACAATCATCATTCAGATGGAAATTCTTCAAATTAACACCTTCAACAAGATCATTGTGAACTAAGAAATTCATTTTTCTCACATGAATGTGACCCATCTTACGATGCCACATTCTTGATTCTTTTTCAGTTGCTTTTGTTTTAGTTACAAAACATTGTGCCTTTTTGTCTGATGTTGTTGCGACGCTCATGTCTAGGACATACAAATCGTTTTCACGAGGAGCGCGCATTAACACCATATCTTCTGGAATTTTAAAACCCGGTTTAATGATCAAACACTCATTTTTTTGTAAAATGAACTGTGAACGACTTGTCACAAATCTGCGATATGCTCAACAGATTGTTTTCAAGTTCAATGATGTCACTTTATCAAAAGTTACAACTCCATTGGTAAGAATTCCTTCACCAACGATTCTTCCTCCCTGCGTTCCTGCAAAACCAACATATCCTTCGTTGATTGATTTGACATCATAGAGCAATGCTAACATTCCCGTCATATGCCTTGAGGCGCCGCTATCCATGATCCACTTGGAAATGATAGAACGTGGAAGCCCCTGCACACATCAAAGATATTCATTTAAACAACGATGCCCAAGATTTTTTAGTATTTGGAACAGTACCAAATATAATATCATGAGCCACGTCAACTTTTGGAATATTGAATACAATGTTTGGAACAATAGATTTTGACTTTGATTTTAGATCTCCCTCCTTGATTGGTGGGAATTATTCAATTAGTTTATCTAATTCAAACTCAAGTGTTTAATTTTTAGTTACAACGACCTTCGGCTCAGATTTTAAAACCTTTTCCATTTTCTTTTCTTCGAACGATTGTGTAGGTTTCTCCACCCATGATTGATTTGGAAAAAAACTTCGTTTTAGGATAAACCTTTGAAGTCTTTGGAGATTTTGAAGATTCACCAATCTCAAAGGTTGATTTTGGCTTGTCCTCGGACTTCAAAGATTCACAGCGTTTCAAAATACGCACGGGGGGAACCATCGGTGTTTTTCCTTTAACATCATTTGAAGTTTTAGCTTTGGGTTTCTGGAAAACTGGTTTTTCAATCCTTTTAACACACTGTTTGGCCATGTGACCAATTTAATTGCAGCGATAACAGATTCTTTTGTCATATTCGACAAAAGTGGATCTGTTGGTCTCATCTTTCAACTTTTTGGCTGTATTGAAATCGTCAACTGCTTTCTGACTAAAGATATAATCCTTTTCAGCAACTGTGTTCTTTCCCGCAAAAAATACATCGCTCAACTTTTCTTTTGGCTTAACCTCTTTTTTAGCCATTTTCTTCTCAAAACCGACACCTTTCTTTTTGAAATTGTTACCATGTCTTTTGTTGTGACCATTGTTACCCATCCATTCTTTCTTTCCCGGGTTGTTTGGTTGTTGTTTCACAAAATAATTTTTCGGTTTTGATAAAAATGCGTTGTTGTTTACTTCCGACATATCAATTTCCACAAGTTTGAACACTTTTTCAACATTTTCCAATTTTGCATTCTGAATTGGATACTCAAAATCAGTATAGAGTTTGTCAGTTCCGGTCATTGTGTAAACCACAATGATCGAATCGTCATTCACAACTTTATCTGATTTTGGGATGAATTTGTCCAGAAAATTTCCATCATCTTTAGAATCAGAATTGGAATTCTCCAAATGAGTTTTAACCGTTTCGAAATCAGAGTTATCACTTTCTTCCTCCAAAACTTGATCAACAACAGTTTTATTCACTTGTGACTCGTTGTCAGTGTCAGATGGAGAGAATGTAACATCATTGTTTTCCGGTAACTCATTCTCTACAGTTCTCAACTTGAGATTCAAAGCTGCTTCCACCCCATCTGGATATTTCTGTGTATAATGATTCCACATTAGGGGTGGAACATTGTTGAAAGCAGGTTCAGCATCAGGTAGTTGAGGAACAATTTGATCAATCACATAAGATGAAGCAATATAACTGATCAATTTCTTATCAACTCTTTCTTTTTCAATACGTATCAATTCAAGTTCCTTTTTCAAAGATGCGATTGTGTCCAGATGAATGTTAATCTCCATCTGCTTTTCCATGACAGTTTCTTTGAACAGCTTAGTAGCTTTATCATTTTCTATAATTTCCTTTTGAATCATGTTGATTGAACGTGATAAAGTGTCATAAGCTTCTTTCACATCATTAAGATCAAATTTTACCTTGTCAGTATATTTCTTTAATTCTTGAAAATGTTTGTCTTTTTCAAGACAATTCATGCAGGGTTTTAAACAATTTTCGCATGGTGTTTCAGGAATTGGATCAATGTTTTCAAAAACCTTTTCTTCTTTATCAGTTTTAATTTCTGGTTTACCAAACCCGTCAGACTCAGACTCTGATTTTTCTCCTGATTTGATATCCAGATTTTCTGATTTGAACTCGAACTCCTTTTCGACTGACTCCTTTTCGATTGACTCTGTTTTGACAGGCTCCAATACCACTTGTAGGATCGAGATTCGATCAAATACGAGTCGGTCATAGTTAAATCAAGTCACTAGAGAGGCTGAATCAATCTAGTAACCTTGAATCGGTGTTAGAATGTGAGTAGAAGCAGAGAAATACACTTTAAACAGGTTTTCCATTCATATAAAACGTTTTTACATGCAGAGAATCCGGCAGCACTTCGTTTCGATAGACACTGACTCTTGATTTTTGTCTACCTCTTTCAGCTTGACCATCAGCGCCTTGTCAGCTATCTCCTTCAGAGTTTCTTCATTCATCTCTTTAGAAACATCTATGATTTCTTCAACCGGAGCTTTTTCGACGTCATATTGTGGACAAAAACCTGTAGTTGGCTCGCTGAAGAATCCTGCAAAAGAATCAAACATGTTAGGAGGAATTATGGATTTAAAAGAATTAACAATAATCTCCTGATCTGATTGATAATAATAAACTTCTGCTGCTGCCTCTTCAAGCTCTGCCAGACTCTCTTCACTCATTACTTCACCGACTTCCTCAGTTTCAACAACACATTCTGGCTCTTCAACAATCTCTGCCATCATAGCAAGACCCTCACCAGGAACATTTTTATCCCAACTAAACCCTTCCGGAATCTTCTCATCATCCTGATTAACCAAAAGAGCCTTTTCTGGTTTGTTTTCAATTTGAGGTCTTGGATTGAATGGTTGTTGACTATTTTTGTGATAGATTGCTTGTCGGTAGTAGTCATTTGTGAACGGATTCTGATGATTGTTTACTTCCCTGTTTGGACACTCACGTTTGAAATGCCTTTTTTATTTGCATTTGAAGCAAGTTACTTTCGCTTTATCAAATCCAAGCTTATAATCAGGTCCTGAGAGACTGTTTCGTCTGGTTATTTCCATGAACCTTTGTGCTCGCCATTCCCCATTTGATATCAATAAGCTCTAATTCTTCAGGATTAATTTGATCATAATCCTCCTTTGTCATGTCTGGATTACCGACCCTTCCAGCAACTAGACTCTCATATGATTCAAGAACGGAAGCTAATAGTGCAATATGTTGCTTTGCATCTGCTTCTGTAAAATCATGACCATTTTTTATGTTTACAGCAATATTGCACTGTATCCCAGAAACGTAACTCTGATTATTTGAACTTGATGAACTTTGAGGAGACACTTGTTCTTGAACCTTAGGATTTGGTTCATAACTTGTGAATGGTGAATAGTTGTTGTTCGATGTGCTTTGAGAATCTCCAGATGTAGGCTCAACACTAAATGATGTCTGAATTTTTGGACATGGGTTAGATGTTGCAGAAGAGCTTCCTTTGTAGTACAATTGAACATCTTGTTGTACATTAGCAGATTTCATTTTTCTGATCTTTTTAAGTTCAAGCTCATGTGATTCAATTTTCTCGATGAACGTGCTTAGATTGAATCCAACATATTCCAAGTTATTTTTTAAAACCAACAAATATGTGCCCCACTCATCATGCGGTAAAGCATCTGCCAACTTGTCAACCCATTCTTCATCTGTTTTATTAATGCTCAAACGCTTCATTTCTACAACCAAATGACAATATCTCTCAATCAACTCTTTTGTTTACTCACCCTTGATAGCAGTAAAAATATCAAATTCCTTTTTCAGCAATGCCGTCTTGCTCTTTATCATCGAAACACTTCCAAGAAACTTGACTTTTAGTGAATTCCAGATAGACTGCGAGTCACTTTGATTTTGTAGCAAAACCAAAATATCTTCTTTGATTGCTTGCTGCAAGATACTCATCATTTTCTTCTCGGCTTTAAAACTATCCTGTTCAACCGGAGTTAACTGATGAAGTGTTTTCTCAATACCCGCTCCATTCATTGGAGGTACATATTTTGACTCAATTTTCATCCAACACTCAAAATGATTTGCATGTACCCAGGTTTTAAACCTCTCTGACCACCCTGAATATTCGTCAATGTTCATTAACTTTGGTGGCTTTTGCATTGTACCAAGTTCGTTTTCCATGTTTACTTTATGTACAATACTCGCTGGAGTTTGAGATGTTGTCATTCCTCCTCCGAAAAACATGTTATAAAATTCTTGGTTCTCCATTTTAAACGATGAAAACACTTTCGAAAAATTTTCTAAGTTTTTTGAAAAAATCACTTTTCAAACGAACTGACTTCCACACGATTTGGATTTTCAAACGGATTGGACACTCAAATGAAATGGACTGTTTCAAACGAACTGGATTGACTTCAAACGAAATGAAGTTTCAAACGAATTGGAATGTCAATTCGTGCGAAATGAGTAAAGCTTTCCAATTCGTGCGAAATGAATCACTTTCACACGATCTGGATTTCAATTCGTACGAGATGGTGAACCGTTTTGAAAATTGCAAGCGACCTGGTCCAATTCCTGCGAATTGGACAAATTTTTAGGCGATTTAGTAAAATTTCACACGAAATGGTTCATTACGTGCGGATTGGACACAATTTTCACACGAAATGATACATTTTCACACGAACTGATGTTTTTTTGAGACTTTTTGATCGATTTTAGTCTGAATTAAGGTCTGTAACTGTGAAGGATTGATTAAAATGGTGTTTTACATGTTACATTCAAAATTCAGTCCATTTTGTCCATAAAATCGTCCAGAATTCCAAGAAAGAGTAGAAGAATCAGATTTTCACACATTCAAAACACTGATATCTCGGATTTAACTCATCCTGAGCTCTGATACCACTTGTAGGATCGAGATTCGATCAAATACGAGTCGGTCAGAGTTAAATCAATTCACTAGAGAGGCTGAATCAATCTAGTAACCTTGAATCAGTGTTAGAATGTGAGTAGAAGCAGAGAAATACACTTTAAACTGGTTTTCCATTCATATAAAACGTTTTTACATGCAGAGAATCCGGCAGCACTTCGTGACAGATTCCACCAGAATGTTACAAATGGAAAACCCAACACCCCTATTTATAGGGATTCCAAATCGCATGAAATGGACAGTCCATTTCGCACGAAATGGCAACATCCATTTCGTGCGACCTGGCCTTATAAAGTCCATTTCGTACGAAATGGTTTACAAACAAACATAAACTTAACTTTTACACTTTAAACCCTATTACATGCTACTGACACGACTCAGACTGATGACGTAGGCTATAGACATTGTGCACCAGCAAGTTAGTTGGATATGATTAAATGTAATTGTTATTGATTCTTGTTGTTATGTTATATGTAAGGCTCAACTTTAGGTGTATTGCAATGCTTGGAACGAACACACTAGCACTTCTCGCCCACAACACGCTTCCAATCTAATTGTAGCAAACATGTCAATTTTTGTTATAAAAGTAAAGTGTTGTTTTTAGAACAATTAGCTAAAGACATAAGTTTTACATCTTTTGTAAATGTTGGATGTTATGTAACTACTTTAAAATGGTTAACTCTTTATGTATGTCTAATTTTTTCTTAAGAATATGTAGAGTTCAAATTTTGTCGTACTTTTTCATTCGCTTTATCTCCGTATTGACCATTGTAAAGAATTGGGCATTAAAAAAAATAGAATTAAAAAGCTATCAAAAGCGTGCCAATTATTAAGATCCTATCAAAGTCCCTCTTTTCACTGTATGCAATCACATACTAACTATCAAATGCACGTATAAAATTAAATAAAAAATGTACATAAATGTTTTTAGGAGACTATTAAGTTACAATAACTTCAGTTATGAGGATGGATTGTAAAATAGTAAAATTACCAAATTAACCATATTTTGTAAAATACTTTTGACTGCTCTTAATAAAGAGTAAAGCACTTTGCAGAATGGATAGAAAATAGCATTATAATAAAAAGATGGGGAAGAGAAATTTACATTGAGGATCATATTGGACTCCAAACGTTAACCTTCCCATCTTGGTCACCACTCACCAGCTATGCAGATTTAGGGAAGTCGTTCAACACCACATCTAGAAAATAGTATAATAAAGAAAAACCTAGAGATGTTGAATTAGTATTGATATAAGCTATGCAGATTTTAGGAAGTCATAGTCCCTCGATCCCCTTTGTAACAAAGACAAAAAAATTGAAAACAAAATCTCTCTAGTATCATATATAACTACAACAAAATAAAAGGTATACCGAAAGAGGAGGTTTGATTGATACCTGGAAATGTGAATCAAAGAGCTGAGGACATCAGTAGGCGCAAATGAGTGATAACTAAACTCCAAAGGGTAACCTATTCGTAAGAAGAAATACAATCAATAAGAGATTTAATTCACTAATCGAACAAAACCAACAATCAAGAACATACATGCGAAGAGAGAAAGCCATATTTCAATTTCAATCCTCTTTTTGATTGCCCTTTTAAAGAACCTTAATAATATATAAAGGATGAAATTTTTTATACGTCCATAACAATACAAAAACCCATAGAGGAACATAAGTAGTGCTTACAAAGAATACAAAAATTTACAAAAAAATTAATAAGATCGAACCCTAGTGCCACTCTCGGAGAACGCAACTGTTACACCATCGCCACTTCTGTCAATGAAATTTATAAGAAATCGAATCATCCCCTAGATCCAAAATAATAAGGTCGATTCCGATGTCTTCAATGAATATCATTATTTGGCAGCTGCACTTGGACTCGCTTACCTTCAAATCAACACAACAACACCAATTACCCTCTATTTCAACCAACCAAAAGTCGGAAATCAGAAATCATACCTGGCTTCATTGACTTGGGCAGGCCCACAACATGTTACCTTCAAATTTCATTATTTGTTATAGAACTGAAGCAACCAACAACAGTTTCAATAAAAGTAATAATGGTAATTGTGACAGCTGTGCCTCCACGGCCATCAAACAAATACCAAATCAATGAAATATTGTGTGTCACACTTGGGATTTGTATAAATACGTGTATCATTTGCACATATCAATTTTCGTTCGATTTCGAGCTCTAAATCACTTTCTGGAAAGTTATACGCGAACTGATGCGTAAACGTAATCAGTTTAATGCGAAAAACACTCCGAGACAGTGACATAGGCTTAACATACCTTAAATAACCTTTACATAACTTAGAAATAAGTTTTAGATGGTTTGGTGTGTCGAAATCAAGTTTATTCGCTTACAGGGACTAATTTCGACAAACTGCGAAAGTATGCCGATTCGTACTATAACGAACCTTTCAGAATATGATCATAAGTTAAACATTCCCTAAATATCCTTTACATAGCTTAGAAATAGGCTTTGAGGTGTTTGGTGCGCAAAAAAAAACTTATTTGATCAACAGGGACTAAAAGTGTCAAAAAGTGCATAAGTTTGCATTTTCGCGCATATCTTACGTTCTGAATATATCCGAACATCCAAAAATTTATGTAATCATTAAAATATTTTATTTTAGTGATTGGGATGCTAAAATTCCATTCGTCGCTTAATTTGGATCGTTTTTGCGTTCGTTATGATTTCCGTCGTAATTAATCGAACAACGTAACCGTACGACCAAACAAACCAACATCCGAGATATTTTTGAGCATATTTGTAAGTTCCCCATACTTTAACTTCATTTTAGAGCCTTGAAATGAGGCTAACGGGGCTTAAACGTGTCAAAAATGCATCAAATACCAAGTTTTAGGCATGTAGGGACTAAAATTGTAATTCTGCCAAACTTCTTAGGCCTGGGGCGTAAGCCTAAGCCTATTCTTACGCGGCCCATGAGAGCTGCCCAGATCAGAAACATTGAATTTGAACTTCCAGCCTGTTGTTGATGGTTTTAACCCAAGGTTTTGCATACTTTGGGCTAGATTTGATGGTTTTTAGTATGCCCCTTGTATTACAATACCATGTGCCCACATGGAGGGTCAAGAACGAAGCACGTTTTGGGAGGAACGATCCTAACGGTTATGGGTTTTCTATAAATACCCATCACCTTCATCCTCATTCCTCATAAATCTGATTGAATTACTCTAAGTTGGAGTTCAAGAACTTCATACCTGAGTAATTTGATCAAGATCTTCCTAGCTTGGACCCTTTGTAAGTATTCTTTCGTGCTTTTATGCGTTTTTAAGCACGAAAGTCAAACTGTGTTTGACTTTCTTCTTTGACCAGTCTTTGGTCAACACGAAGTTCGTTTGAACTTCGCAATGTGAGCGTAATCACGATGGTTATAGTCCCTTGTGACTATACCTACTGATTACCACGTTGATTAGGTGTAGTGACGAGTCATAGTTTCGGTCAAAATGCGTATTCATGCGTATTTTGCAACCAAACTATTCTTCGGTATCAAAACCGTTTGTTTTGATATCAAACTTGTTTTCTAACTTCGTTAAACATGTTTTAACATGTTTAACTCGTCACTTTTAGTTTAGTGTTTATATAGGGTCGTAAGATAAGCGGTCTAAACAATCGCTTAGACTTTCGAACCCGACCCGTTTGGTGGTTCATTAGGATCCGACCAAACATATTTTGTGACCATAGTTGTATAGGGAATAACCTTCCGAGGTTATACCTTATGGTCACTTCGTTTAGTTAGTGGTATGATAGGTAATTTATATGCCTTAGGAAAATGACCAAAATGCCCTTTTTACGTATAAATTCATTTTAAGCATATGTAACCTAAATTTTTATATCTAAACTGATTAAGTAACATTATTAGACATGTTAAGTCATATAATACTTGTCATAGGACTAGTTAGGCGGTCCGAACACGTTTTACGCGAACGACCCGTTAAAGTAGCGTAAGCTACCTAAACGGATCGTAATGGGTCGTAAGAACTTAGGTTAGGTTTCGATTTAGTATGTAGGCTTTGTTAAACCATGTCATATGAGTTCCAATACTCATTTTGTTTACGAAACCTCATCCTATCTGATCTTCTGATTTAGGTCCGGTTTATTTACGTAGTTACTTATATTAGGTGCCGATTGATTTCCGTGATCCCTCTAGCTTTGCTTGGTTGTTATTCAAGACTTTTAAGCATTCTCAAGTGAGTACATAGTTCCCCTATTTTACTATTTTCGATTGTTTTGGGGTGATTCATATGTGTTAAATGATTTCGATGTTTTTAACGATGGTTTCAAAAATGAATTAAATGGTTTATATTAAATTAATAACGATTTCGATAATGTGGATAAACTTGTTGGTTGTAATTACATAACGAATAACATTCATTAGTTTTGGCCAAACCGACCAGTATTAGGTTATTGTAGCATAGGATCTGACAAATCCCATTATCAGACTGCACCCATGATTATGTGTGGGTTAGGTGGGTAACGACTGAATCTGTTATTATTAATTTACCCTTTGGTGGTTTATTAATGTGAGTTTCGAGATAGGCGAGTTGCGAAGGTTTGGATGTTATTAGCGAGGCGACCAAAAGTAGTTTTCACAATTTAAAACGAGAATGATTTAAACGACTAAAGCGATTTTAACGAGTTAAACGATTTGGGTAAACGATTGGTTTTTGGTTAGTGTTGAAAAGATGGTAGATACGCCGCTGGTACTTCTTATATATAAGTGTTTTCAACATATTACATACCGTGTCGCTATTTAGTTCACTTGGGTAAACGATTTTGAAACGATGTCACACAACGATGTTTTCCTAAATAATATAAACCATACGAGTTTTATTGACAAGTTTTACGAGATGTTTTACAATTTGATTTAATTAAACAAATGTTTTGGGGTTAAGAATCATGGCTGCGAGATTTTATAAACTATAACCCACTTGATTTGAGTTGGTTAATTATGTTGGAATACTATACACTTTTTCAAAAAAAGGTTTTTAATTAGGTATTGCAACATATAAACTAGCCATGAATCCGACACTCTCATAAACCTATGTGCTCGCCAGCATATCTTTGCTGACTTTGTTTTTACATATGTTTCAGGTGTTGTTGAATGATGTTGATTGCTAGGATGGATGCTCACATAGGACTGGACGAGGCCTTAGTGACTTAATAACAATGATAGACTATGTTTAACTTGTTTGTTTAAGTTTCAAGACAATGTAAATGGTTAATCTTTAAATAAAACGAAACTTCAAATTTCCGTGTGTTATGAAACAATGATTCTGTTACAACACTCCCCGACGATTCCACCGCGATTTGTTGTTTTACGCGGTCGGGGTGTGACAGTAATAGCAATAAAAATCACTACAAACAATGTAAAGAGGATGTATACAGAGTAAATACCTGTCAAACTTGGTCATCCATTGGTATGCATTCACCGGTAATAAGTTTATCGACATCATCGGCTCTAGCTACATACTCTTAACATTAAATAAAAGAATTTGAAGAAGGAGAAAAAAGGAAACAACCATATGAGAATAAAAACCAGATAAAATAAAATGTGAAGGAGCCTGAGTTAACCCGCATCATATCTAGTTGACAGCCCTTCCGTTTCTATTGATCGAATCATTATAACATCAATTTAAGCATAATGTCGATCCATGAATGCAACGTATCACCCAAATCATGTAACAATAACTGATAAAAAACATGAATAATGCTTAGCAAAATAGGGAAATTATAGTCGTCATGTTAAATAGCCAAATATCAAACGATTCAAAGTGAAAATAAAATCACTAACTCACTGTAAATTGGACAAAAAATTACCTTGACTTCATGTCCAAAACCAATCAGATCTGCAAAAACCCGACCACAACCGGAGCAACGACGACATTGAGGTTTTACGTTGACCAGTAGTGTCGTCGTTGGGTAAGGCGTCATTGTTTAAGATCGATGCGTACCACAACAGTCATTGATCGAACTTTATTGACCACTATCATTTTACGGTGGCCAGCGTCGACGTCGATCTGATCTTTGTCTCTCTCTTTCTCTCTTAGACTCTCCCTTTTTCTCTCTCTCAAAAATCTGCATACCACTAACGGGTAAACCGTAGGACGATTCTTAAGTGCTATAAATATAATGAAACCCATATGCTTAAGTGTGTTATTTTAAGGAATTGGATGACTACGGTTTGCTTTGTCATGGCAGGTACAAGAGGTGTAAAAGACACAAAGAAAAAGAAAGCATGGCAGAGAGTGGAATTGAAGAGAAGGTTAAAGAATCAAGAAAGAAGAAGTTCTGGTCGCTACCGTAGCTTACAGTAGCTACCGTAACTTACAGTAGACCCTGAATAAAAAATTATGCACCATAATATAGAAGCTTGTCATCGTGGGTTTTTAGGGGCCACCGTAAGATACGGTAGCCACCATAGCTTATAGTGGAGACTAGACGCTGATTTCTTATTTTGCTTTCTAATCAACTTTTGGGAGTGACCTTTGGGTATCTTTTTCATAGTTATCGATCCAGAACTTGTGGGAGGAGAATTTAGGGTTCCAAGACAATATTTTGTGTGTTTTTATTGTTGCTTTATCATCCTTGATTAACACGAACAACGGATTTGAAGTTATGATGATCGACCTAACTATGCGTGGCAAAGTCCTTTATGTTTCCCCCCGGATTGTAAGGTTTTCTTTAGAATGCTTTATCCTTGTTTACATTATTTGTTGGATAGTAATTTAATCATTTTGATTGTGTTGCTATGGTGATTGTGTGTTTGTTTTGTAATGGTTTATATTGTTAGATTCCTTTTTCTAAACCATATGTTCTTAACTTCTTGGTGCCATAGGCAATCAGGATTTAGTGGGAGGGAATTGGGGTTCGCTATAGTGAACTGGTTATCTATAAGACCCTAACACGTAATATCTTAAAAACGACGCAACGGAAATACGAGGCTTAAAATTTCTTTTCTTAACAGTCATACAACTTGTTAATAAGTCATTCGAATCGGCTTAATTTAAATCTTTTATCTCATTCATACATAATCAAGAAAAATTTTACTACAAATGATTTCAAGCAAGTGGTCACATCCCCGTACAATCCTTGGTCTTCGACTCGATCCCAATATATTTGTTCATCATGAAAATCCGATTATATGCGGTCACCATAAATATCCAACATGTTAGTAAATGGTGACATCATATAACTTTAAATAAACACATAATAACGAATAACCACATAGCCATCTATTATTGGAAATAAGCTTCCATAGAATGTTCTTCGGATTCATTCCTTACACCGAGCCTTAAATCCTTGAGAACCCGACACTTACGTACCTGCATCTCTAAATTCATTCTCAATAACAAAACGGTTAGCAACACATGCCCTCCAACGTATTGAAGATTCACATTCTCACATAAATACATAACATCGAATTACTTATATTAGATCACATCACGCGGAAACACTTCCATCTTTTCACCAATTTATATACATGTTCCATTCATATATCTCTCGTTAACGACAATGCCTAACCTTCCCATTCAACTACTGAATATCGTCATACATGTATTCGAGTCATAGCCATTTATTCACAACCAATTGTTTTACTTAGTCATGCGTAAAAATAAATTTATCCATACTTATACTATCCGGAGTCCCATAATAATCACTTATATTCAAAACCAACTTGAACATTAGTTATGAGACCTTGAAAACCTTTTAAAACGAGTTTTATAACTAAAAAAATTAGAATCAAACAAATTGCCAGCATCAGGGTCTCTCGTGGGCCGCGAGAGACTAAAACATTTTTGTCGCGGGGCGCGACAGCCTCCACCGTAAGCTACGGTGGCTGCCGTAGCCTACGGCAGCCTTAAATATGGTTACGGTGAGAAGGGACTGCCCTATGGCTGATATATGATCTTCGGCACCCACCGTAGCCTACGGTGGGCACTGTAAGCTACGGTGGTGCCCAGTTCAGCCTTCATTTTTAATACAAAAACTTTCATAACTTAACCGTTACGTATCCATATCACACGAAACATGTTTCTATTTGTCCGCAAAACATATCCTTACATTATTTACTAAAACATCTTTACCCCTGGTCCTAATCCTTACAAGTTTCATTATCATTACAAAACTTATGCACATCTATTCGACCCATTCATGTTTTTATCAAACAACTCTTTTGTTTATACTAAATACTCACATGAACATTATAACTATAAAAGTTTTACATTATTCGGAGTTCCGTATATGGGGTTTACGAATCCGATTCTCGGTATGCATTAAACTCATTCATTTAAATCAACTATTCGTAGTCTAACTTTATTAGTAAAATTTCCTTACACCTTCTGTGACAACTGGCACCAAACCGGTAATTTCCGTACACTTTAATCATTATTTAATGACTGCAATTATGTGCTTAATTGTCAGCAATGTTTGAACACATACTAAACAAGTGAATTCATGCACGTTGTATACTACAAAAATATTGCTTTATGCATAAACGAGAGCGTTGCGTCAAAAATACTAAGTAAACTCACCGGTAAGACACTATGTGTCAACGGAGCTGCAGAAAGCAGTCAGACAATAAAATTGGAGCCTAGGTGTAGGTTCGATAGCAAGAATGCATTAAAACCCAAGAGTACATACAAGGGTTTAATATATATGCAATACGAAAGCAAAAATAAGCACTAAAAAGCACCCGAAACGCACTTTAAGTGCATAATTTATATAATTCAGCAATAATCAGCATTTAAACATATGAAAATTATGTAGAAATGTCGTTTTATTATCTAGAATATTTCCCGGAGTGTTGAGAATTGAAAGGGTACAAGAAAGATACTTATTAGACACTAAAAGGTGTAATTTAGCACTTTAACGAACCAGTGTCTAACCGAACAACCGGACTTTACCCGGAGCACAAAAAAAAATATATTCTCTATGACATTGTTTTTATTTTTCTAAGCTAGTTAGGGTACCCGAATACCCGCTATATATTACAACACACAAATAACTAATTTAAATCTCAACTAAACATAATTTACCACTAACTAAATGGTTAGAAGTCAACCATTTTGCAACCCCCCCACCACCGTTCGGTTCCCCCATGGGGGACACCACTCTTACCAATTTGACTATTTTATGTGAGTGTTTAATATCATGGTGGCATATTACACATGGGGTATTAATGAATTGAATTATATATGAGACTTATAGATTATAACTTTCATTCACTTCACAAACCACCCAACAAAAATTTCTCATCTCTCTCCCTCCTTTGATAACCTACGGCCGAGAGCTCACACAACCATCCACCCACTTTCAAATTTCCATCTTAATAAACCATATACTCACAAGTGTGCTAGAGTTGATACGAAGAGGCTCGGTGCTTACGGAATCGCGACGACCTCTCTACGTCGCTTTTAACCACCCATTTTTCGTCTTGATTCTTCCCTAGCCTTGTGCTAGTTGTAAGTGATTCTAAAACACCCTCTTGTTCATGTTTAGAGTGGTTAATAAGATATTTAACGGATAAAAATTATGAACATGCGAAAACAAAACTAAAAGTCTTGTTAGAATGATGAATATGGTGGTTAATGAGTAAATATTAGTGTAAAATTTATGAAACTTGTTTTGTTATGGTTATTTATTATTGTTGAATGCTAGTAGGGGAACGGATCGCCATCTAACCATGCTAGGTCATGTTCATGGAACATGAACTAGCACTATGTTTAGTGTAAAAATAACTAGATGACGAACCCTTTCACTCACAAACATGAACTTGTGTAAAAACGATTTTTCTTATGAAATGGAGTTCTAAACTAGTAGATCTAAAGATCTACAAGTGGTATTTTCGAAGGACCAAGTAAAATATATACAAGTCTTATTTTAAGTCGGGTCTTTCATGAACTAGAGGTGTTTTTGTGAACAAACAAATGTATGGACACTTGTGTAACAAAAGTTTTAACAAAGAAATAATTTTCATAAAAACCGACTAGAAGTTGTAAAACTTCATGTTCTTTAAAAATAAGATTTCCAAGGAACCGACTTTATTTTTAGAGATGGAAAAACCTACTAAATGTGTTGAAGAGTTACTACACATTTTTACACAACTTGCAAAGTTAATGTGATTGCGATATATGTTTATGTTGGACTAGTTTGTTGACGATTGGAAATTGATTGGTTGAATTTTTAAAAGAAAATGATACGCTAGTAAGCGTGGCCACCTCCAGTTACAGAGGAAACTCTGGCGAAATTTTTCCAGAAAATAACACTTAGAATATTTTTGGTGACAAGTGTTACGAATATATTTTTGACTTGTTTTCCAAACAAACTTCGCCATGATTTTTATTACAAAATTTCCAAATACCGGAGGTGGATTTTCATAAATAAAACTTGTTAAATATATATTTAGAATATATATTTATCGCTTGTGTGATTATCTGATTATTTTGTGAACTAGGTATATATTATTTTTAGAGTAAAAATAATATGACTTGGAGATACTCGTAACGAGTAAAAATACAAAAAAATACACATGCGACCTATTTAGACAAGATACGTAATTCGGGCGCAAAGTGCAAAATACAAAAAGCTTATATTTATTTTTGAGAAAATAATATAAGTAAGACATTTAGTTAAAAATATAAAATATTTTTAACACAAGAAAATATACACAAAAGAGACTGACTGTACTTGTGCGACGCAAGTCTAGTGACTAACGTTAAGAAAACGCGTGTAGGTTACGGCGTTAATTAAGCAAATCCGGTGAAGTTTACGACGCAAGGAACGCAAAGTTGTGAGTTCATGCTCCCCCTTTTCTCTTAACTGTTTTCAGTTTTTATAACTTCGGGGGTGAAATACATGTACAAATGTACAATATTTATAATTGGTATGATATAAATACAAGAAGTACACTTGGTGAGAACGAGAACCAAGTGTGACGAAATATAAGAATACAAGAAGTACACTTGGTGAGAACGAGAACCAAGTGTGACGAAATATAAGAATATGAGAAGCGCACTTGGTGAGAACGAGAACCAAGTATGAGGCGCTATGAGAAATGATGCGAGAAATCGTGTCACGAATAGGGTACAGAAGCACCATTAATCAACAATATACCTAGACCGCAGAACAAAAGGTTAGATCTAACGGGTGCCGGGCAGCCACACTCTCGGTGAGGGCGAGAATCGAGTAGTGCTTTTGTGTCTCAGAATATACCAATTAAATGCCTAAGGTTTGGTGACTTCCTATGTCGTGTCACATGTTAATGGCTTTGCAACCCATTAACAATCCTGATACTTACAGGAATACTTTATTTACATAAAATTCATACCATACTAAAACTTGATGAATACTTGAGTACGTGGGGTACTCAAGAAAAGCTTGAATTATACTTGAAGTACGTGGGGTACTCAAGAAAATGGGAATTATACTTGAGTACGTGGGGTACTCAAGAAGAATTTGAATTATACATGAGTACGTGGTGTACACATGAAACTGGATTTATATATGAAAACTTGATTTATTCACAAACTATGTTTTCATACAAAGTATACAAACGTGAAATACAAAACTGCATGAATTCACACCAACATTATGTTGACGTTTTTTTTCAAAACTCACATGTATTTAAGGTAACTAGGATGGATGTGCGCGCGGTCTCGCTTATGCTTGTGGATGTCGCTTATGTTTATCTTTAAATAAAGTTGTAAACTTTTCAAGACAACGTTTTATGCGACTTAGCGATGTAAACGCTAAACTTATGTTTTCAAATTATGGTATTTGATGTTTTTACGAGCATATAGCATGTTTACCTCTCGTATGCAATGAGAACCTTTCATGATCACACCTCGTGCTTCCGCCGTAGAAAGGGGTGTGACACCTTCGAGGTCTAAAGTGCATCATTACTTATCATACAATTTCATTCAAATGTTTAGAAATCAAAGCATTTGAACAAATGAATTAAACACAAGAATTATACTTTTCTTTTTCTTTTCAGCCCCCTCACCCAGCCGTGTCAAGTGTCCACCCGGCCGTGTCAAGTAAACATATATTTTTCCCAGAACCTTCACCCGGCCGTGTCTAGTGTCCTCCCGGCCGTGTCAGCTCTGCACATTTATTTTTCACCCATTTTACATCCAAACCTATCCAAACTCATTTTAATCACTTAGGGTTCATTTCTTAACATATCTAAGCTGTAATCCATTACCCGGATCCATAATTCATATAGTTTACGCGCCCGTTACCCGGGTTGCATTTTACTTTATTTTGACCCGTTTGGTCTACTTAACGGAAACCTTCACTTTAATATAACGAAACCTTATTAGACTCCGATTAACATACTTAAATAACTAGCGCATAACATTGCTTAAATAAACTAAGAAGTGATTCCGGAAAATCACTTACTTAATACTACTTACTTGATATTATCATCACACATTTCAACTTAACTTCTAACAATTATCATACAATTAATCTCTTTTTCTACTAAAGAGGGAGTCCTGGAATTTACTTACCTCGTACATCCGAGTTCGTGCATAGCTTCTGTGTTTACCTTTGACCCGTTGTCCTTCCATGTTTATGTCCATGTTGACATGACTCCTATCCGTACATGTCGTCACATTCATAACACAATTAGCATACATTCACTCATTCATTCGGCTTTCAAATCATGAAATTGTTTAACTTTCGTTAGTCTATTAGTGCATAAATAAGACATGTATCATCATGCTTCATTACCATCATACATGACACATAAGTTAGCTAGTACATAACACATAAGTTCCTACATACAATTTTACCTTCTAATTCACTTAGACATTTCATCATACACTTGGTGTGCGTACACCATTTAGTGCACATTGTACAACTAATTAAAACACATTCTTCCTAGTTCATCCATGGATTATCATAACCTTTCACAAATCATTATCTTAACCAAGAATCATATGTTTTATATCAAATTATCTATCTAACTACTTTCTATAACACTACTTTAACATCAACATTACAAAATTCATCATTAATTTTCACTAAAAAATCATCTTCCTTCAATTTCCAAGTGGGTTTTATCCCAACTCATCAATACAATCAAAATTAATCATATCACAACCTCTACACATTGAAACTAACTAACATTCATGTTCGATTTCATGATTCATTCACGGATTGCACATAACCCACTTCATCAATAACCATTAAATCACGAAATTGAACTTACTTGATGATAAGTTCACTTGGGAGGTCGAAAATCTTGGTACATGCATCATAAAAATCTTCAATTTCCTTTCAATTTGAAGATCTTTCATGAATTAGGGTTTGCACCATTTTTTTTTCTTTCCTCCTGATCGTTCACACGCACACACACTAGTATGTTTGTGTTGGGTTTTTGTTTTAATTAAATTCAAGTTCCCATTTTTGACAATCTTGGCCCTTCAAGTTAGTTACTTAATCACAATTGTCACCCAATTCATTCCCTTACTTGTTTTGCTAGGCATTTAACTAGGTTTAATAAACTAGTTATTATATTTCATTCTATTAAACATGGTAACATACTAGCAAATTTAATAAATTGAGTTTTTAAGGCGTTACATTATCGGGTGACAACCTTGCATTCTTGTAATCCAAGTACTCGGTCCTCTTTCATCACAATCAAACACACACTCACGAACTATATCTATGTGGTTCATCCTAGGTAAACTTTGACATTGTTATTCATAGAAAACCTGAAACCGGGGGAAGACATTCTCTCTCATTTCTAAATACAAAACTTGTTAAGTGATAATTAGTTAATCTGAATTTTATAAATCAAACAACACAAACTTTGAGATTACTGCTCTACATTTTAGTATTATTATTATTCAATTGCCAACTACTTGGTAAATGCATTTTCCACAAACTCCGTGGGTTCGATACCCATTTACTGCTATCTATTTAGTGTAATTTGTTTTTTTAGTGGGACTTCGACCTCACGTCAAATTTTGGCGCCGTTGCTAGGGAGTAGTGCGCAAAGTGTGTTTTCTTTAGTAGTTGTGTTTGTTATTTTTGGATTTACACTGGTTGTGTTAGTGTGCAGGTACCTATAGGTGTATGCATACTAGAGGCTCTCACAAGTCATCACCATTAGCTTTTGATCCTAAAATTGAACAGACGCTTAGAAGGAACTGAGTACTACTTCGGGAAAACAAAATTGCTGGATCCCCTACTACGCAAAAACGAATAATGGACCCACCAACTCCAACTACCAGTCAAACAATGCCGACCGCTCCTCCTCTAGTGCCTGCAACAGTTCCTACATCATCAAGTGAGGTAAAACCTACCAACACCACGATTCCCATGAGTACACAACATACATTTAGTTTTCAACCTTCATCAAACATCCCACCTTTTAGCCATTTTTTCTCGACTCCCGGTCAATCATCATATCAACAAAGGCAACCACCTTTGTTCCAACAAAACCCACCCATAATCCATACCACTCTGGATTTTCAACAACCACCACAGCCGAGGTTGCAATACCAACAACCTCTGTTCATGTAGTCAATGGGGGCACAACGGGATGGGTATGATGACGGTTATGAGGAGGAATTTGAGGGTTATGAGGATGAAGGATATTCAATGGGGGGTGATGAGAATCGAATGAGAACTTATGAGGAGTTTGCTTAATAACAAAGGCAACCACTAGAACCTATTCAACAAGAATTTTCTAGGCCGCAACAACAATTTCTTCAACAGCAAATGCTTCAACAAAGACAACCATTTCAAAGGTAGATGCAACAACAACAAATTCCTCAACAGACACCTCAGCCAAATGCACCTCAAAGGCAAATACCCAGGCAAGTGGGTCAACAACCGAGAGTACCATTGGGTGTTTCAAGAAGACATAATCGTGAGGTAGTAAGGGGAGTTGAAGCTCACTTTAGACCCGTCATTTCTAATAACCCTTCTTCGGTGGTGATTCCTCAAAATCATGAGGGACGAACGTTTGAGGTAAGGATGAATTCACTTCAAAGTTTGCCGAAGTATAAAGGGTTGGCCACGAAAGAACCATATTTCCATTTGGAAGCCTACGACTCCATTTGCAACACTATTGGAGGGCAAGGTTTTTCTTCCGATTATGTTAAGTTGGTGCTGTTTCAATTTTCTTTGGAAGATTAAGCGAAGAGGTGGTTTTATACGTTGCCTTCCGCCTCTATTTATACTTGGGCTGAAATGCAATAACGGTTTTTGGAAGAGTTCTTCACCGCTCAAAAGACTAATGATGCAAGACGTAGTCTAAGAAGCTTCCAACAATAGTCAGGTGAGATGTTTCATGAGGTGTTTGAAAGGTTTAACATGATGATTAAAAATTATCCTCATCATGGCATTGAGCTTTGGGAATTCTTGAACGCTTTTCATGAGGGGTTGAATTCGAAAGATGCTCGTGACTTGATGTCTATTACTAACGGTACATTTGGTACCAATTATGAGAAAGAATATTGGGTGTTTTTGGAAGAAATTCGGTCACATTGAAGAGGAAGGCACCATCTTCTAGAAGAGCAAGACCGGTTATCACGAAACCGCAAGTACATGCCGTGGATCATGGGGGAGTTCTACCCAATAATCTAATATATGATGCGTGTACAAATTGCAATGAATTGGGTCATTCAACGGATAATTGTTTGGGATTTCAAGAACAATTTGAAGAAGTGAATGCAACTCAAGGCCAATGTGGGGGTGGTAGAAACTTCAACATGAACTCTAATACATACCATCTGGGTTTGAGAAATCACCCGAATTTTCATTATGGAAACCTAGCTAATCAAGCCAATCCTAATTTTCAAGGAAATTAAGGTGGTTATGTTCCTCGCCAACAATTTAATAATCAAGGAAATCAACGTAATTTCCGGGGCCGGAACACTCAAGGTTTTCAAAGACAACTTTAACAACCGGGTAATAAGCAAAGAGGTTCATCGGGTCAAGTTAATTCAAGCAGGATGTAACAACCCTCGAGAAACACCCCTAAACACTCCCAGATACACCCTGTATGTGAGAAATGGACCCGAATAACACTTATATTCATAAAATCAAATAAAACAAGTAAAATGAGTCGCTCGCGGGCCGCGACCAAGACTCTCAAGTTTGTCGCGGGGCGCGACGAAGTGTTACTTGTGGGGCACTGCTTCAGCCACGTGTCCCATCCACGTGTCGAACCTACCTGTGACTCACCAACCCTAAAACCGCCATACAGTCCCTCGTGGGCCGCGAAAAAATTAAAGGAGGCCGTCGCGGGGTGCGACAGCTTGCTCGACTAGCTATAAAAGGGGCAGGAATCGGCCATTTCAACTTGTTCAGAGTTATAATTTTTTCTCTCAAAACTTCTGTAGGCTAAAGCTCTAGCCTAATACCCCCTAATAAGCAAAGGTCTGCCTCGTTGTGTTATAACTCTCGATCACATATCAGTTAACATACACGATTGATTTAGGGCTCCGTAACGCATGTCAAGGCTCTGCCTAACTCAGTCGTTGGAGTTATGTCTCATGTTACACCCGATTAATTTAGGACTCCGTAATGCATGTCCGGGCTTTGCCTGACTAAGTCATTGGAGTTCTGTCTCGAGTTGTAAGGTTAATGTGATTTGGGTTATTTTACTAACACGTGTATATTCATAGAAAGTCAAGGAAATATTAACCAGGGGAAACAACAGGAAGGTATAATATTACCAGGAAGCCTGTAGAAATACCTAAGTCTACAAAAGTGAGTCCATTCTCTTTTCTCACAGTTTGTGAGCCCTTATTTTAAATATTTTTCAAAACTATAAATATTTATCAGTTATAACTACAGTGATTAAGTCTTTTTAAGTCTTCAATTGCTGTCAGTATTATGGGGTATGTATAAAGTACTTGATAACCTTCACAATTGGGCACGGGTATCCAATGTGTGATATGACCATAGTTACTGATCCGTCAAGTAACACGTACTGATCGAGTAATTGTGTAGATATAAACATTGTAATCGCCCTTAATACTGTAATGTTATAACAACTGATGTTTTATAAATTGGGATATACTCGCCAGTATTTCTTGCTGATAAAATGTTTTTAAAACGCGTTTTAGGTAACACAATGTGAAAGCCAATAGAAGCCAGCTGGAGAGCACTAAAGGCTTAAAAAAAGTGGCTATAAAAGTTACCTGAATAAAAATGAGACTTGGTTTTCAATAATTAGGGTTTATCCCTATAAATATATTTCAAATAAAATTCGGGTTTTGTCCCAGTTGTTTATTATAAATGTATTATCAGCAAAACTTGGGTTTTATCCCATTTATCTATTTTAAACATTTTGGTGTTTAACTCTGATAAAAATATTTCCTAACTACAGTCCTGATGAAACTTTCCGCTGCCAAATTAATAAACACTAATACCATCTAACTGGTTCACGGCTCCCGCTCCCAAAGTGGGGTCCGGGGGCTGTGACAGAAGGTTGTATCAGAGCTAAGCTACTTGTTTAAGCCATTTAGGTGTTCTTCTAATACCTAAACCATAAGCATTACTGTTAGAAAATTGATACCTTATGTGTTATCCTACGAACATAAAATATTAATATGTGTTATCCTACGAACATAAAATATTAATATGTCTATTATGATTTTTATGTCATTTAACGAATTTTGAATTCCTAATATGTGTTACACATATCTGTATCTTACAGTTATGATATGTTTAAAATTCTATATATATAGGTGATATATTAATAATGTTATGCCTTATCAATTTTTATGATATATTATATGTATCATATCCATATATTTATATGAATATAATTCAATATAAATTTTATAATATTATAATAATATTATGATATTAGCATTTAAAATCTTAATCAAATATATTAATACAGGATAACACAATTCAGGTATGATACTTCGAAAATCTCACAATATAAATATTAAGATAATACAATTCATGTATTATACCTTAATGATTTTATGTCATTTAATTTCTCAGTATGTGTAACCCCTATTTGTATCTTACAATATGTTATGCTATAAATATATAAAGGGGATAGATTCATAATATATTAATATTAAATTTTGTTATATATATATCATACCCATATATTTATGTGAATACAATTCAATATAAATTATAATAATTTTATGATATTGACATTATTATCTTAATCAAAGATATAAGATAACACCCATTAGGTATGATGTCACTGAAATATTATAATATAAAATATTATTCGATGCAAGTAGTATGTTTTATGATTTATGATATAACCCAAAGTTTTACTCGATTTAAATATATATATTTTTGTCAAATTTTTGACAAAACATATAAATATATTAATTTTGATAAGCTAATATCGTAAGCCTACTTAAAACATGTTTATTGTTTAATATAATATTACAACAGAATTTTCATAATGATACTATGAAAATATTATATATTATTACGTATGCTTTTGTATATTATATAAGTACATACACATTTATAAATACCTGGAAAGTATGCGAAAATATATAGGGTATTTTATATTTTATAACTTGTACTAAGGAAACAAATGATATTTTATACATAAAAAGTATACACAAAAAAATAGGTTATTGTATAACTAGATGATTTAAAATTTATATATGTAACACATATATATCGATAGGAAATTGTTGGGATTGAACCCTATCAGAGGAACAGATAATTAAAGCCAAAACTGGATCAGAGCAGTGGATCCAAGAATAAGCAGACGTTTACAGATAGTTCATGCAAATCTCTCCCCTTGAAAGTGGCTTTGTATCTGCTGACCTCCTATCTACTGATCTTACCAAGTGCTGATCCACAACTGCTGCCTTGCATCTACTGCCAAATGTTAAAGACTGATGGAAGACCAAAGCTCTGCTGACTCAATCTTCTGCCTTGAGTCAAGTACTGCTGATCCGGACAAGCACTGCTGGATTCACAGCAGTGGAAGGATGCAGCAGCTGTTTAAGTGTCTTTCATGTAATAGATTGTAATAGCAGTAGTTACTACATCAGTGTTTGTATAGATCAGAGGTTAGAGTTTGTTAGGAGGTTAGATGTCACTTTCATGGTGACGTCAGCTAAGATGCTCAGTGGTTTGCAAGTGCCTATAAATAGTTCAGTACTTTGTACTGTTCTATTAGCTCTTTCACCACATCGTCTTCTTTGCACGAACAAACTACTGAGCTCTGGCTGAGGGGGAGTTTGCATTCTTACATCAATCATTGTAATCGTTGTTGAAACAAATTCAATCATTCGGTTCATTGTGAAAAGATGTTTGATTAAAAGTATTACTCCTGTTTGATTGTATGCAAAGTTTGTTTTCATCTAAATTCCGCTGCACAACTCTTTCATTTCCATCTTAATTTCAAACTAAAATACAATCAAAAAGAAACTCAGATCCAACAATTGGTATCAGAGCCTGGACAGTCAAATTTGATTTAACAATCATTTTGACGTAAATAGTTCAGCTCATAACAGTTGATACTGATCGTTTGTTCGTCCGTTGAAAAACAGAGCAAGGATTAATCACCATTAAAGTTGATTTCTCAGTGTCTGTAAAACAACAAGAATGACGTCACAATCTCAAGATGATAAAAACAACATCGGCTCACTTTTTAAACCACCTATGCTAAAGAGAAATGAGTACAACATCTGGCAGAGGAGGATGGGTCACATCCTCGCTCAACAAAGCACAGGTTGTTGGAGGTCAGTCATTTATGGTCCCCATGTTCCTTCAGTGCCAAGCGCTGAAGATGCTAAAAAGTTCGTTCCAAAACCAATTGAAAATTATACCGAAACCGACTTTCAAAAGATTGAACTAGATGCTAAAGCTTTTAGCATCATAGCATCAGCGCTGCCCAACGAGATATATGCTGGACTGTTACACTGTAACAGTGCCAAAGAATTATGGGACGCACTTAAGGAACAGTTTGGTGGAACTGAAGAAGTCATAGAAAGCAATAGGGAAATCTTGAACCAACAGTATGAAACATTTTGCTACATTAAAGGTGAATCACTAACGCAACAATTTGAGCATTTTAGTTGTCTCATCAGTGAACTGAGGCTTGTTAACACCACTTTTACAAACTCAACTCAAAATAGCAGGTTCCTCAGGTCACTGCCCGAAAAATGGGACACTATAGCTTTTGTCACCCGAAATTCATTTGAATTCAAGGATCTGACCTTGACCCAACTCCATGGTCGACTCCTGACCTTCAAAAGGGAGTTGAACCAGAAAAGGAGGTTACAAGAGTCAGGAAAAGTTACCGATGATTACACTTTCGGTAATACTGCTCTTCTGGGTCATGAAGAATCTGGGAGCAGTGGTAAGGATCAGGGTTATGATCACTTCATTGACATAACTGCTGGTGCAAATTTTAACAACCCTGATCCTCACTCTGCAAGTTATGCACTAGCAGAAGCAGTTGCAAGTGTGAAAAGAGATAGAGAGGCCAAAAGGAAAGCCAGGGTGGACAGAATGGATCATCCAGATCAGGGTACTTCTGGGTCAAGGGATCATGAAAATCCTGTTGAGGAAAAGAAGAGGCCTACTAGAAAAGTAAGGCAACCCAAATCCATTCCTATCAGACGTTCAAAGTCTGCTCAAAAACCACCATACAAAACAACTGATGCAACATGAGTTACAAAAACTATTGCTTGCCAAACAGTTGTTCCATCAACACACACCACTTCAACACACACAACATCCACTGCTTTACCATCATTACCACCAAAAACAACACCTGCTGACATACAGCAGAAGACAGCAGATGTTATAACATCTGTTGTAATGACAACAGTGGTTGAAACACCAGTTGTTTCAACAGCTGTTAGTCAATCACAATCCACTGCCACTACATCTACAACCACTGTTCCATTCAAAACATCATCAGTCTCTCCTAAACCAAAAAGGAGAAGGCTAATTTTAAAAGATGATGACACACCAACATCTTCAAAATCCCTATCACTTGTCACTATTCCTAAACCCATACCTTTCTCTTCAGCTCAAATTGTAAAACCACTACCTCCTGCTGGTGTCTCATTTCCTCTGGAACTCATTGCAGTAAGAGAAGAAATCAAATCATTTTATTATGAAGATGACCCAGCCAAAAGCAGTTTGCCATCAATTGCAAATTATCCCAGGCCTAACAACATTGAAGAATACTTGAAGCTCAAAGCCAAACAAGCAGAGGATATTGCAATCAAAAACAGAAAAGGGAAATCTGATAGAGAATTTCAACAAAACTATCAGTTTTTACTCTCACAGGTCAATGCTATGGAGCGTTTTGCTAAAAATGTATGTCAGAAAATTTCAGAAAGGGCAGATGAGTCCTTAAGAAAAGACTACATTGAAAACATCATGACCTACAAGAAATACAAGGGGGAGAAACACATGTACAAGAACTGGACCATTCCTGAGCTTGAAAAAGAAGCAGCCAGGATTCAAGACATGATAAAAAATAAGGTCAAGCAGACTCCTCCTGAAAAATTCAAACAATTTGAAGCTGAAAAGATGTTAGAGCTGAGGAGAATGAAAGAGGAGCTGATTATAGCTGATTATGGGTCAAAGAACTCTGTGACAAAGTGGGGAGAAGATAGAGTCAGGGCAGCCTATAAAAGATTAGAGGAACTTAGAAAGAAAGATCCAAGAGTTCCACAAAAGCCTGACTATTCCAAAGCAGCGGTTTCAAAAAGACCACCAAAGCTGCAAGTCAAAAGAACCACTGCTCCAGCTGGTGCTGCCATCTACAAAAGAAGGAGCAAAAACCAGTTTAGCATGGAAACAATTCAAGATCTTTTAGCCGGAGATGCCATTGTAAAAGTTGGCACGGAAGTAATGATAAAAGAAGATCTTGAATTGGAACAATCTGCAACCGCTGCTCAGCCAGCTATGAACAGGCCAGCCTCACCAAATACTTCTGCAAATAAACATCTCCCAAGAAACCCACCAGGCTCAAAAATACAAAAGTGGGAAACTGACAAACAGACCTGCGTATTGACTTTGCTCGGGTCTGGTGGAGTAGTGGAGAAAATATCAAGGGAACAAGCTCTTGGCCTGAGTCTTGAAGATTTGCAGGATCTCCTTGATCTTCCACTTAGCAGGGATGATGAAGATACAGACGCCCTAGATTTTGAATTACAATTTAAAGGTCAGATAAGGGAGCTGTTGATGAGGCAATAAAGATTTCCACAAATAATGAAGAGTTTTGGCATTATCTGTTCCAGGGGGAGATTGTTGGGATTGAACCCTATCAGAGGAACAGATAATTAAAGCCAAAACTGAATCAGAGCAGTGGATCCAAGAATAAGCAGACGTTTACAGATAGTTCATGCAAATCTCTCCCCTTGAGAGTGGCTTTGTATCTGCTGACCTCCTATCTACTGATCTTACCAAGTGCTGATCCACAACTGCTGCCTTGCATCTACTGCCAAATGTTAAAGACTGATGGAAGACCAAAGCTCTGCTGACTCAATCTTCTGCCTTGAGTCAAGTACTGCTGATCCGGACAAGCACTGCTGGATTCACAGCAGTGGAAGGATGCAGCAGCTGTTTAAGTGTCTTTCATGTAATAGATTGTATTAGCAGTAGTTACTACATCAGTGTTTGTATAGATCAGAGGTTAGAGTTTGTTAGGAGGTTAGATGTCACTTTCATGGTGACGTCAGCTAAGATGCTCAGTGGTTTGCAAGTGCCTATAAATAGTTAAGTACTTTGTACTGTTCTATTAGCTCTTTCACCACATCGTCTTCTTTGCACGAACAAACTACTGAGCTCTGGCTGAGGGGGAGTTTGCATTCTTACATCAATCATTGTAATCGTTGTTGAAACAAATTCAATCATTCGGTTCATTGTGAAAAGATGTTTGATTAAAAGTATTACTCCTGTTTGATTGTATGCAAAGTTTGTTTTCATCTAAATTCCGCTGCACAACTCTTTCATTTCCATCTTAATTTCAAACTAAAATACAATAAAAAAGAAACTCAGATCCAACAGAAATAGCTTAAGAATTTTACCATTTAATAATTTAACTCTTCTCTTTAACTATAATCGAGTTATAAATATTCTAATACAGGAATATTACTCCCCTGCTTATATATTAAGAGTCAAGACTTAGAAAACACCAAACTTTGTATTATCTATTATAATACTTCGTTGGATAAATAAATTAAGAATCGAAGTCCTAATATTTTACAACCAAAATAATTCAACCTTTCGGTTAAAAATAAAATTGTTCTAAAAGAATCCAGAAAATTTATATTTTGATTAAATTTATTTCTTTTGGTGATTTACCCTTTTTATTCCAAAATATTTTGTTCAATAAATTTAATAGAAATTTATTTCAATATACTATTACTATTGTTAGTATAAAAGTATGAATATAGTTATGAGAATAAGAAAAATAATTAATACCATTAGTTATATAATTGGATTCTTATAATTTGGTATTATATATATAGGGCGGGGTTTGGCTACACAGTCCATTTTTCCTACAAAGTGTACAAAGTCATAAAACACCACAATTTCAGCCATAAAACACACTCAAAACCCACAAATAACATAGTGAAGATCATTAAAACACAATATCCAAACCCCTAACAGTCCTTAAAAACTTCAAACACACCATCGTACAACTATGAATATAAAACACAACATGATAATCAATATAAAACACATTAATGTTAGTCATTCGATAATCAAAGCTTTATCATCCAAAACACAACACAAAACCCACAAATATAGTGTTTTAGTCATCTTCACTATGTTATTCGTGGATTTTGAGTGTGTTTTATGGTTGACATTATGGTGTTTTATGACTTTTTACACTTTATAGGAAAAATAGACTTTGTAGCCAACTCCCATCCTATATATATATATATAGGAAATTCAAATTATTATATACGTATGCATATACAAAACAAGATTTCTTGATAGTATATACAGTATAATCAAATATCTTCTATAGAAAAAAATAAGCTTTTATATAACAGAAGAAACAAACCTACATGTTTACCCATAATCTATCCAAATGATTGACAAACCATTAACCGCATTTAACCCAAAAGAAACCCTAAGGACAACCGTATTAGCACCAAGGAAATGATGGTAGAACCAATGACGGGGAATCTTAGGATCTTATATAAAACCCTTAGTTCTAGCCACGGTCACGTCTAAAATTTCCACCATATATCCCGAATGCCTATCCAGCCATGCACTCTGGAAATATAACTAAGCTGAAGTGATATGGAGAAAAGATATTACTACAAGAAAGAAACAACGCATAATATAATATATATACTTTCCTTATATTTTGATAAAATATATAGTGAAAGAAAATGTTAAAATATAATGTGTATATATATATATATAGGGTATATATATAGGGGACCGCTAAAATGAGAACCACCTCGAGTTGTAAGAACCGTGAGAACTACACCGTACGGGGAGAGGTGGACCAAATTTTTTTTTTCATAAACATAGATGCGTGTATTGTAAACACATTTGTAAAAAATAATTCAAAAAAAAATGTCGTGTGTGTAGTTTTGAGCACCACAAGTTTGTGTTTACGGGTACCGTAAATTTAACCGGAACATTTACGGTACCTGTAAACACAAACTTGTGGTGCTCAAAACTACACACACGGCATCTTTTTTTTTTGAATTTTTTTTTACAAATGTGTTTATAATACACGCATCTACGTTTATGAAAACAAAATTTGGTCCACCTCGCCCCGGATCAAAAAGTTCTCGCGGTTCTTACAACTCGAGGTGGTTCTCATTTTAGCGGTCACTTATATATATATATATATATATCAACGCATAATACTGATACGTATGATTATACTTGTGCTAAATGTAATATGAGCAACAAAATGTGCCTGTATAATTGCTTAGTTCTGTGATAATTATATCTGAACTTGTTTGCAATTCAGATGTCAAACTCTAAATTCAAATTATTATATACGTATGCATATACAAAACAAGATTTCTTGATAGTATATACAGTATAATCAAATATCTTCAATAGAAAAAAATAAGCTTTTATATAACAGAAGAAACAAACCTACATGTTTACCCATAATCTATCCAAATGATTGTCAAACCATTAACCGCATTTAACCCAAAAGAAACCCTAAGGACAACCGTATTAGCACCAAGGAAATGATGGTAGAACCAATGACGGGGAACCTTAGGATATTATATAAAACCCTTAGTTCTAGCCACGGTCACGTCTAAAATTTCCACCATATATCCTGAATGCCTATCCAGCCATGCACTCTGGAAATATAACTAAGCTCAAGCGATATGGAGAAAAGATATTACTACAAGAAAGAAACAACACATAATATAATATATTTACTTTCCTTATATTTTGATAAAATATACAGTGAAAGAAAATGTTAAAATATAATGTGTATATATGTGTATATATATATATAGGGTATATATATATAGGGGACCGCTAAAATGAGAACCACCTCGAGTTGTAAGAACCGTGAGAACTACACCGTACAGGGCGAGGTGGACCAAATTTTTTTTTCATAAACATAGATGCGTGTATTGTAAACACATTTGCAAAAAATAATTCAAAAAAAAAAAATGTCGTGTGTGTAGTTTTGAGCACCACAAGTTTGTGTTTACGGGTACCGTAAATTTAACCGGAACATTTACGGTACCTGTAAACACAAACTTGTGGTGCTCAAAACTACACACACGACATCTTTTTTTTGAATTTTTTTTACAAATGTGTTTATAATACACGCATCTACGTTTATGAAAACAAAATTTGGTCCACCTCGCCCCGGATCAAAAAATTCTCGCGGTTCTTACAACTCGAGGTGGTTCTCATTTTAGCGGTCACTTATATATATATATATATATATATATATATATCAACGCATAATACTGATACATATGATTATACTTGTGCTAAATGTAATATGAGCAACAAAATGTGCCTGTATAATTGCTTAGTTCTGTGATAATTATATCTGAACTTGTTTGCAATTCAGATGTCAAAGGAAATAGCATGTAATTAGGAAATTCAGGCTAGTAATGAAAATTCTCTAAATAAAAGTACTATAGAAAATGTAATAGCTCAAGGAATATCGAATGCCATACCTTCGATCATTGAAGCTATTAAAATTTTTATAAACGAAAGTTCTACTACCCGCTGTAAGCATACCCATCACTTCAAACCTAGCCCTAGCTCCAATGGAGGTCATGATATCCATATCAAAACTCCATCCTCCAAACGAAAGAAAACCACAACCTGTAGTTACTCTTATAAGGAATTTCGCTCTGACAAGTCCTCTAAGAATAAAGGAATGGAACCAACAATCACGCAACCTACCTGCAGCACCTATAACAAAAAGCATTCAAGAAGACGCCATTCTAGGAAGACACACCACTGTAACTTCTGCTTGAAGACTGGACATACAGTGGAAGAATGTAGAAGGAAAAATAACATCTATTTCAAATGCGAAGAACTAGGTCACATCTGTCCCTACTACCCAAAACTATCTAAGGCACCCGGCAACAAGGCTAGAAACCCAGATAAGGCTAAGAAGGACGCATAAATAACTATGATACAGGAATCAATAGCAAATTCTAACATAACCACCTCTACGTTTTGTCTGTACTAAAGTATTAGTTGACTTTTGATTCCAATCAAAGTTTTATAAAAGGTCTTTATTTTTCTTTCATAAAGCCAACACTCGTTTATCTCGTTTCTTGACAAATTCCTATGTCGCACATGCATTGCTTATTATGCATGTGATTTCACTTCAAAAGATCTTTTATTCACTAGTTCAAATATTATTTCGTTATACTTATTTTGATAATCTATATGATTATAAAATGTTGACTTTTTGATATCAAGTCAACATATTTATTGGAAAAACTCCGTTCCTTTTAAAAAATTTGCTTACCGGATTTCCGTATAACTGTTAGGCCCTTGAAGGTTTATGGATAAGTAGCTTAGTGGATTAGTGGGCAAATAGGTTTAATGATGTAATTGGGCTTTTTGGGCAAGTTGGGGCAAGGGTTTAGGGAGCCTCCTCTCTAAACACTTACTATAAATAGTAGTGTGTTAGGCCGTCTCGCATGATCTGTTCGAGTAGAACGTGGCGGAATCGATCAGAATCGAGGTGCGGAATCCCTCGAAAATGTCTGAGAATCAACAATGACAAGTTCAACGCTTAACATGTCTGATTTCATTGAATGATGGTGAAAGTACAGAAGAACCAGATGAAAGTCAGACAGACAGAGCTTTGCTACAATGACCAGCCAAAGGTTCTAAATAACTAGCACTAACCAGCTATTTATAGGCAATCAGGGAAGGAAATAGTGTCACCATCCGATCGGATGACATACGTCTTCTGACGGATTTCACTTTAACAGTTAAGTGCCGTTCCCTGATATGTCAAGACAAACAAATACATACAAGTACATACATATACAAAATTACACAAACAAGACAAAATACAAGACTCGATGCAGACGGAAGCTACAGACATATGTACTAACAGACTCCCCCTTGGATGTAGCTGTAGTTCCTTCCTGCATAGTCTTCAATCCGTCTTCCTGCTGCGTCTTCTATCCTTAGCGTTCTGTCGTTGTTTCTCATCCCTCTCAGCAAGCATCTTTTTCCTTAAAGGCCTACCAACTTCATTCCAGTACTTTCTGTATTCATGATCACTATCACGCTTTCTATCCCACCGTGGGATCTTGTTTTGTTCCTTCTCGATCGGTGTCTGGTCGGTTGGTGGAGGTCTCATCAGCTTATGTCTTCCAAGCTTTGCAGCTTTATCAGAAATCTCTTTGAATCTTTGACTGCGCTTGTACTTCTTTAAGAACTCATGAATCTACAAATCTCTCCACTTTGACTTCCAATATCTGCTAGAATTGATGTCTTTCGCATAGCACAGGTTCACTAACTTCTGATATTGTTGAGCTTGAACTTTGTCTGGCTTTTCATAAACAATCATGTTGTAAAATAGGCAATCAATATCTTTCTTGGAGCAATTAACTAGCCACATAGGATCCAACACACTGATCCTTCTCGACTCTCCAGTCTTCTTGTCAAAAAGAGAAATCACCGCTTCCGCTGTGCTTTGGTTGTATATCCAACCCTGAAAGTCTTCATAGAAATCCTGTTCCATTGCACGTAGCGGCATGTTTTTCAAACATCTTAGCGGCTTTATATTCAGAGTAATATCCTTTTCTCCTGATTCCAAAATCTTGACAACTTGCTCTAGAAACTATGGTTTCCAATCAGGAAATCTCTCCTTTGCCTGCAACTTTATGTAATTCCACAAGTGTTGATCATGCTGCTTCACATCTAACCCATGATAAAATTGTTTGATGTTCTTCGTCTGAACTAATTCCTCAACATCCCACCACGGGAGGGTTTTAATGTCTGACAAAAATTCAAAGTATTGAACCCCCAGTTCCTGTCTGATAGCATATACTTGTAGATCTTCCAAATATCCCCATGAAAGAATGTCTCCCAAAGATAAATCAGCATTATGCGTGAAATACTGAAGAGGTCTCCTGAACTTCCTTTCCTTGGGCATTACTTTGAACCATTTCTTTCTTTCTTCTACCAATGTTTCTCGTGGAATTGTTTATGGAATGCCTTCAGTAGTGATCTTCTCTACAACTTTCCTTCTGATCTCATCTTCATTTTGTTCTTTAAACATTTCAGCAAGTGTAGGAAATGAATCATCAATGCCAGAATAGTGGAACGGAGTATCTTCTTCAGAACTATCTGAACAATCTTCAACTTCGACATGATGAAAATTATCAGCTTCATGTGCATATTTGAACTCATACTCCTTTTCTAGCGATGAAGGAATCTCATTCTCAATATCAAACTTAATCTTTCCATCATCTAACCCCAATTCTTCCAACATCTCAGCCCTAGACCTAGGTAACTCCAACTCCCCCTCAAATGGAGCATTTAAATATATAACAGTTGGTTGTGTGAGGAATACCTGGTCTGCATGTTGCTTTCTAGAAGAAGAAGACTCCTGGTGATGATCCTCCTCTTGTTCGTTGATTTCATCATTTAGAAAATCATCGTACGATTGTTGGATTGAAGGCTTCACAATCAAAATCCCTGTAGTGCCTTGATCTTCATCATCATCTTTGTAGTTATCCCATGAACGATCATAATTCTCAACAGCATCCAGAATTTCATTCAGCTCTTCATCATCTACTTCTTCTTTCTTTTCGTCTTTCCAAAATAAGAGCTTCACCTCTGGTTCTCTTGCCTTTTGTTTACATTGTTCTACTCTCACTAGACGAATAATATCATCGAAATTATAAGAAAGTGGAGTAGACTCACCAACAAGAACAAACCCTTGAACTTCTTCAACATTCACAGCATCTGTCATTTCAACATCAACTTCTGGTTGACTTGTTGTACCAAGTATCTCTTCTTTATCAACTACCAAACCCATCTTTTTCTGAGTTGCATCTTCAGCCAACTCTTTCTCCCTGGCAACTCTTCGCTCTTCAACCCTTTGGATCTCCAAATTGTTGTAGATAGCTTGAACATTGATACCCAGATGATGTTCCATAACAGTATACAACATGTTAAGCTGTTCATCTTTCACAGTCTTATCAACTCTTAATGCTTCCATTTCCAGCTTCATCACTTTGATTTCGCTTGCAGACGCTTCATGAAGTTCACTTAACATTTGATGTAGCGTCTGATTTGTTTCATTCAAGTTCTTGTTCTTCACATGTAGATCAGAAATCTCTACTGATAGTTGCTCGAATAACTTTGCATTATCATCCACATCTTCTTCCAATGTCTTTAACTTCTTCGCATGTTTGATCACAACAGACTTTATGTCTTCATTCACTTTAGTCAACTCGTCAAGCTGTTGTTTCAATTCGTCACGCTCAGCTTCAGCTTTCTCTTTCTCTTTTTCCAGAAGACTCATTTCCTTTTTTTAGATCTTGAACTGTTGCGTCATGAAACATATCAAATTCTTCATTAGGGAGAATATCGTCTTTGAGTTCACCATAAATATTAGGAAAGCCTTCAAATGGATCAGGAAGAACAGTTCTCTTGGCCTTTAACGTCTCAGCACTCTCTGGAATAGGTTGATTTTTTGGTGGTGGTGGTGTAGAAACCCTTACTTTAGTAATCTCAACTTCTTCATCATCACCAACTTTCTTATCAACATTCTGAACCTGTTCAACCTCTAGAACTTCAAAATTTTGATCTCTAACACCTTCAGGACCCTTTGAAGTTGTCACATGCTTTTCACTTTTGCCGCTTTGGACTTCAGGCATAGAAGCACCTCCTTTCTTTGCCCTGACATTTCTCGGAATGACTCCTGTTTGAACTGCCTTGCGTTTAATTCTTAGTTTCTTTTTCTCTTCAGCCGTTGGAGTATAAGTAGAATCTTCATCATCAGTGTCACACCCCCAAAATCCACACACGGAATACTACCGCTTGGAGGCGTGACATGACCAGGATCAAGCCACCAATCATATTGAACATAAGCATGCATATCAAAAGTCATTCATCAATACGATAGGTGTTTACAAAACCAAATATAAACAAGTGTGTAGCGGAAGCATTAATGTACAAACCCATCATCAGTTTAAGTACAAAAAGTCATATATTTAACAACACATTCACGATCCATATCCACAACGACCGTGCCTCCCGTGCAAGCTCCATAAGTACCTAAGGTCCTGCAAGGCATGTAACAGAGAGTCAACAACTAGTTGAGCGAGTTCACAGTTGGCTATTTAGTGATAATGTTCATTTCGTAAATCGTATGTTCGATTAGTAATCATGTATCGTATGTAATAGCATCGCGGCCCTCAAGGCATGTTTGCGAAGTTTAGTGGGGGTTTCCCATGTTTTCTAGACTAGTTATATTTGTATCGCGGCCCTCCAGGCATGTTTGCGAAGATTAAAGTATAGTTCGCGGCCATTCCAGGCATGTTTGCGAAGATCGTTCTAGTATAGTTCGCGGCCATTCCAGGCATGTTTGCGAAGATCGTTCTAGTATAGTTCGCGGCCATTCCAGGCATGTTTGTGAAGAGAAGTATGTGTATCACTAGTCTAGTAGTATGTATATACACCATTGACCTTCCACTCCCGAGGCCTATGGTATGTAATTCCGATAACTATTCAACATAAATAATCAATCAACCCATTCCCAACCCCGGGAATCCCATGCCTTGGTAGAAGTGTGAACTCACCTTGTTTCGCTCGGTATGCTAAGTATGTGCTCACGGTTAATCAATCACGTCCTAAGGTATGCACGTATACATAATCAGTTTGTATTAAAGTTGTTTGTGCGTAAACATAATCATCATGAACATCGCATCAATCACAATACACGTATTTGCAATCATACAAGTAATACTTTATACATAACAGCAGTTAACTAACCCAGCTAACACTTAACAGAATTAACTCAAGTTAGTACGCAGATTAACTGTTCGGCGAAATACACATATTGGCGAAACACAGATATTGGCGAAACACACATTCGACGAAACACGTTCTGTTTCGTCGGGGTCTCATTTGACGAAACAGAATTCAATTTCGTCGATTACTCTTGGCGAAACACTTTCTGTTTCGCCGAGGGTTCTGTTTCGTCGGATGTCAATTTCGCAGACATCAGTAACAGCAGATACGGATAACACAGAAACCCTAATCGCCGATACAACAGTTTTACAGAAAACGTTCAATCCTCGCTCAATATAATGAGTCTTATGTTACTAACCATTAATCTATGCATCTCAACCGAAGCATCAATGAAACAGGGATCATATCATCATCATCATCAATAAAATCATGTAATCATCACAAAACAACACTCATAAAATCCATACTCTATGCATACCCGCTATCATGCACAATCGTTGAGAGGTTCATGAAACCCTAAGTATTCATCATACACATATACTCCTATAATCCAGAAATCAAGCATATACACAACATGTATAAAGAAAACAAAGAACAAAGAAACCGATTAGACGAGCACGCACTAACCGAGATATCCGGGATGAACAAGGGAGGATTCGAGAGAGAAAGATGATGGTTGAGGATGGTTATCGCCTTCACAGAGTGGAGAGTTCTAGGGTTTCTATTTTTGTTAAAAGTGTGAAACAGGGAGTCGGTTCACGTTAATATGAACGAATTACCGTTCTGGGCCCTTAATGGGCTTGGCGAAACTGGGCTTGGCGAAACAGACTTCTGTTTCGTCGGGATGCTTATGACGAAACAGTCTGTTTCGTCGGGTCCTGTCTGTTTCGTCGAGTCCTTTTATGTGCTAACAGTTTTAAGTTTTCAACAGGTTTCATGTTATACAGCCAAACACAAAATCATGCAACCACAATGCGTTCATAAAAATATCTATATAAAAAAATATAACGTGTACAGTTACAAGTTAAACAAGTCAAACAACTACACTGTCAAAGTCAACGTGCACTAAATGCGAAAATGAAAGTCGGAAACTCGAGTTGTCACATTATCCCCAACTTGAAAGAAATTTCGTCCCGAAATTTAGCATGCGGTTACTGAGAAAGCTAGGTAAGTTATCGTTTACTGGTTTTCCTGGGGTGTCACATCATTTCCCCGTTGAGTTGGAATTTCGTTCCGAAATTCCGTAGTAGCTTCAGCCTCAGTAGTAGTTGCATTGTTTTCGAACAACTGGGGATATTTGAGTTCCATTTGATCTTCGCGCTCCCAGGTGAACTCTGGGCCGCGACGGGAGTTCCAACGAACTCGTACAAGAGGTATTCTAGTGTTCTTGAGGACCTTAACATCCCGGTCCGTGATTTCAACTGGTTCTTCGACGAAATGCAACCGTTCGTCGATAGTGAGCTCCTTCAAAGGAACTATAAAGGTCTCATCTGACTGCCACTTCTTCAGATTCGACACATGAAAGACGTTGTGAACTGCACTGAGTTCAGCTGGTAAGTTCAGTCTGTAGGCCACTTTGCCTATCTTTTCTATGACTTCAAATGGTCCAACGTATCGTGGATTGAGCTTGCCTCGTTTGCCAAAACGAACAACACCCTTCCAGGGTGAAACTTTGAGTAGTGCTCGACCCCCAACTTGGAATTCGAGTATTTTCCTGTCTTTATCAGCGTATACTTTCTGACGGTCACGTGCTGCCGCCATGCGTTGTCGTATTTGAGCAATCTTTTCAGTAGTATCAACTACCATTTCCGGACCTGTGATCTGACTGTCACCCACCTCTGCCCAACAAAGAGGTGATCGGCATTTACGCCCGTACAATGCCTCAAATGGAGCAGCTTTAATGCTGGTGTGGTAACTGTTGTTGTACGAAAATTCCACAAGTGGCAGATGTTTTTCCCAGCCTTTGCCAAAGTCAATTACGCACGCCCGAAGCATGTCTTCTAGAGTTTGAATAGTGCGCTCAGACTGCCCATCTGTCTGAGGATGATAAGCTGTGCTCATGTCTAATCGAGAGCCAAAAGATTTGTGCATTGCTTGCCACAGTTCTGAAGTAAAACGTGCATCACGATCAGAGATAATAGATGTGGGCACCCCGTGCCTCGAGACAACTTCCTTAAGATATACGTCTGCTAGAGTGGAGAACTTATCCGTTTCCTTGATAGCCAAGAAGTGAGCAGACTTTGTGAGTCGATCCACGATCACCCAAATAGTATCATTCCCACGTTGAGACCTAGGTAGGCCAGTAACAAAATCCATGGAAATTTGCTCCCATTTCCATTGTGGTATCTCAGGTTGTTGGAGTGGGCCTGATGGTTTCTGATATTCTGCTTTGACTCTCGCACAAGTCTAACACTTGCTAACGTAAGTTGCTATGTGGGCCTTCATGCTAGGCCACCAATATGTAGTTCTGAGGTCGTGGTACATTTTATCCGAACCAGGATGTACTGAGTAGCGAGACTTATGAGCTTCATCCATTACGAGTTCGCGTAAACTACCATAGAGTGGGACCCAGATGCGTCCGGTTACATAGTAGGCGCCGTCTGTCCTTGGTTCTAACCGTTGCCTTGAACCACGTAGAGCTTCAGCCCTGACGTTTTCTGGTTTCAATGCTTCTACCTGAGCATCTCGTATCTGTGAAGGAAGACTAGACTGAATAGTGAGTTGCAACGCTCGTATACGCCTAGGTATAGTATCCTTTCGACTGAGGGCGTCGGCCACCACATTGGCCTTGCCTGGATGGTACTTTATAGCACATTCGTAATCGTTCAGTAACTCGACCCACCGACGTTGTCGCATGTTCAATTCTTTCTGCTTGAAAATATGCTCAAGACTCCTGTGATCGGTGTAGATGGTGCACTTGGTGCCATACAGGTAATGTCGCCATATCTTGAGCGCAAAAACAACAGCTCCAAGTTCTAAATCGTGCGTAGTGTAATTCCGTTCGTGAATCTTAAGTTGGCGCGAAGCATAAGCAATGACTTTATCTCGCTGCATCAACACACATCCAAGACCTTGGATAGATGCATCACAGTAGACTACAAAATCGTCCGTGCCTTCAGGCAATGAGAGGATAGGTGCACTACAAAGTCTATCCTTTAAATGTTGAAACGCTGTATCCTGTGTATCACTCCAACGGTAAGCAACACCTTTCTGTGTCAGTAATGTAAGTGGCTGTGCAATCTTTGAGAAGTCTTTGATAAACCGTCTGTAATAACCCGCCAATCCCAAGAATTGGCGTATTTCTGTCGGTGTGCGAGGTGCAGGCCAGTTCTTGATCGAATCTACCTTGGATGGATCAACATGTATCCCATCCTTGTTTACCACGTGGCCTAGAAAGTGGACTTCACGAAGCCAGAAGTCGCATTTTGAAAACTTAGCGTACAGTTGTTCCGTTCGAAGGAGTTCCAAAATAAGTCGTAAATGCTGTTCGTGTTCCTCTCGATTCTTCGAATAAATTAGGATGTCATCAATAAAAACAATAACAAACTTGTCAAGATAAGGTTTGCACACCCTGTTCATAAGATCCATGAAAACCGCAGGCGCGTTCGTTAGCCCGAATGGCATGACCAAAAACTCATAATGACCGTAGCGAGTTCCGAATGCTGTTTTGGAGACGTCCTCATCCCGGACTCTCAGTTGATGGTAACCTGACCTTAGATCAATCTTTGAGTAATAGCTCGACCCTTGTAACTGGTCGAATAAGTCGTCGATGCGTGGGAGTGGATAGCGATTCTTCACGGTCACCTTGTTTAGTTCGCGGTAATCTATGCACATACGAAAGGTACCGTCTTTCTTCTTCACAAATAATACTGGAGCTCCCCAGGGCGAAGAGCTAGGACGTATGAAACCCTTTTCCAAGAGTTCTTGCAATTGCTTAGACAGTTCTTCCAGTTCAGTTGGAGCTAATCGGTAAGGCGCTCGAGCTATAGGTGCTGCTCCTGGAGCTAGCTCGATCTGAAATTCGACCTGGCGATGGGGTGGTAACCCAGGTAACTCTTCAGGAAACACCTGAGGAAAGTCGCGTACTACAGGAATATCCCAAATCTTTTTCTCTGTCGTCGATGTATCAGTAACGAGTGCTAAAATAGCTACGTGGCCTTTTCGCAGACACTTCTGAGCCTTCAAGAAAGAGATGATGCCACTCACGACACCACTCTTGTCGCCTTGAACTTCGAGAGGTTCTTTTCCAGAACGAGGAATACGAATGATCTTCTCCTTGCATAGGATCTCTGCTTGTTGTTGGGATAACCAATCCATACCAACGACGATATCAAAGCTACTCAGAGTTATAGGAATGAGATCGATAGAGAAAGTCTGACCAGCGAGGATAAGATTACAACCCTGAACTATGTGTGTGGCCTCTAGACTTTTACCGTTAGCTAACTCTACGACATGTTTGGTGCTTAACAGTGTTGGTGCGCGTTTAAGCATTTGACTAACATTCAGAGACATATAACTGGTATCCGCACCCGAATCAAATAATACGGTAACATAAAAGTCGTCGAGAAGAAACTTACCCGTAACCACATTAGGATCGTTCCTTGCGTCACTCTGGCCAATCACAAACATACGACCTTTTGCACCATTGTTGTTGTTGTTTCCCCCATTGTTGTTCCCACTGCCCTGATTATTGTTATTGTTGCTTTGATTCTGGTTTAATTGGGGACAGTTCCGCTTGAAATGACCTTCAGCCCCACACTGAAAGCATGTCTTATTTCCTTGCTGTTGTTGCTGTGACTGGTTTCGTGGAACGGGTGACTGTTGTTGCTGGTTCTGACTTGCAGGCCTTGAGCTCCTGAAATCTTTAGCATCATGACCTACTCTTAGACATCTTTGACAGCGGCCTTTACGACACTGACCACTGTGGTGTTTGTTGCACCTGTTACATAGTGGATGATTTCCCCGATATCCACTCTGCCCCTGACTACCAGTCGATTGCTGACTCGGACTCTGGTAATCACTAGTCTTGCGCTGTTGCTGTGCTTGAGACTGTACAATAGCTGAACCCCTGCTGGAATCCCCTTCCCATTTCCGCTTGTTGTCACTGGGAATAGCAGGAGTAACTGGAGTGGTAGCGGTAGTAGTACCGTTGATACGTTTAGGCAGCCTGTTCTGTTCCACCGCCTGATCAGTGAGGCGATGAGCTAGCTTAACGATCTGTTGAATAGTGCCCAGATTCGCTGAAGTTACGTGGCTTTGAATCTCCGGCACCAGACCATTGAGATACAGTTCGATACGCTTAATGGGAGGGTCCACCATAGTAGGACACAAAATAGCCAACTCATTCGATCTTCTGGTGTACGCTTCAATTTCTGACCCCGTCATTTTCAAATGGTAAAATTCTACCTCCAGTTTATGAATATCATCACGGCTACAGTATTCCTCTTTAATCAAATCCTTGAAATCATTCCAGGGTGTGGCGTTAGCAACAGCCAACCCTAACATCTGCACTTGCGCATTCCACCAAGTCAGCGCAATGCCTTCTAGTGTACCAGTGGCGTACTTCACCCTGCGAGCCTCAGGGCATTCGCACATTTCAAATACTGACTCGAGCTTTTCAAACCAATGGAGAAGTCCAACCGCTCCTTCCGTGCCACTAAAAGTAGTAGGACGACAGTCCATGAACGTTTTGAAGGTGCAAACAGGTGGCTGAGCGTGCTGACCTCCTGCTTGTGCGGCTGCAAGTGCCGCAGCAATTTGCTCGTTAATGAGAGCCGTCAGTTGGGCTTGCGTCATGTTAATACGTCCAGACATGATCTTCATAGCAAATATGACATAAGTGAGAGAGGTTCGAGAGTAGTGCGATAACAAAAGGGAATAGTCACACAAGTGTTCTCATGCAATAGTGTTAAGTTAACCTAAGCATACCCGGAGCAAAGTTCTATGCAATTCTAGCAAGTAGGCAATAAAACATGTACCATATTACCTAGAGTGATGAGTCTTGCACGTGGAGCGAGGCGTCGTTGTGGATCGTTGAGCACTGTTCTGGTTATAGTCTGGTTTTAAATAAAAACGTTTTCCCCTTATTAAAACCGAGTTCTCTATAACCAATGGCTCTGATACCAATCTGTCACACCCCCAAAATCCACACACGGAATACTACCGCTTGGAGGCGTGACATGACCAGGATCAAGCCACCAATCATATTGAACATAAGCATGCATATCAAAAGTCATTCATCAATACGATAGGTGTTTACAAAACCAAATATAAACAAGTGTGTAGCGGAAGCATTAATGTACAAACCCATCATCAGTTTAAGTACAAAAAGTCATATATTTAACAACACATTCACGATCCATATCCACAACGACCGTGCCTCCCGTGCAAGCTCCATAAGTACCTAAGGTCCTGCAAGGCATGTAACAGAGAGTCAACAACTAGTTGAGCGAGTTCACAGTTGGCTATTTAGTGATAATGTTCATTTCGTAAATCGTATGTTCGATTAGTAATCATGTATCGTATGTAATAGCATCGCGGCCCTCAAGGCATGTTTGCGAAGTTTAGTGGGGGTTTCCCATGTTTTCTAGACTAGTTATATTTGTATCGCGGCCCTCCAGGCATGTTTGCGAAGATTAAAGTATAGTTCGCGGCCATTCCAGGCATGTTTGCGAAGATCGTTCTAGTATAGTTCGCGGCCATTCCAGGCATGTTTGCGAAGATCGTTCTAGTATAGTTCGCGGCCATTCCAGGCATGTTTGCGAAGAGAAGTATGTGTATCACTAGTCTAGTAGTATGTATATACACCATTGACCTTCCACTCCCGAGGCCTATGGTATGTAATTCCGATAACTATTCAACATAAATAATCAATCAACCCATTCCCAACCCCGGGAATCCCATGCCTTGGTAGAAGTGTGAACTCACCTTGTTTCGCTCGGTATGCTAAGTATGTGCTCACGGTTAATCAATCACGTCCTAAGGTATGCACGTATACATAATCAGTTTGTATTAAAGTTGTTTGTGCGTAAACATAATCATCATGAACATCGCATCAATCACAATACACGTATTTGCAATCATACAAGTAATACTTTATACATAACAGCAGTTAACTAACCCAGCTAACACTTAACAGAATTAACTCAAGTTAGTGCGCAGATTAACTGTTCGGCGAAATACACATATTGGCGAAACACAGATATTGGCGAAACACACATTCGACGAAACACGTTCTGTTTTGTCGGGGTCTCATTTGACGAAACAGAATTCAATTTCGTCGATTACTCTTGGCGAAACACTTTCTGTTTCGCCGAGGGTTCTGTTTCGTCGGATGTCAATTTCGCAGACATCAGTAACAGCAGATACGGATAACACAGAAACCCTAATCGCCGATACAACAGTTTTACAGAAAACGTTCAATCCTCGCTCAATATAATGAGTCTTATGTTACTAACCATTAATCTATGCATCTCAACCGAAGCATCAATGAAACAGGGATCATATCATCATCATCATCAATAAAATCATGTAATCATCACAAAACAACACTCATAAAATCCATACTCTATGCATACCCGCTATCATGCACAATCATTGAGAGGTTCATGAAACCCTAAGTATTCATCATACACGTATACTCCTATAATCCAGAAATCAAGCATATACACAACATGTATAAAGAAAACAAAGAACAAAGAAACCGATTAGACGAGCACGCACTAACCGAGATATCCGGGATGAACAAGGGAGGATTCGAGAGAGAAAGATGATGGTTGAGGATGGTTATCGCCTTCACAGAGTGGAGAGTTCTAGGGTTTCTATTTTTGTTAAAAGTGTGAAACAGGGAGTCGGTTCACGTTAATATGAACGAATTACCGTTCTGGGCCCTTAATGGGCTTGGCGAAACTGGGCTTGGCGAAACAGACTTCTGTTTCGTCGGGATGCTTATGACGAAACAGTCTGTTTCGTCGGGTCCTGTCTGTTTCGTCGAGTCCTTTTATGTGCTAACAGTTTTAAGTTTTCAACAGGTTTCATGTTATACAGCCAAACACAAAATCATGCAACCACAATGCGTTCATAAAAATATCTATATAAAAAAATATAACGTGTACAGTTACAAGTTAAACAAGTCAAACAACTACACAGTCAATGTCAACGTGCACTAAATGCGAAAATGAAAGTCGGAAACTCGAGTTGTCACAATCAGACCCTTTCTTCTTCTTTTTCTGAGGTTTCTTCTTCAAAGTAACCTTTCTTTGACCAATCTTTGATTTATCAATCTCAGATTCTGTTTCAGAAGATTCATCATTAGCATCGCTTGAATCTTTATGAGCAACATCTTCAGCTTCTTTCTCTTTTACACCTTTCGATTGAGCATGCTTTGTAGATTCATCAATCTTTTTAACACTTGATCCTTGAGCAGCAGTAGCTTCTTCATTTTTCTTTAGAAAACTTTCAAGTGTATCCTTTAACAAACCAACACATTGTTGAAGAAGTACATCAGGTTCAAGCACAGGCTCATCAATCAACTTTGGTGTTGATTTCTTTGAAGGCCCTGCAAAACAAATATTAAACGTTCATTAATAAGATGTAACATTGAATATTCTAGCTTTTCTTATTACTCCCCCTTTCAACTATACCCTTAACAATCATCTTTGGGGTCACTTTCTTTGGAGTACATACAGCTAGGGAAGCCTTTGGTGTTCTCTTCCTCTTACCTTCCTTTACAAACCAGTATCTAAGTTTCTTCTCTTGCATATCCCTTAGACTATCATCCTCATTCTCTGAGTTGCTATTATCATGCCTCCAAGCATTGTTCTTAGGTGCAACATATCCTGGATTTGCAATCTTGCAGATCATATGCTTAGCTCTTGGCTCAGCTTCATCTTTCTTCAGCTTATATTAACCTAATCTGCTCAAAGTCTCGGCTGTCATATGACGTAGACCTAACACATCTTCAGGATCCTTCTCAAGACCTTGCACTTGATCATCTATCATCATTTGTATGAATCTAGGGTACATAATGTACTTCTCACCCCTGAAATTATCCACCATATGTTCAAATATCACTTGTGATACATTGTATGGTCTGTTAAGCATCAAACAAGTGATTATATTCATGATATAGTCCGATGGTTCGTCATAAGCTCCCTTCCTGTGAGATAGAGCATGTATTACACAGTGAACTAGAAACTTGTAAGGACGGCTAAACATGGACTTGAGATATTTGCCGTTTAGATGTCCTAGAAAACCCATTCTGAACCACAAACCCTTGCATAAACGTTTTAGGAACAATGGTAGGGTCACTATCAGTATCTCCTAAGTCCAAAACTCTTCTTAAATCTCCCACATCAAACTTAATTTCAATATCTACATCTTTATCATTCTCATATTTCTTTCTAACAACTGAAAAAATCATCTTTTCATCCTCATTATAGCTCACCGAACTCCAAAACCTCCTGACATGTGATTTATACACTATCGTTCTATCGGTTAAAGCCTTGGCAATTTTACTCTCTCTCAAGAACTTCGCCATGTCTTTATAAGGTGTTGTGTCTGTGTATTATGCGTCCAAAAGGCAGTAAATGTTGTGAGATTTATCCCAATCTGATGCTCTTGTCTGCAAGAATAATCGACGTTAGCATTTGCACAAAGTTCGAGACAAGAAGTGAAAAGTGATAAACATTTTGAAAACACAAAAATTTTCTAACTTTGGAAATAATCACTCTATGCAGTACTGAGGATCGGATGGCTATCTGATCGGATTGCCATCCGATCAGATGACCCATCACACATAAATATCATAACAGATAAGACTTGTGCATTTGGATCGGATGGCCATCCGATCGGATTGTAATCCGATCAGATTGTCACTCGATCCATGTGACAAACAGTTTAGCACCTTTGACAAGTTAACTCAGTGAGTGAATGGTATGGATCGGATGGCCATCCGATTGGATTGTCATCCGATCGGATTGTCATTCGATCAATGACAAGATAAGCTCATGAGAATAGTCAAACATTGAATATGTATTTTGGATCGGATGGCCATCCGATCAAGATGCCATACTATCCATAATAACTTGTGAACAAGTAAGGCACAATTTCCAAGACAAATACTTATAAAAATATCAAACACCTAATCATGCATTGGATTGGATGGCCATCCGATCGAACTGCTACTCGAACCATTGCCAATGAAGAACAGTTTGAATATCCTATGAACACCAAAAATTTTCTTAACTTTTTCTCAAAATTGAACACACTTTCAAGTAGAGATTTTGCCGATGATCAAAACCCTATGTTTAGATTTTTCTAAAACTCAGCCATTTGGGTTTAATTTGACTTTAAGAGGTCCGACAGTCGACACCTATACATGATCAGATCTACAAATCTAGCAAGTTTTTGTACAAATTAAGACGGTAAATCTATAGATCTAAGGCCCGTTAACAAAACCCTATGTTTAGATTCTATCATAAGTGCCTAAACAAACCTAGATCTATGAATCTATGCTCGTCTGATCCGAATACATATAAACACCTCAAAAACATCAAAATTTGACGGTGAAAATTAGTAAACTTACCTTTCCCATTGAGAAGGTTGAGTGAGCCAACAATTGTAGGATCGTTTTGGGACCCAAACGAGTCGATCAGAAGAGGTCTTCGCCAATACAAGAGGCGGAAACAAGTGTATCAGTGTTATTTCAGCTGTAATGCACGAGAAATCACTTTAAACTGTCTTTTGATTGAAATTTCATCGATTACAATGCTGTAGACACTTCGGCAGAGCTTCGCTACCGGAATCAGAATCGTTACAAATGACTAGGCACTAACGGTATTTATAGGCTGAGTAATTCCGTTTGAACATGCCTAAATGGAATCTAATTCCGCGCGGAATTACCTCAAGCAGAATCATCATGTTACTTCAAACGGAATCATTATGTTAATTTCGTTTGAAAGGACACAATGTCATTTCAAGCGGAATTACCTATAAACTCATTTTCTCGTTTTCTGTGCCCTGATTTATCTAGTACAATACAAGACTCGATACAAGACGAAGTTGACAGACGTATGCACCAACAGACTCCCCCTCGGATGTAGACGAGTCTTCAGTGTCTAGTCTTCGGTTGTCAAACCTTCAGTCTTTATCAGTCTGCTCAAACTCTCCAAAGATTCTCCATTGTAAGCATCTTCAATCAATCTCTTCCTCTTTCTCTTGATTTTTAGAATCTGAATCTGGCTCTACTATCTTCAGACTCCCTCTTGATGTCATCAGACTCCCCCTTTCGCTAAACTGGGATTGCTGTCTGGAATTCTTGATTCAGGTTCGTAGATCGTAATCTGACTCAAACTCTTTCCACAGGTTCAGTATCAATTCCTGGCTTACATCCTGTTGTGGATCGAAACCTGACTAACCTGCACAATCTCTACCCAAATATAAGCTTCACAAATTTAAAATTTTGATAAAATTATATCATTGCAAGTAATTTTTCAGAATGATTTATCATTTAAAAGTTTCTGATAACCACTTGTAAACAATCATTTTTCATTCAAACACTTCTCCCAAACCTGTTGTTCATCATGCTTAGCACTCAGAATTTTGAAAATCAGCTTTCCAACATCAGTTGTCGAAAAACTTTTTGAATTTTTCAAAAATTTATCCTAAAACACACTAAAATCTTTTTGGAATTTTATAAGATTTTTAAAGAAATGCAGTAAAGAAATATTTACAAACAATATTTTTGTGAGTTTGTGTAAGAGGATCATATCAGTTTATGAGACAAATCACCAACACTGTTAAGCTTTAAACATTTTAAGTTCTAAACGATTCACTTAGATTGTCAGTATACTGATCCACTTAAATTTTCACACAAAGTTCAACTGTTTCGAGATACGAGATTAGTGTTTTAGAGACTTAAACTTATTCGCGTGTCCCACCTCAGAATATACTTCCGTATCTAGATCCCAATATTCAGTCTTACAGGTGAGTATACCTAGATGATGTATGTAAGGGGTTAAATTGAGAGACCATGAGAGCTCAGGTCAGAACTTCCGTTCAGCAGAGAGATGATGGCTCGTCTTTCAGTGGGTCCCCTTTAGAGGATCTTTTTTACAACAGCACATGATTTGCATTTTTCAATGTTTCATCATTTTTTATGTTGAGGGTGGGCTATATTTCAAGCAGCGTAAAGTATTCTCCGGGGACAAGGCCATTGCTTCCGCAAAATCAGAAGTCCCGGGATAATACCCCAGATATCACTGAGTATAAAGACCTAGTATCTCAGAAAAAGGGACCTTTCAAACAAAATTTCGGGGGTTACCCATATATCCGAGAGATGTTCCCCATGATATAAGTAAGTTTGAAGTTTAGGTTTATATCTCGTCACAATCTACTAAATGTGTAAAAACCTACTGGCACATCATCAGTGAGACCGTTTATCACTTTTTAACTTTCCAATTCTTTAGCATGTTATGATAGTCCACTGATGTACTATCATTTCCTCTTTTTCACAACAAAACTCACTTTTGCATTTTATCATGTTTTTGGATTTTTCAAATTTTCTAATGTTTTTGGATTTTCTGAAATTTCTTACTCCCCCTAAAATTCAAAATCATTAAAAATTTGAAAACAAACTGTACAAGTAAAGTGACAACTGTTGTGAATTGCTTCAAATCGCCATCCACTTGGCATAAACAATCAGAACTCCCCCTTACAACAAACTATTTTCCCATTGTGATTTCAAAACACTTAAGTTTGTTTTAATCAAAATGGTTTTTCCGGAAAATAAGTTTTGTTGATTTCATAAAACCACTTGTAGGTTAGGAGATCAATTCATCACTTTGTTTTTCAAAATACCACTTGTAGGAAATCAAGTACAACTTAATGTCCCTGATTTACCACTTGAGGATAAAACCTCTCTTTCAACCACTTGTCGGTTTGTTTACAAATAATTACCACTTGTAGGTTGAAATCTCAAAATGCCGATTCCTACTCCACACTTACCAACCTGGGAGTTCCGGCAAATCACACTTCTACAAAAATAATTTTCATAAACAATGAATGATGCCGATTCATGCTCCGCGATTACCAACTTGGGAGCTCCGGCAAGTCAGTTAGAGATTTTCTCCCAAGCCTGACAGACCTTGGGAGATTCCGAGTTACCAACACTCGGTTGCTTACCTTCCATCTTCTTCTCATAGAACTCTTTTACCCCTTTGACTTTTCGATCAATCATTTTTCCAAAAATGTTTTGTACTGTGGGGTTAAAAGCCTTTTCAACATCAAATTCTTTCTTTTCAGGAAAAAAATGATTTGAAATTTCAACTTTACCAATTTTAGATTTAAACTTTTCAGCCCGTAATGGTGGAAAATTTTCATCATCCAAAGACGGAACTGACTTCTCTTATTTCATAACAACTTTTGGCTCCTCTGATTTTATGTAATCAGATTCATCACCAGAATGTTCACTTGAATTCTTAACAACCCATTTTTTATTGTTAAGTTTCTTCTTCATTTTGTAAACATTTTTCGAACATTCACCAACCTCAAAAATTGAATTTCAAAAATTTTGAATCTGTTTGTTGGTGGCTCGGTTTTCTCAACAATTTTCTCTTTGAGTTTTTCAGAGACTCCCTATTTTGATTTGATTGCCTTTGGACAATTCCTGGCAATGTGACCAACAGTTTTACATTGAAAATAGGTTCTAGTCTCTGTTCTTCTTTGAGGAGCATTTTTCTTCATCTCTTCTTGCTTCTTTGCAAGGAATTCTTTATTCGTCTGGTTCCTGAACACCTGCTCCTTCTCTTCTTCAGTCATTTTACCTGTGACAAAAACAGTTTATGGTTTATAAATTTTCTCATTTTTATGATTTTTTGGTGGAATAAAACCAATTCCTCTCTTTTTGAAATTACCATTATGGTTTGGTTTCTTTTGAAAACCAGAACCAGAACTATAATCCTTTTTCTTGTTTAAACGTTGTTGAACTCTTGAGGTGTAAGGTCTAGGTTTTTCGGAAAGATTTTCATCTTTTATTTCAGAAAAATTTATTTCTGTTAGTTTGAAAACCTTTTTAATCATTTTAGTTTTAACACCTCCTATTGGAAAAACCTCATCAGAATATAATTTGTCAGAATCTTTCAAAGTATATACTACTTTGATTGGTTCGTCATTCAAATTAGATTTTGATAACATAAATTCTTTATCATAAACTCGTTTGTCTTTTTTGACTGATGACTTTGACGGTTTAGATTCAGACTTTGACTCTGGTTTGAACTCCTCCGTTTCATCCTTATCTAACACTTGATCGGCCACTTTCTTTATTAACTCGGACTCATGATCAGTGTCAGACGATGTGAATGTGACTTCAATATTTTCTGGCAAATTATCTGAAGACCCAGACTCCCATTGTAAGTTTGTTTCCTTTTCGACTCTTTCTGAATTTGGATTTCGAGGAGAATATCCATTTTCGACCGGGGGTGGACATTTGTTATAGACAACACTTGGTTTCTTACCAGAAATCTTCACTCCATCATCTTCTTTTGTTTCAAACTTCTTTTCTTCCGAAGTCCTCTCTTCTTTAAACGTCTTCATTTCTTCCACTATGGGATAAATCCTGTCAACAACAAAAGTAGAACATGAGTAACTTTTTAACAATCTATTTACTCTCTCAGTTTCAATTCTCTGTGTTTCTAGCTTCAATTCAAGCTCAACACACTTCTCAGAAAAATAATTGACATCACTAAGCTGTCTCATATATGCTCCTTTGAGTGTATTCATTGCTATTGCTTGTTCACTGCTTGTCTCGTTGTATTGATTCATGGCTTTGTTCAAGACATCATATGATTCTTTCAACCTTTTGATGTTGTGTAGCAATTCATTGTTTTGCTTTATCTGAGAATCACAGTTCATGCACTTCTCAGCAACCTTGAGTGCATCAGCATCTGTTTTAATTTCAAATGCTGGAACTTCTTTGACTATTCTCACTTGAATTTCTTCTTCAACCTTTTTCTTTTTCTCAGCTTCAGCTTTTCTCATTTTCTCTTCTTCTTCATATTTCTTTCTTTTCTCAGCTTCTGCTTGTTCATGTTTTCTGTATTTTTCTGCCCAATATTCATCAGTATAATCATTAATAACATGAGCAACAAAACCTTTAGCTTTTAAGATCTCTTTGTCAGGACAATAATTATCCCAGCTAAAGTTTTCCCAGCTAAATCCTTCTGGTAATTTTTCATCATCTTGGTTTATCAGACATGCTTTATTATCAGCTGTAATATGGTTATCCCAACTGAAATCTTTTGATGAATTTCCATCATTTTTATTGACCAGACATGCTTTCTTTGAATCTTCAATCACCTTCTTAGCATGTGCAGTTTGTGGCTGTTCTTGTTGATACGGCTGTTGAGCAACTTGATGATAAATCGCCTTTCGATAGTAGTCGTTGTTTCCAAAGGGATTTTGAGCTCCACTAGCTTCACGGTTTGTGCACTCTCTCTTGAAATGCCCCTTTTCCCTGCAACGAAAACAAGTGACTTTAGATTTATCAAAGCCTAAAGTTGAAACATTTGCATCGCGAAAATCATCTCTACCTGTAATTTGTTTAAACTTTTCAGCTCATCTCAACACGCTCGCCAAGCACCATTTTATGTCCATCAATTCCATTTCTTCAGCATCAACTTGATCGTAATCCTCTTTTGTAAGCATTGGATTCCCGATCCTCCCTGCAACCAAACTACCATAAGATTCAAGCACAGTTACCAACAAAGACATATGGCTTTTAGCTACTTCTTCAGAATAGTTTTGATCATTTTCGAGATTTAATGCAATGTTGCATTGAAGTACTTTGCCACTCTTTGTTGCTGAAAAATGCGGATCAAATGTTGGGAATGAAGTAAATCCTGTTTTGCTGCTTGATCCCTGAGATGAACTTTCAGAAGAACTTTTTGCATTGAAAGCCATTTCAATCTTTGGTGAAATGTTGATCTTCTCACTAACTCCACCTTTGTAATACAACCCAATGTCTTGTTCTCCATCATAGTTCTTCATCCTAGCAATTTTCCTTTGTTCCATCTCTTGAGCTTCAAGATGTTTAATAAACTCACTCAGCATGATATTGTTAAAATCAGGTTTGTTTTTCAACATCATCAAATACGTTCCCCAAACATCATGTGGTAACGCATCAGCCAGCTTCTCAATCAACTCATCTTTATCTTTATTGATACCCAATATGTTCATGTTCTTCAATAAATTGCAGTATCTCTCAATAATCTGCTTGGTGCTTTCATTTCTTAAACCACGAAACAAATCAAATTCCTTCTTCATAAGTGACTTTTTGTTCTTGAGCATATCATCACTTCCAAGAAACTTAGCTTCTAACTCTGTCCAAATCGAATATGCACTTCCATTGTGTTGAAGTAAAATCAAGATGTCGTCTTTAATCGCTTGTTGCAACAAACTAACCATCAATTTTTCATCTTTGTATTTCTTTTTCTCATCTGCACTCAATTCTCTGATCGGTGTTTTCACACGATTGTTCCCCACTGGTCAAGTATATTGAACTTCAGTATGTTCCCATGCATCTAAGTGATATGCTTCAACCCAGTTACCAAAATGTTCGGACCATCCACTAAAATCATCAATATCCATAAGCTTTGGTGGTTTTTGTGTTGTCCCTGTCTCATTTTCAAGTAATGTACTCTGAGCAATAGTTATCGGACTAGCAAAGGCATTGTAAAACTCGTTCTCCATGTTTAATTTTCAAAAGTTCACAATCTGTCAGTTTCAAACGAAATTAAGTCTCACACGGAATCAACCTTTCACACGGAATTAAGTTTCAAACGAAATCACTCCTCTTTCAAGCGGAATCAGCTTTTCAAGCGAAATCAGTATGATCTTCAAGCGGAATTAACTTTCACACGAAATAACCCTTTGGAGCGGAATCACCTTCAAACGGAATACCTTTTGAAGCGAAATTACAGTCTAATTTCGTGTGAAATACAGGACAGTTCAAGCGAAATTATATCAATCGTTCAAACGGAATTACACAATCGGACAGTTTTTTTCAAAAATTGACCAAGTTTTAAGTCGAATTAAGATCTGATACTTTCTAGGGTTTGTTAAAACACTGTTGCTCACAACATATTTGAAAATCAAGCCATTTTAACCTTGAAATTTTGTTTAATTGTGAAAAGAAGGTGTAGAAAACAGATTTTGCAGCTGAAAAGGTAAGAACTCTTCCTCCTGAGCTCTGATACCACTTGTAGGATCGTTTTGGGACCCAAACGAGTCGATCAGAAGAAGTCTTCACCAATACAAGAGGCGGAAATAAGTGTATCAGTGTTATTTCAGCTGTAATGCACGAGAAATCACTTTAAACTGTCTTTTGATTGAAATTAGATCGATTACAATGCTATAGACACTTCGGCAGAGATTCGCTACCGGAATCAGAATCGTTACAAATGACTAGGCACTAAGGGTATTTATAGGCTGAGTAATTCCATTTGAATATGCCCAAACGGAATCTAATTCCGCGCGGAATTACCTCAAGCAGAATCATCATGTTACTTTAAACGGAATCATTATGTTAATTTCGTTTGAAATGACACAATGTCATTTCAAGCGGAATTACCTATAAACTCATTTTCTCATTTTCCATGCCCTGATTTATCTAGTACAATACAAGACTCGATACAAGACGAAGTCGACAGACGTATGCACCAACAACAATCCAATGTAATGTGGAAAGCAAAAGAGTCAAAATCAATCAAGAACAATGAGAGAGTTTGAGAGAGTGTTGGATGGACAATCGAACGGAAATGTTTGACTGAATGACTTGACCTCTTTATATAGGCATGAGCAAGTGTCGGATGGCCATCCGATCGGATCGCCATTCGATCCAAACACCTCTTTGACTTGAGGTGTTGACCTTTTGACTTTTTGGCGTTTTATCAGGTTTGGTCAGTTTTAGAAATCCACTTAAGTATCTAGGTCCAAGTTAATGACCCTAGGTACTTAATTTTGTCTACCAAGTCCAAGTTAATGACCTTGGTTGAACCGAAACGAAACAACTGACAATTTGTTCAAACTCTTCAAACACATTTTCATGAAAATTGTACAAGTGTCAACTTAATGAACTTGATTTGACCTTGAATTATTCAAACCTTTCAAGATTAGCTCCCAACCCTGCTTTCCAATTCAGAAACTTCCTGCTCTGCTTCATGACTGAGAATCTAAAGATCAGATTTCTACCTTGGTTTGTCGAAAAACTTAAAAGCAGAAAAGTAAAATCTTTTTGGGATTTTAAGAAAGTTTAAACTGAAACACTATGAAATCTTTTTGGGTTTTGGACTAACTATGAAATGAAATGCAGTAAAGGTAAACTATTTACAAACATATTTTTGGTGAGCGTGTTAGATGATCATATCAGCTGCTTGACAAGTTACAAGTACCGTTGAGCTTGATTACACACTAAGTATTAAACAATTCACTTAGATTGCCAATATACTGATCCTTTTAAATTTTCACACAAATTTCAACTTATTCAGGATAAGAATTAGTTTTTTAAGGACTTAACTTATACGCGTGTCCCACCTCAGAACATACTCTCGTATCCAGACTTCTATATTCAGTCTTACAGGTGAACGTACAATAATGATATCTGTAAAGGGTAGTGCGAGGCCATGAGAGCTCAGGTTAGAACTTCCGTTCAGACAAAGAGATGATGGCTCGACTTTCGGTGTGTCCCTCTTGGGGATCTTTTCTTCAACATCACATGATTAGCATTTGGCAATGTTTCATCATTTTTTATGCTGAGGGGAGGCTTTAAAGATTAAAGGAGTGTAGAGTATTATACGAGGACTAGGCTATTGCTTTCGTAAAATCAGAAGTCTGGGTATAATACCCCAGATATCATCACGCACATAGACCTAGTATGCCAGAAATAGAAAATCTTTCAAACCAGATTTTAGGGGTTACCTATATACCCGAGAGATGTTCCCCATGAAATAAGCAAGAGATGATTTTATGTTTATATCCCGAATCAGTCTACTAAGTGTGTAAAAACCTATTGGCATATCATTAGCGAGACTGCTTAACGCTTTTAAACAATACATTTCCTTAGCATACTGTAGCTGTCTAGCCGATGTACTATCATTTTCTCTTTTTCCACAAACTCTTTTCGGATTTCTATTGTTTTTGGATTTTGAAAAAATATCTCATGTTTTTGGATTTTTGGATTTTTTATTGTTTTTGTATTTTCTGAAAAAATATCTATCTCCCCCTAAATACCAAAACAACTAAAAATATGACAAACCAGTGCAATCGGCTTCTCAACATCATCTGCAGTGGTTTTCTCATCAACGCCAACTATCTCCTCCGCATCCGACAACAACTTCATACCATTCAAATTTAAAAGATATTGAAAACGAGATTTATCAAAAGCTTTGGTATGTAAGTCTGCCTTTTGTTCGTCGGTGTGGATTTTGTCTATTCGTATCAACTTCTTTTCATAACAATCGCGTATGAAGTGATGACGAATTTCTATATGTTTAGTTTAAGCGTGATGTACCAGATTTTTCGTTATGTTGATTGCAACCTCATTATCAATAAAAATAGGTGAAGTAATAAATTGCAAACCGTAATCGCGCATCTGTTGCTGAATCCACAGGATTTGACAGCAGCAGCTGCTGGCAGATACATACTCTGCTTCACATGTTGATAGAGCAACAGAGGTTTGCTTCTTAAACTGCCACGTCACCAGTCGGGGTCTGAAAAATTGGCATCCTGCAGTTGTTGATTTTGCATTGACTTTGCAGCAACCGAAATCAGAATCTGAGTATCCTTCGAGCATGAAGTCGCCATCTTTGGGATACCACAACCCCAGGATTGGGGTTCCTTTCAGGTAGCGTTGGATCCTCTTGACGATAGACATATGCGAGGCTCTAGGACTTGACTAATATCGGGTCGCGAGGCATGTTGGGTACATGATGTCGGGTCTGGATGCTGTCAAATACATCAGCGAACCGATCTTTGAACGGTATAGCGTCTCACCCACCTTTTCTCCAGTGAGATCAGGGTTGATACCATGATTGGTTGCTAATGGGGTGGATATTGGAGCTGTCTCAGACATCCCAAATTTCTCCAGAACATCGTAAACGTACTTCGTTTGATGAATGAAAGTTCCCTCAGGCATTTGGTTGACTTGCAGCCCTAGGAAGAACTTCATCTCACCCATTGATGACATCTCGAACTTCTGCTTCATCACTTTTTCAAAATATTTGTAGAGTTCTTCGTTTGTTGACCCAAAGATTATATCATCAACATAAATCTGTATGATTAGTAAGTGCCCATCGACTTCCTTTGTGAAGAGGGTAGCGTCCACCTTGCCTCGGATAAAGCCGTTGGTAAGCAAGTGTTGAGAGAGCATCTCGTACCAGGCTCTCGGGGCCTGATGCAAACCATACAGCGCTTTGTCCAGCAGGTAAACCTTATCTTTGTGGATTGGGTCGGTAAAGCCCGGTGGCTGACCAACATATACCTCTTCTTTCACTTTTCCGTAAAGGAATGCCGAATTGACATCTAGCTGGTATATTGTTAAACCTTTCCATGAAGCAAAAGCAAGGAAAATTCTGATAGCCTCAAGTCGAGCAACTGGAGCGTAAACCTCTGTGAAGTCTATCCCCTCTTGCTTACTAAAACCCTGGACCACGAGTCGAGCTTCGTTTACACTTAAACATCCACTTCGTGTTTATCTTCCAGTGTCCATCAGGCAGATCCACAAGCTTCCATATACCAAGCTTTTCAAACTGACTCAGCTCCTCCTGCATTGCATTGACCCATGAATCTTCTGTCAGTGTTTCCTTGTAAGTTCGCGCCTCTATATGTGAAATGAAACAACTGAGTGAAAATTTAGTTTGTAAAGGAGCAATTTTAGTATAAAAGCAAGTAAGGCCATGATCAATCTGGCTTCTGGTGCGAACGCCTGACTGCAGCTCCCCTATTATCAACTCCTCTGGATGGTATGAAGGAGTCCTTGGCATAACTTCGCCAGGAACATCCACATCGCCTTCCAAATTAGTAACATTCTGATCCGTAACATGTTCATTGTCAAGAACTGTCTGATCTGAAGATTGGATTTGCTCCCCCTCAGACTCTGAATCACCACGATCAAAAGTAGGTCTATCATCAGATTCTGATTCATCATTGACTGTCGTCTGATTTTCAGGAGCATCCTCACGTTCCGAAGTAGTCGGAGTTTGCTGAGCTTCATCATTCTCTCCAGCATGACTGGGACCAGCTTCATCATCATTGGAAGTTTGTTGTCGACGATTAGAAGAACTTGCTGGAAATCTTCCCTGAGATGCTTCATATTCTCGTAAAATATCCAAATCATCAAAGAACTCTGACTCTTCTTCTAACTCGAATGAATCCCATAAGGCATCGTAGTTGAATCGCCATGAGTCTGCGGGCTTCTGTGGAGGCATTGTATAGCCTTGACATTCAACATGCTGTGCTTCGATGATCCTTTTGAGACTTGGAACAAAGACTCGTCTGAGTGGACTTGAATACCCCACGAAGATACCTTCTATGCTCTTTGACCTAAATTTGCCATCGGGATCTAAAACTGTGCAGGGAGACCCGAACGGCTCTAAATACTCGAGATTAGGATTGCGATTGTTGATCAACTTGAAAC